>JAFBJQ010003898.1:22187-46731 GCA_016785345.1 Trinectes maculatus | reverse complement strand
CCAACATATCCCGGCTTAATCCCTTATCCTAGTTTTGTGCAACGGGCCCCAGGTGTCAAAGTGGCATCTGTGGATTTATCTACTGATCATTGTTGCGATTGTTTTCACTGCTGAAACCGAGTCAGACTGCGTTGGTATCCCCCTTGACAATAACACTTGTACTGTGTGGACTCCTGATCCTTCACTTCAAACCAATGTTACATATCAAACCCGGTTCCGGTGTCCACCGTCCTGGTGGAGAGACTCGTATAAATACAGGGGGTCCTCGAGTTACGACGGAGATCCGTTCCTGAGAATGTGTCGTAACCGAATTTCGACATTAGTCGGAACATACATTCATTGTGCCATTGTGCATACATTGTGCCACTAGATGTCGCTATAACACCACCCTACAATAAGAGTTTACTATGGCGAATTGCCTTTTGTCACTGTAGGGGTTGAGATCACGAGTGTAATGAGCATTTCCTTTAGATTTCTGATATCAACCGTGTAGACCCTGTGTTGTGAATAAACCTACGGTATCGCCACGATCCCGAACGCATCTGTGTCCGTGTGCATCTCCTTACTGGCTGCCGCTGCTTTCAGTAAATGTTTACCACTAACACCACTTACCCGTCAGACCACATTTAACACAACAGCTGGAACAGGTTTGGCCTTGAATTACACGCAGCCATGGAAACTTTGTGAACGGGTCACCCCCTTACGATGTCTGGTGTCTGAGGTGATGCCCTACCACAACAAACACACTGATCCCAAACACAAACAAACGCTGCCATGTTTGTCCTGCAAGCTGAGCGGCTGCGATAATTCTCCTCCCTCGGCCTGTTGTCTAAACAGGTAACAACACATGCATACACAAACAGCTTATAACCTCCGAGTGCACAGTGTCGATGCCAGGATGATAACAGTGTTGTGATTGGTGATTTATTCCTGTGGGGGAAATGTGTTTGTCCACTGAGGTCAGAGGTCGGTTTTAGGACTTTGGAGACATTTTTTGGGCCCAGTAGCAGAAAGAGTCCATCCTGGAGACCTGGCTTTTTTTGGATTTTTTTAAATTATAAATTCAGCTCACATCAAACGCGGTGGTCACATTTCAAACGGCGAACTGCAGCGAGAGGAGTCATATGAATATGGGATCAGCTGTCGGTTTCAGTGTTGTTCTCATTGGCTCGGCTTTGTGATGCTGAGATTCCAGAGGTCACAGCAAACTGCTTGGAAGAAGATTTATCGCCCATTCACTCAGAACTAATTGTGCAGCATCATTGTTATCTCTGTGCAAACGCTAGCCCACAGGGCCCTGACAGCAGCACCACCCACATGTACCATCCATACTGTATTGACCCCAACCATAGGTGAGATCTATTTTAACAGTCCGAATAGTAAACCTGTTTTGCTGAACGTCACAATTAACTGAAATTTCAAAAATTCATACATTTATCTGCAGAGGGATGTATATGTTAATGTCAACTGGTATATTAAACAGGATTTGAATAAACAGCAAAAAAAGAAGAATATATTAGACCAACAACAGGCTCCTAAGGTTGCACTGGTGTGTCACCAGTCTGAATAAATAACGGAGTGACAATATTATTCATCTGTGAAACCTGATGAATTGCTCGTACATGAAAGAAACATGATATATTTCAGCATACAGCTGCTGACAGGTTGTGTCTAACTGTCATCTGCGACGGTACTTAAGTCCAAACTCGTTAATCGACACTGACTGGGTTGCCATCTTTATTTCCCTCAAACCCACTCATCACTGATGTGTCTTTCACCATATAATCCATCAATTCCATCAATGCCAATGATATTTGAATGAGTTTGAAAAACACGGGGGAATGAATGCATTTCTGTAACATTACTGTACTCTATGATTCATATATTGTTATTATGATCATTTCTAATGTCAGTCTTCTACTGAGCACTGGATTACCGTCATCGCATTTTGTACGTTTTTCTGAACTTTTTTCTTCATTCAGATTGAAAATCAGTTATTGCTATGACTGTGTCCGTGAACTGCCTACAGTTACTTACTTACAACGGGATGATGTGCAATGCCTGCAGCAAAAATGGACAAGCTGCTTCACGGTTTTGTCTCCGAAGTTGAAGCCTAGGCGAGGCACATATCCACCATCATTTCCCCCCTATGCCTCTGTCATGCAGCTGCCAGCAGAAGTTGCATGCAGTTGTTGTAATGTTGCCAGTGGCCTGTCGTCTGCAGTCGGTGCCGCTCAAAACGCTGTTCCTCTGCTTCTCCTAGAAATCAACTCACCATACACAGCTCCTGCTATCTCAGTTACCTCCATGGTGGACTCACAGTCTGCAGACACACACGTTCCCCTGTTTGGCTTCAACACACACTGCAACAGCCAGAGAGTCTGAAAATGAAGGTAGTGAGTTAAAGGCATTTGGCTCTGCCACCACAGCATGGTGCAAATGGTCCTGGAGCGCTGTGCTGGACCCAAGCTCAACACTCCAGTATATAAATCCAGTCCAAATCCAGCCAGAGCACATTGGTCCACATTTAACTGTCTGTTTGACTCATTTCAGCACCAACTGACCTGATTGTCGGACAACCAGAGGTAATGTTTTTATTATCTGGAGAGAGAGAGAGATGCAGAAAATTCAACATAATACTGTATACCGTATGTAACTCCATTAGACTATCCCATACCGCCATGTCTCTAACACTATTTACACTCTATCACCAAAAGGCTTGTTTTCATTGGCGCTTCTGACAAAGGTTCGTAGTTAAAAGCCTGCGAACCTGCAGCACATCACAGGGAACAACCATATGGCTCCGATCAAAACCTCCCCTCGACCGAAAAGAAAACTCTGCTAATTAAACGCTTCCTGATTAATTCAGCCGCTCTAATTAGATGGGAATTTATTCCACATCAATATTTCACTGTGTCAGCAGAATCGCCGCCGTGGCCACAAGAGGATGGATCACACGGCTTCTTTTCCACCAGCCTGCCCCCACCGCCCTGTTTTAACACACACACACACACACAAACACAGATGCCTGTCCCATTTTTTTTTATCATTTGTCCTCTCACACTGATGACAAATTTTCCCCTGTGACTGATTTTAGGGTTGTGGGTTCATGCAAGAGTCGAAATGTCAAGAGTTCACAAAGTAAGACTAAACCGCTATGGAGGATGCGCGGAGAAATTACGATGCACGTCCTCTGAAGTATTTTGGTGTTTTTGTACAAGCTGTGATCGTTAATCAGGTTCAAGATATCTCTACAATGTAGTACATCGCAACACAATTCTATTACTTCAAAAATCAGTGTCCCCTGGGGATGATAAGGTTACTGTAGTGTTAAACTGTTAATCATGCTTATGTGTGAGAGCTTTATTGGTTAAGTAAATTGTATTATTTTATGCTAAATATTTTTATATAGCCTGCTACAAACTGAGAATCACTACTTTGGACGGGTTAAAATGAGAGAGAAAATAAAACATGTTTGATGAAAACTGTCAAAAATCTCTTTTATTCCTTTGTTTAGCTATTGTGTTTGACAATTTGATATTGTGTGATAACGTTATTTTCTTTGGTACGTGTCAAGCTTCTTTTATGTTGTGATACCCTGTCAACTGCAAAAAGTAATTGGAGCCCACTGTTGTGATTTTTATGTAAGAAATGTAAAATCATATTTACATTTAACTTTGCAATGAACTTAACTCTGAGCAGCAGGCAGCGGATGTGTGACCCCAATCTATTTGTTTTTCAAACAAAATATTTCTGAAGACCTGACATTTTGTGCAGCACAGAAGAAAAATTACTAGCAAACTATATTTCAGTACAAAAGATCAAGTAAAATAGAAACCTATAATGAAGTGCAAGGGGCAGGTTGTCGTGACAAGCTGCCTTACCCTCCTTTTTCCACCAAATGACAGAGTTTGTTTTTTTACCAACCACGTCTCATGCAAAAATATATTTTTCAATAGTTATTGCTATTATACGCATTATTCACAATTATTTACTTAATTAACCATGGAATGTAGGCCGTTAAACCAACCTTATTCAGTGATCTAAAATTTGAATGAAGAAGAATTATGGTCCAAGGATGGAACCCTGTGGAACCCCGCAGAGTAATCTGATTCTCCTGAAATAGCAAACCAATTTCACAGACAAACTCTGTTGGAGACAGAACCATTTATATGTAATATTATTAGCATTTTCAGTTAATTATGATGGCCAATATGGCCCCAGACAATTAGCAGAGCATTAATGATGTTTCGAGTTTCTTAATAACAATAGCAAGAAAAAAACAAAGCCTCACCAATGTTGGAATCATTTGGGCAATTTGTGCAGACAAGAAGCTCATTGATCCTTTTTCTTAGGTTCTGGGAAGAGCCGTCAGGAACATAAAAGCACAAAGATTAAGCAGGAAAATGACCAAAGGAAAAAACCAACAAAGAGGATAAAAAGCAAAAAAAAGGGGGGGGAGTGATTGATCGAGAGAAACACAGGAGTACTATTATTGATCAAGAACAAACAGCTCATTCAACCCTCTAATAACACATTCAAGGCTGGTGTGAGACCAGTTTTAAACAAAGGAGATAATTAACCACGCCTGTGGGCAGCAGTGCGGGAGAGTGTAAACACAAGTGTGCGGTACGCAACCACTTTAGCTTCATTAGCGGCGTTGTAGCCAGTGAGTCACTCGGTAAGGGCGTCTGCTTGTGACCTTTGCGATCCACTCCTTTGCACTTTAAGTGATGCAAACCAGTTTTGCTTCATTCACATTTCACCGTCTCAAGAAAAACAAACCATATCCTTTCTGCTCAGCTAGCAACACGAGCATATGGACATAAATCTAGTCTTACGATCCACATATTGACATTCATATTTTTATCTCCCCAACATATTTTCTGTCCAGTAAGATAACATTTATCAGCGGGTGTGACGATTTCAAATTCAAACCCTGTAAAGCTGAAGCGCTTTTCTCAGTTGTCTACAGCGGGCCGGGAAAGACACCTGCCCTCTCTGTGATTTAATGAATGAGAGTACATGAGATAATGGATGACGCTGCTGAACAAAATGACAGCACCATTGTCATCACGCTGCTCTTTAGTCTGACTGTTGCTCCTCACAGAAGGATGAGTCATCAGACTTGTCCCGGGGTTCGGAGTCTGCCAGACGACCAAACAAAGCCAACCATGTCAGTCTGACAGTGACGAACAGGGCACGTGCACCCTGCACAGCCTGCAGCTGTATTTCATGGAGCCAAGCTGAGAGGAGGATGGCCAGCATATACTGAATACTTAAGGGGATTCTTATTAGCTCTATCGTACTATTTCATTCAGAGTGGTTAGCTCATTCATGTTTTATGATCTTAGCTCTTCAGGAGGATGTCGTCCTCTCTCGGCTCTAAAAGTTTTACAAGGTTGGGATGTTTTATGTGCCATGATGGCCGATGAAATGTCCCCTCTTTGTGGATTATGGCCTTTAGCATCGCGCTCGGAAATTTTTTCGCTCGCCAAAATGATGGTACATTTTGAGTAAGGGAGGAAAATGCAACTTCAGTTTTTATTTAGTGTAATAGCAACAAAAACAGATCTAGCGTTGGTAGGCCGGTTGTGAAGGTTTTCGTCACTTCCTCCCGTTTATATCGCATGAACAATTTGCTCCTGTGTGTTTTATTATCTTATTAACAGAGTGGCTGTGGTTGGTGTTCTCTTGCGCTGCAGTAAATTAAAATGATTTTGTGTTTAACACTGTCAGTCACCTCCTACAAAAAATTGAGTGGTTTTTAAGATAAGGGGGGAAAATTGTTGTCTATAACAACGTGAATGCTAATCAGCTAATTTCGTTAATCAAACAAAACTATAAAGGTTTTGTTCATATCAAATGATTGTTTGATATGTCTTTTTGCCACTAGAGAGATAGTATGTGACTCTGTTTTAATGTAAATTAATTTTTCGCTGCTCATCCTTTCGTGACTAGAATCTAAAATAAGAAAATCAGTGACTTTGGCTTTTTTTTTTTTTAAAATGTCATTGATTGTTGTTGTACTTTGTCAGTAAGAAAGTGGGTCTGTTAACAACAAAAATGACAATTACTTGACTAAAGTGCTGAGATTTGTGGCTGGGGCTCTTTTTACGTCAAGGTTTAAGTTTGTCTTCACACATTTAAATGTTAATTCAGGTAGTTTTAATAATAAAATACCAGTACAACAGTCACAGGTGTTAGTTTTCTCATGGCCACTGCAACCCACCTTAAGTGAGGAACAAAGTCGTATGCATGATCTATGCACTTTCCTGCCTCTGCACAGACAGAGAGCAGAAGATGATGCAACCACGGAGACTTCTAAGTAATAAAAGCAGAATAACCAGGAAACCAACTTTGGTTTCTTTTCACTTGGGCATCAGATCATGTCTCAGACTAACAATAGCTCAGTTTGGACAGGTGGTCTATTCAAAGATCATTGTACTGGGAAAGAAGTTGTGTGTTTATTTACTATTTTCCCCCCCCATCTTTATTTCTGCTTCATTTCTCTCAGTGCTGAACAGCGTCGACCATGTTTGCTGTGACACTGGAGCAGAATGCACTGAAGAGGTATTAATAAGAGCGTATCTGTCATTACGGGTGTCAAGTGGCCAATCTTTCACAAATGTTTGTTGAACGAGGCCCATGACATTTAACGGTGGGATTGTGAAAAAGTCTGTAAATGATGCCCTTGACGCTTAGATGTAACATTCGGAGCATATGTGGTGATATTTCACTCACTCCTCCGGGCTGTGGCTCTTTGAACAAGTCGATTTTATTTTTTTTTTTTTTAAAAAAGCAGCATCAACAAACAGAGATATGTACTGAAAAAGTGTGACGTCCCTCTACAATTTAGACGACAATTGCTAATATTTACATCAATGTATCACCAAAAGCCATGTTAGCTCTTCAAATCATTGACCAGAGCACAGATTGGCATTTTGCAATAAATATGATTCTGAAGAATAACTGGAGCTTTCATAGATCGGCTAACTGTTTCAGACAGTGAAACTCTTGTGTACATTCATCCTACAGAGATGTAAGATATATATTTCTCTATAGGGGTCTTTTTATGTTTGTTCATCCCGCAACATGAATAAATGATTTAAGGTTTTCAGTGTAAAACGAAGCGTGAGACATTCTGTGAATCACAAACAATTTTAGTTTGTGATAACAATTTTAGTAGTGTGATGTACAGCATTATATCACACTACTAAAATATACTGAATTTAAAACTCTAGTGTCCAATGTCACAATGTTGATCCAGCGTTACTATTTTGTTTTGTTATCTATTTTCTGTTTTGAGTTCCCCCTAATAGTTTTTAATACACTAATAGTTTTACCAGCAGCATCCTCCATTTTTGTAGATTTATTTATTTTATTTTATTTTTATTTTTTTTGCGTTTTGTGTGTGTGTGTGTGTCCAGCTGGCAGCAGGGGTCAGGGAGGCAGACCGTCTTTTGAATGATAAACTCGGCTCCAACACAGCAGTCTCTCCCTGCAAAGCCTGTGCTATAGTGGGATACAATGAGGGGTCAGACACCTCCTGGTGGATGCTTAAATACTACCTCTGTATTCTTCGAAGAAAATAGAGTTCTGTATCCTCCGTGAGAAGACACATGAATACATAGGCATAGCTTACCAGCTCACCATTATTTCCCTGGCAGGCTAACAGACTGTGAACTGTTGCAGGAAATATAGAGCACCAACAGACAACCCTGTACTTACAGTAAATGTCCAGCAGCCGGACGAGCATGCAGCTGGACAGGAATGTGAAAATGCAGGTTAAACTTTCCTTACTCGTCCATATATTGAAAGTTCTTGAAAGTTAAGTAAAAACAAAAACATCTGGGAGAAATTAAATGCAAAGCAAAAGTAGTCACAAACAAAACGTTTAAAAAAAGCTTCTTATATAATTAATACAAAATGTGTAAAATAAATGTATCTTACGAGCTGTTCATCCTGGGACTCTGAAAAGTTTATTTGAGATAAGAGCTGTGAATAAATGAATTTTCTTTGGTGTCACGTGAGAACAAATCATACTAACCATCACAATGCAGGTAACCAAAGCATTTGCACAAGTTGTTTGACCTGTTCTTCCTGCAGTCAGCCACATCACCAACATTCATGATTATGTTCTGCCACCTACTGTCTTGATGCTGCATTACAAGGGGGAATGCATCAGAAAGACTTGCACGTCACCATGTACAGCATAGAAAATCATTCCACTCCAATATCAAATTGCTTGAGTTAATCTCAAAAGTTTTGAGAATTGGAAGAAATTACACCCAAACACACCTGGGTCAAGATCAGATCATACCAACATAACAAAGTGTGCACAACAATGAAACTATCCATCCAAACTATCCATCAAATTCAGTTTTATTATTGATGAGGCTATTTTAATTTGGACTATTGAAACCATCACGTCTCTGCCATGCAGTGTGTTTTGACGTGACGTGGTGACTTTAACCAGGATCTTGTGGTGATAAAAAGACACCTGCCCTATTGACTCATGGGAGAGGGTTGGCCAATCCGAAAAAAAAAAAACACTTCCTTATAGACATCGTCTCTCCGCGTTGGACGTAAAGAGCAATCCCAGACAGTTTACGGTTTGTTTTTAATTTAAATAATTTAATTCATGAATGAATATATAAGGTAAACGAAGAAAACGTCATTTTCGTTTTGACAGGTAACCGTAGATTAAGAACACACAGGTGGGTTACCGGTTGAGTTAGACTGTGGCTCGAAATGCATCATAGTGTTACAAAAACAAATATAAGTGATCTATTTTTAAAGTGAATTGTTTTTGAAAGCTTGTTATTCCGGGATTTATCTTTAACAGCTTTTTTTTAAAAAAAAAAATCTATGGCACGCTGTTTCAGGAGAGGAAGTAGTCACGCTCTGGTTAGGGCGTCTACCTTCAAGATAAAAGCATGTTAATTCATATAAGCATTTGGTTTGTTAATGTTTTTTTTAATCTGTCAAAGCAGTAAAAAGTTGATACATATATTTAAATCTAAATGGATGTGTAAAATAAGACTTTTGACCTAATGGTCTTTCCTTGCCTCAGCGTGCACAACAATGGACGTCTCTGTAAAAAATAAATAAAGTTGTTAAATGTTAATGGGGATATTTATTCTGGATGTAATAAATATCCCCATTTATTACACGCGTAAATAATGTGTGTATTTACGCAAATAACTAAAACCTATATACTCGACCGACACAGTTTTATAGCGTCGGTGCCTTTTTATTCTGAAGACACCAGACCGGAAGTGTTTTTTGTTTGGCCGGAACACGGCCGCTTTCTGGTTTGTGTACTAGTTCAGTTAGCACCGGTCTTCATTAGCTCTTTGCTAAGTAGTTGCTCATGTTCCATATTGTCACCTCCGGGTCGGTCTTGTTTCTCTCCGGCCATGAACAGGACGCACCTGAAGCGGTTCAACATCTTGAGGATGGCTCTGTCAGGTTCGGGGACGCCGGTGAAGGGCGAACAGGAGGAGACTTACATGTACCAATCTGTCCGGATCGCCGCCGTGGTCGCACTCTATTGGTTTATTTCAATAACAATGGTGTTTCTTAACAACTATCTGCTGGAGGACCGAGAGCTGGACGCGCCGCTGTTTATTACTTTCTACCAGTGTTTGGTGACGGTGGCTCTCTGCTGGCTAATGCAGCTGCTAGCCACGGCGTGCCCGTGGCTCATCGACTTCCCGGCGGTCAAATTCGACCTGAAGACGTCCCGGGAGGTGCTGCCTCTGTCCGTCGTCTTCATCAGCATGATCACCTTCAACAACATGTGCCTGAAATACGTCGGTGTGGCGTTTTACACAGTGGGCCGGTCCCTCAGCACGGTCTTCAACGTGTTGTTTTCATACTTAATCCTGAAGCAAACCACATCTGTCCAAGCCCTAACCTGCTGTGGGGTCATACTCGGTGGGTTTCTTTGTTTTTCTTTTTGTGCGTTTGTTAATTTTATGACCTGACATCTCGTAAATGTAAAAAACAGTGGCTTCAGTATCGTTAATATGCTGTTCGAAACAGCCCCTGTGTTAAATACACACTAATGTCAGCTGGCTGCTTCAGTTTGTCTATAGTATTAATGTTATAGACAGTTATAGTACATGTTTGCATAGTCATACTAAGTCAACAATACATTTTCCGTTTGCAAATATTTAAACTGAAATGTAGTGAAGTCATGTTATATTTTATTTGAGCAGGGTAAAAGAATATATGTAAATAGGCTTTGTGTCAGCCTTACGTTGCTTTTGTCAATTTCAGTTTGAATCTCTTCCCACTCTTAAAGATTCCATGAAGCTAATTGTCTTAAATTTGATGACTGAGTAGTGCTGAAATCGATCTGTTAGTGACACTGCAAGTCTTTGACAGTTTTTCTTAAATTTAATTGTAAACACGCACACTTATGGTCACGTTAAAACAATGTAGTATTAAGAAAAGAAAGAAAGAAAGAAACATACTTTATTAATCCCAGAATTGGGAAATTGTACACTGTTTTTCACACTGCAATTTTACACACATCACACATTAGTCACATGCGGAGCAGTGGGCTGCTCCCCCTGAGGGAAGCGCACAGGGAGCGAATTTGGGGGTTAAGGGCCTTGCTCAAGGGCCCAAGGTGGTGGACTGCAGATGGCGGCGCCTCTCCCATTTTCCGGCCAATCCGGCGTATAAACCGGCAACCTCACGTATAAACCGGCAACCTCACGTCTGGGATGGTGGCGCATCACCCTTTCTTCGGCAGAGCTGGGATTCGAACCGGTGACCTCCGGGTCCAAAGCCTCTTGGTCCCAAGCCCAATTCACGGTCCGCTTCGCCACCACCTCCCCCAAAAATGAGGAACGCTTCACGAATTTGCGTGTCATAATTAGACCACTGTGGTAATTATTACAAACAGTAGTTTTGGGCGATGGCATTTTCCCGTGGAAACTTGTTAATCAGGTTTAAGTTCAACTAAATTTTACTGACCCTAAGGGTAAATTTGTGTTTGCTCCACTACAAAATTACACACATGCAAAAAAAAAAAAAGAACTTAGTATGCAAAATGACATGGGAACAAAAAAAATTGGTTGCCTTAATTTTAATAAGTTTGAAAAGAAATATAAATCCAAGAAAAGTGAATTATGACTTTGCATATCATTATAAGGAAGAATAGAGAGATTGCAAAGCTAATCTGCATTCGGCCTCAGCTTCATGGCTCCAGTGTTTAAAATGCATTATTGTGCTTTATTGTGAGCTGTAATATCACAGTCCTGTCTGTGTCCGTGCTGTTCAGGTGGATTCTGGCTTGGAGTGGACCAGGAAGGCCTTGCAGGGTCCCTCTCCTGGACTGGTGTCATATTCGGAGTCATCGCCAGCGCTTGTGTTTCTCTCAATGCCATCTACACCAAGAAGGTGATGCCAGCAGTGGATGGAAACATCTGGAAACTGTCCTACTACAACAACATCAATGCCTGCATCCTCTTTCTACCTCTCATTGTTGTGTTTGGTGAGTTGGGTCACATCTACAGCTTTAGCCGCATCACTAGCTTAGGGTTCTGGTCCATGATGACAATCGGAGGAGTGTTTGGTTTCTCCATCGGCTATGTGACAGGTCTTCAGATCAAATATACCAGTCCACTCACACACAATGTCTCAGGGACAGCAAAAGCCTGTGCGCAGACTGTTATCGCGGTGGTGTACAACTCTTCAACTAAAAGCCTGCTGTGGTGGACCAGTAACATGATGGTTCTCGGAGGCTCGTCAGCCTACACTTGGGTCCGAAGTCTAGAGATGAAGGGGGGACCCCGCAAAGACCCCGAGGACTCAGCCAAGGAAAAACTGCTGCCGGGGGAGAAAACTAGCATAGAAATTTCGGCTTAGTCTGACAGACTTTTTAGTTTTCTCTCATTTCATGAAAGAATGTGAATTAATCTAATATATTAAAAAAAAGTATCGGGTGACTGAAGTGATTTGGGTTGGGTTTACTAGGTTTCTGGGCTTTTTTATTATACACTTAAGATGTGAAGAAATATGTACATAGTATATTAAACCTTCATATTTATTTGAGGCCTCTTTTAAATTATTTTTTTAAAATATCTGCAATATGGTGTATGCTACAAGGAAAAAATATTTTTATCCAGGGAGGGTGTAAAACATTTGTATTATTATTATTATTATTACTATACTCGAGGGGATGTTTATTATCCAAATCAACATTAATAATCAATAATGTCAATGTTTGATTATGTCCATGTTTTAAGCCTTTGGCTTAGAACTTTTTTGTTGTCTCAAAAAAACAAGAATAAAGCCAAAATGTAGTAGCTTGTTTTGGATAAACAAGCAAAAGCAACACAAAGCTATGATCTACGTATTTCTATGTGAGTATTCATTATACATTGTTATACACGTTTAGTCCGTCTTGGGTTTGTAGTAGTTGGTAATAACTGCTGGCAGGGCCACAGAGCTTATCACATGTTCGGTCTTGAATGTCAAGGGTCAAGTTCAACATGATAAGACGAGGCGATGAGCGATCACTTCAACTACCGAAACGATTCAATCATGTTTCTTTACATGTGTTCCCTTAAAGTGTGGATTAAGGTGATTTCCACTCTGTAGATCGGAGCCTACGGATCTAGAAATGTTCTCGCCTTACAACAACAATGAATGTGATTGAAACTAAATCACAGCCACTGATATTGCTCTCTAGTAGCAGTTTGCGGAGGATTTGCAGCTTTTTGCTATTGATCTACACTAGTGTTCATTTGGATTTGCCTTTAAGGCCACTTGAGAATTATCGATCCAATATTGTTTCTCTTTCTGGTTCTGATTTGGGCTTCAACATTTTTTTTTGCCTAAAATGTGAACATCTCAAAAAGACTGAATCAAAAGTGCAGGCTGCAATCTGTAATACATAAGTGAGGGAGTACAAAACTGAATTGTGTTGATCTCTCAGCTTTTTATTGAGTAAACAGTCTTTGGATCTACTGTTGGTGTGGAAAACGTGTTCATAACAAAGCAAATTCATTTTGCCTTGTGTACTACAGAGCATAAACAAAAAAAATGAACCATTTGTTATGTGGGTTAGATATTAAGTATTCAGATGTGTTGTTACTGTCCTGTAAAAAACATACCTTTAGCACTCTTTTGAAATATAAAAAAAATATTGTCTCAGGGCTGAAGATTTAGAGTTTACATTGAAAAAAAAGCAAACGACAGTTCTAGCACATCAGCCTCAGTCTGTCTGTTTGCATCCCGCTGTAATGGAGATGAGAGCAGATATCAAAACAAGGACACTCCTAGGTAACAGCGTAGGTAATGGAAAAGGAACCACGGTTGTGAAATGGGCTGTGGAGGTACTGCCAGCCTCGTTGTTCTCAGCAAGTTTGTATAGACTGACAACATAAACGTTTCACCGGGTCATTAGCGGTAACATCTGTTATTTGTCTGCCAAAGAACTTGTGGAATTAGGTCTGGCTTGACATCTGGTGTATGATGAATCATCGGTAAACACACTAGTGCTTGTGCAAATACTAAATATATTTCTAATAGCGTTGAAAACTATTGTTTAACTTGCAGCCTCAAAAGCAAATCAAACCTCTGTTCTTTCTTTGAACCTTCTTTTTTAAATATATGGAATTATTTTTCTTCTCTCTCTCTCTCTCTGGACTTTCTTCATACTGTTTTTCACATTAGCGTGCCATTTCCCTCAAATTCTCTTTCCACTGCATTAGCCAGCGGAGTACATTTCCATTGTTACCAGCAGTGTGCAGTGATCATTCTGAGCTCACAACAGGAGCAGACGAACAGGAGCTAGTTAACGTAATAACCTAACGCTTATTTCAGAGCTGGTCATCATCCGTGGAAGGAAGGAGTTAAGGATCTCCGTCCATAATGCTGAGAGGGAAGCGTCCATCATCCAGGGCTGCGTCACATTGTGAGCAGACGGGATGATCTAACACAAAGCTGGTGCAGCTTTCTTGGAACGCCACTGGAAGTTTATCGCTGTGACTGTAAGCAGCCAAAATGTTCACTTTCCTCACAGGGAAAGTGTCAGTTCCTCATCGTCTGGACCCTCAGCTCTACTGCCTCCTCCTAAATATCTGCTTTTATGTGACAGCTTGGCCACATGGTGAGTAACACTGCGTGTCTGATTGAATGCTGTCACTGTAAACATCAGTGGGCGATCTTTGTGTCCCCTTTTAAAGGGGGAGAAACGCTTTTCATTTTTACCAAAAGAAAAGATGATGGGTTTGTCGACTTAATTGCAGACTAACTGTGGAGTTGGTTTCGCAATGATGAGTCACTTCCTTTTTCTAAATCTGGTCTCACTTCCTGTCAGATTCAATCCACCCCGCTGTAATAAGAAGAACACTGTGGCCTGTATTTAGCGTTTCCCCTGTCAGATGATGTAGCTGTTGGCCACATTTATTAGGGCTCGATATGTGGGAGGCTTTACTTCTTAATTTAGCACAGAAACCCCCAAGTATTGATGTGTCGAATTAAACCTGTGATGATGACAATCGACTGTAGCCTCCCTCTGAGTCCACCCAGCATCGCTCTGTTGTGTAGTGACTGGGTTTATGGGAACAACAGCATCATATATTGTGCATGTTCAGTAACATCTAATATAAAAAATAGGGTTTGGGGAAAACTAATCTTATATCTGCAGTGAGATTTTAGAATAGCTGAATCAGTCTATGCATTTACAAGCTGCATAATATGATGAATTATTGTGGGTCAAAGGTCGTGCTTGTAAACCGTGTTGCACCAGTGTGCAGTTCAGCTTGAGTTTGAAAGCATCATCTGCATCAAGATTTATTTCCTGATCTAGATCATCCAGTTGCAGGAAAATATTACAAACTTGTGCTTTTTATGAAGTTTGAACCAGGGACCCTCTGTTTAGGTTCCACAGGTGACAACTGTCCGAGCGCCAAGTGGAACGTCATGTGTCGACCCTGTTGTGAGTACCACCTGATCCAGTGCCGGTGTCCCTCTAAAGGGTCGAGGGTAGGTTACACCGTACCCTGCTGCCGCAATGCCCTGGATCAGTGCGACCCCTGCATCATCCACCCAGGTACGCTCATTCAAGAGAGTGTGTTCCATAAGAGCTGCAGGTGACATGAAATAGTTCCTCTCATCATCTCTCTGCTTTTATCCACGTGAGGCTGCAGTCTGTTTGAGAACTGCAAGACCTGCCACAACGGAACATGGAAAGCCAACGACGACTTCTTCGTGAATGGAAAGTACTGCACAGAGTGTCGCCAAGGCTGGAGCGGGGGGGACTGCAAAAGTGAGTTTAGACGTTGTGCATGTAGACTCCTGTGAAGATTGCACTTGCCAGTATATTGTTCATCTGGTTGTCTACGATATGACATTTTCTGGTATTGTATCAGATACAACTATTGAGCCTCTCAGGATAAGGGTTATTGTATACAACTGTATGCAACAGCTTTTTGTCCTGTACTTCAATGCTTTATTTATGATTATGATTATTTGCATGATACGTTAGAAATGTGTTTTGTTTTATGATGTCATGTAACTGTCACTTAAGATTATTTGTCTTCAATATATAAGAGAATACAACACGGATAAACTTATAGGAATCATAATTAGTCAGCGGTCCCATCTCCTTGGATATAATGTAATACACCGTATGGTCACTTGGTGGCAACAGTGCTTTTTTTTATTTGCCTGCTTGTCAGCTGCTTTGGATGAAGTCATGCAATCAAGTCTAAAATTTTAAATAAGATCATTTTTTTCCTCTTCGGAATAGAATTATCAGTACAAAGATTCAGCCACGCCCACATCTGAGCAGTGTAGGCTAACGGGGGTCATGTGACAGGATGCTAACATTACAAACAGGTTTAACCGGTTGACACTCCTGCTGTTCAGGCTGGTGGCATTTCTTTCAATATATTTTTATTTCGTGGCCTGTGAGAGAACCTAAGAGACCGTGCTCCCTTATTTTTTTTTTCCTGTGAATGACCTGTTTGGATTGTGAAAAACACACACAAACGCACACACATATGGACGCCATCACCAATGACGTCATGGTTTTTGAAGTTGCTCGGATGTTACCTATCATTGCTGGCACAGTGGGAAAAAAAAGTGCCAGTGCAACAGACATGTATTCGGTGCGAGTGTGAATTTACCGTGTGACAGTAATTGCGGTTGTTTTGTGGGTGTTAGCATGTGGAGGCATCATCCAGCGGGCGCAGGGCCACATCGCCCTGGAGAGTTACCCAACAAACGCCCGATGTGAGTGGACGGTGCAGGTGCAGAGGGGCAGGACCATCGAGCTCAGGTTTGACTGTAGCAGGGTCAAATGATCACAAGGTCAAAGTCGGCCTTATTGATTACACAAATAAGCACAAACATTTTCTCAGCCATTTATATTCGATTGTAAACCCCGTTACTGTCACGCTCCTTCTCCGTGCCCTTGCCGCAGGTTTTCACTCCTCAGTCTGGAGCCTGACCATAACTGTCGTTACGACTACGTGGAGGCGCGGGACGGTGACGATCTGAGCTCCCCCGTGATTGGCCGCTTTTGCGGGGACCGGCTGCCTCCCCCAATTAGAAGCTCCGGGAATCTCCTGCACATCCTCTTCACCTCAGACGGCTACAACAACTTGGACGGATTTGTTCTTACTTTTCAGCAGAGTCCAGGCAGGTATATTTATATCTAATTATGTCAAGGTTGCATAAATAAAGTATGAACACTCCACGGCCTAATCTCATCCAGTTCCCTCAAGAATAAATCCTTCCATTTAAAAGCATTTGATGTATTGACTTGCTCTCCTTGAGTCTACAGTGACACTGTTGGACTATATTGCTTTATAATGTATGGCGCGCCTCTTATTTTGTCCACACAGTTCTGAAGACTCAGTCGAGTCTGTGCATAAAGTTGGTTTCCTCTGTGGAGACCACATACACAGAATAATAATGCGCGAGTCTGATATATTCCTTTTCATGATACACTGAAGGTACCTACTTCAGATGTCATGAATACGTGATGATACGCCGCTGCCCCTCCATGCATAGTGCAGCACCTCTCTTATGAGACTGCCGAGTGTGTGTGTGTGTGTGTATCTGTGTGTGTGTGTGTGTGTGCACAGGCCAGCGGTGTGAGACGGACAGTCGGTGACACAGATTTATCACACTCGCCTCTCTCCGCAGCAGCTCATGCATCTAACGTTCATCTCATCCACCCGGTGCTTTTTTCCTCCTGGACATCTCACGCTTTCTGACCTAACCGCACCAACACACCAATGTTATTTTATATTATAAGATTACATCAATAAGTCAAAGAAGGGTGGATCTCTTCATATAGAATTAATTCATGTGAGGAAGGTTTTATTTAAAACAGAGTAAATAAAAAGGCAGTGGTTTCAGAGAGGCTTTGGTAAAAGAGCAGCTCAGATCCCGTGAGGTTTGTTATCACGTACAACAGATTTTTCTTCTTCTGGTCAGACATTTCAGATCACTGCCTCTAAAATCGATGAGAGGAGGAAATAAGCACTGGAAGAGTTGGGGAAAAACCTGAGTGAACATAACCGAATCTGATTTTTTTTGTTTTCCCCTTTTGATCATCTCCCATTGTGTAACTTTCCTTCCATTATTAATAACAAATATCAATTGTAAGTTGTTGCACGAGTGTTGCACATGTGTTTTGCATATGTGTAGTTTGTAAACAGAGCGTTTGTGAGTCAAGTCAGTGATACAATTTGTAGAACCTATAGGAGTTGTTTGCACCACTGTCAAAAGCTCAATGAGAGGAAAACAAAGGCCTTGCTTTCATTGAGCTCGGGGAAACTAGGACGTTCATTCTGTTGACGTTTATTCTCTTGTATCAGTTCATGTATAAAGTAAAGCCACGTTTTTTTGTGGATTCGTTGTAGGTCTGTCCTTCCCCACAGCACCAGTCAGCAGGAGCGCGCTGTGCGAACCTCCAGACACACTGCTGAACGGGTACGTCATGCCCGCATACGGCCTCAAGGAGGAGCTTGTATCTGTGAAGTACGGCTGCCATCAGCCTTTCGTTCTCGCCGGCCCCCAGCAGAGCACCTGTCTACCTGACGGCACCTGGAGTGGCACACGTCCCACATGTGTGAACGGTACTTTTTCAGAATTCACCGGGCTGATGTGCGACCTCTTTTCCACTGTTAGAGTTGGTTCATTCTTTTTTGTTGTGTTTTTTTTTTTCTCTCACAGGCCAAACCAACAGAGTCCGGTGCGCCCCGCCACCTAAATTGCTCCACGGCTTCCACCGAGCCGTTGCTGGCGCCGCGGGTGGCGACGCCACGATTGAGTTTGTCTGCACAAACTCGTACGTTTTGAGCGGAACCCACCAGAGCAGCTGCCTCTCTAATGGATCCTGGAGTAGCAGGCCACCCAAGTGTGTGAGAGGTAGCTCTTTTCAAAACCACATTACAGCGACAACACACTGTTACACGCACAATTTTCCACGTCATTACTATGTGTCATGTGCCCTTGCTTTTTATTTTTCATTCTTTTTCTATAGCAACAGGTTTGTCCCTGGTGTTTAAGGCTTTAGATCAGAGGTCTTCAACAGGGGGTCCGCGACCCCTAGGGGGTCCGCAGAGGTACTGCAGGGGGGTCGCGAAAGTTTTGCACTATAGGACCAGTTTAATATAAAACACAATTTTATACATGAGTAGGGGGTCCCTGCTCCATCTGTCCGTCAGTTTGGGGGTCCTTGGCCTGGAAAACGTTGAAGACCCCTGCTTTAGATTGTTGTTGAGTCGTGATTCATTCGTTCAGTCACCTGCGTGATTTGTCCCTGCAGCCTGTCGCCAGCCCAGAGTCTCCCAACTTGTGCGACAGAGGGTTGTAAAGCCACATCTGTCATCAAGGTATCCCTTACCACACTGTGCATTTAAAAAAAAATCAATCATGGAAAATTAATCAACATTCTGTAATATCATTTTCCTGGGTGCTAATAAGATTAATTAGTAACCCTCAGTTTCTTTTTTTTTATCTTATTTATATTTTTTCATTTTTCTGAGACTACTTTTAATTATGTAAGCCGGGCGTTTGAGATTAATGAGGATAGTTAATTGAATTAAACTGCTTCTCTTCCCACAGGCAGGATCCAAAGCAGAGGGCGCGCCTCTCATCGAGGTACAGCGTCCATGATTTATTGACGTCTGGCTTTACCCCGCTGACAGTGGACCGACAGTCCAGTGTGGAAAAAGATGACCTTCCTCGCGGCTTTCACCCAGTCCACACCAGCATCGAGTACAGGTGCGCCTCACCTCTCTACCGCCACACGGGGAGCTCCCGACGCACCTGTCTGAAGACCGGCAGGTGGAGTGGCCGTCACGTGTCCTGCTCACCAGGTAAGACCCCACCGGTAAAATCAATGCATGTCCAACTTAATAGTTAGGGGATTGCACCTGGATGTTGACCAACCACCATTAAACAACAGAAGAAGAACCAGTATATGTTGGAACCCAAAGAAGAGTATGGCTGTGTCCGAAATCGCCCCCTAACCCCTACTCCCTACTCCCTACTCCCTACATAGGGAAATAAATGTAGTGCACTATGTAGTGAGCTCAACAGAAAAATCTTTCTGACACTTTCGGACACGACTCTCGGCGCCGGTAATTACGTCATCGCTGTCGCACAATTAAAGCGTACCACATTATTGTCGTCTCACAAAATACTTGTTTGTTTACCACTGCATTTTTATTAAATTGGAGGCTTTTGATTACTTTCCTGTACTTTTTATTTTCGTATTTTGTTATATTTTATAAGCACAGCCTATGAGTCTTTTTTTGATGCACACCTTCCTCATAGTTTGCGGCAAACTCGACACCTTCAGTTCTCACAACCTCTCCGACACTCAGTGGCCCTGGCACGCGGCGATCTACGTCCGCTCACCTGCCGATCACACAGACATCAGCCTCAGGTCCCACCACCAGGAACCCACGGAGGAGTCTGCGTTCTGGTTCCTGGCCTGCAGCGGGGCTCTGCTCACCCAGCGTAGCGTCCTGGTGGCGGCTCAGTGTGTGGTAGACGAGGACACGCGACAGCCCCTTCAGCCTGCACGTGTGGAGGTTGTCGTAGGCAGGAAGTACCAGGCATCCATGGATCGGTCAAATGTTCAACACCACCTCAGGGTACAGCTCACTCGACTACACTGAGAACACCTACTTTTACTTTTAATTAACTCTATTAACTTTGATCATGATCATGTTTTTGACTTGAAAATGAACGACCAAAAGCGTGTTTATGATGGTTTTGCCTTTTTTTTTTCCATTTTCAGGTCATAGGTCATCTTGAGTGCAAAACCGAGCAAACAGCAGATGCATTGAAGAGTTTAGAAATGAATCTTCCGTAAATAAATATAATTCCCGCTCTGTTTTTGAAGTGGCACAGGAGGAAATCCTTTGTGCACTTTAAGCTTTACTGGGATACAACTACAACTGACTTGGATTTGAAATAAGTGCACATCTTGATGCATATTATCTGATCGCAGTAGATCATCTTAAAGTAGGATTTAGCGTCTCTCTCTCTTTTTTTTTTTTTACCCATTTGTTCTTTTTTTTTCTTTTTTCTTTTGACTCAACAGGTCTCAGAGATTTTAATCCATCCAGAGTTCCACTCTGCTCCGGAGTCTGGTGTGGCCGTGCTCACGCTGAAGGACAAGGCCAGGATTAGTGAGCGTGTGCTGCCGGTGTGTTTACCCAGAATGCAAGGAGGGGAGGTGGCGGCGCAGGAGGCTTATACTGCAAGATGGATTTTACCAAACGATCGCAGGCACCCGAGTCGCCGCTCTGCCCTGAGCCAAACAAGAACTGTTGAGTTGAGCGATGTCTCCCATTGTGAAAAAGCATTTACTCACAGAGGAGCACACACCGCAGCGATTAGCGACAATACACTGTGCGTCGCCAGGAAGCCATCCAGTCCTGAAAGCCCGTGTCCCAGTGGTATTCCAGGCCTCACCACCCTGCCATCTGGGGTTTCCTCCACAGGTGGCGCCGCGTCAGGTCAGGGCGAGACTCGCTGGCAGCTGCTTGCGTTGGAGAGTTTCATCCGCGAGGAAAACTGCCGCCAACAGACGTACACAGTTCAGACGCGCATAGGCAACTTCCGGGACTGGATAGAGAAACATATGAGTTAGATATGGAAAGGCTATACGATGTTTTACCAACTTGAATCTGAATTAGTTGGTGGACATGGTGGAAGCGGGGGCGACGGTGACAGCAGGTCGTGTTAGTATTGTGTGAGGTGAGTACTGGGTCCTTGCCACAACTCTCTTGTTCCGCGTGTGTGTGTGTGTGTGTGTGTGTGTTATTGGTCTTGGGTCAGCTCCACCTGGGGAAGCAGGTACACATCCACTCTTTCATGGTACATGCTTGTTACCGTTTGTATTTGTGGTGCACTGTTAATTCACGATTGAAAAAAAAAATAAATTTGCCATTTCGATAGTTTACCTCATTACATGATCTTTGCTTTCTCTTCAATGTTATGCCCCATATTTTCGCTGATGTCATTGTTAACGTGGTGCCGAGTCACTTGGAGATCTCAGTGTGTAAGGGCTGTCAGAGTCTCCATCCTGCTGACGTGTCCTTGGCTCCTGAATCTCAGTCAGCTCCAGGTCTCCGACGAACCTGGAGATAAAAGTTCTTCCAAGAAGGATAAGTCATTATCTGCACAAAGGAGGGCACACGCTGTACGCATGCAAATATTCACTGATTTATTCTGATACCTAGACATTATATCAAGTTTGCATGCATAGTTTTAAATTATTTATTTTTTAAAAAATATGTATATTTTATTAGTCAATTAAAAGCAATAACACGTAAACATTTTGAATGCAATGTGAGGGTCATGCGCCTTATTTTAAAGCTGTGCATGCATGTGTGCACATGCATGATCAGTACACCGTGTACAGACTGCATGATCATCTAAGTGTGTGTGTGTGCAGCGTGTTTGCATGTGAGGTTATGTGTTCGTGAGTTTCCCTGCAGACTGTCCAACATGTGCCGTCATTGAGAAACACACAGGGAGGATTTACTAAACTTAGCTCTTACTCCTGAGACGCAGACGCCCTCTGTGCTGCCCGCAGCCCCGTGCAGGACACCTTCTAATCCCAGCCAATTAAACAGCGAGTAGTTCACTGATCATCCTCCGCAAGCTGCAAAGGGAACAGACAGAACAAAGCGAAGGTTGAGCAGAAACCAAGGATTCACCGTGTCCCTCATGAAGGAAGAAAACAAATAACCCCAGAAGAGACATTATTTATACTGTGATAACAAACCCAACCCTGGCTCTGCTGTGCATCCCAAAATCAAAGAATAATAAAAAACGAAACATCTCTATCTCTATAAGTATAAAAAGCAATTAAAACAGTTGTAAATTTGATGCATTCGAGTGCCTTAATGACTCGGGCCTCAGTGTTTTGCACTTGCAGAGGTCTCCCCCTCAATGCATGACGTCATGCTTCTAAAGATGGGGTGAAACCCTGCTAATCTATGTCTCTTTACACCTGCGAGGAGGCACTGGCCTCTCATCTCCAGCCCCCACCTCTCCGCCTGTGCATCGGTGTGCATGTGCATGGTGTTTGTTTGGGTTCTCCACTTCACCTGTATGAGTTCACATTTACTGTGCTGCCTTCACTGCCCACTTGAAGGCAATTAGCCCCTTTCTCCAAACAGGAAAGCAAAGGTGAAGAAGACAAGTCGTCCACAGGTAGGTGTAAGGATGCTGGAGACTGATAATTAGACCGTCCACTTATGAGACCGTTCGCTCATTCATGTCAGTGTCAAACAGCCGATTAGAAGCATTTCAATGTAAAGGAAAAAAACAATGGCGGCGCCGGCGGCTACACAAATGTGACCTAGTCTTCCTATTCTCTAACGTCATTCAGCATATTAATCATCCTCACACCGGTTGCCAGGTTAGAGACACTTCTGTAGCTGTTACGGTGCAGTGCTCGTTAGAGCTGTGACCCAATTCTAAATATACCGGAATGTAAAGGCTGGTGTTGTGCATGGTTTTATTCCCTCTCCTCTACTCCTCAGACAGAGGCTCATCACAGGTCACATTAGGATACTGGCAAAAAAAAAAAAAAAATGCATACCAGAAAAAAAAGGGAAAAAAACAACAATCTTGAAATAAGCTGCGTTGGTGCTTCACCAGCTCCGAAAACGCGAGAAACACATCTGTTAGTGCATTAAAAGATTAATGACTTTACATCTCAGGACAGCTCATGCGTTTCTGTTGAAGTGACAGTTTCTCGCGGCGATGCAAAACTTGACGGCCCCTGGGCCACATGTGCATCATTAGAGATAGGGCGCTCTCTGTGCGTCCGCTCCGACTCCAGCTTCAGCGCTGCCGCGGGATGATGAAGTTCAAAAGGAGTGCCGCAGGGACTCGTCTGTGTAACCGGCGAGATTCAACGGGATGAGCTGAACGTTATTAGTCGTCATCATTTTAGTTTGCCCTCTTTAGTTGACATAGTAAAATCATTCAACCAGTAACACATTGAAGGTTATTCTTGAATATAACGTTCTTGTATTTGTTTGGAATGATTTTTTTCTTTAGACAGAATATGTTCCTAAGAATTCAATCAATTCGGAAGGAGTATTTTTCAATATTCACTTGTGCTTCAAATCAACTTTCAAGCATCTAATTGTCAGCTGAACTTAAAGCCTTGAGAAGAAATATTTAATTCCTGTACAGTATTTGTTCTTCATCATTGTGTCATTTTGCAGCAGTTAAAAAAAAACCACATTAATGATGTAAAACTGCAGGGAGACGCAGTGATGAACCCAGTGCCCCATTCAAATGTATGAACTCCTTTAATTCGAAGGTTTTATTTGGCTAAAATAAATATTGTACACCATCAGCATTCAGCGATAAAACACATGTTGTGTAAATGAACTAAATTGTGGATAATTATCAGACTTTCACAGCTTTTCTAATCACGTTAACGCCTCCTTTCAACACCTTGACACGTTTCTTCTGTAGGTCAGTCTCTCTGTGTATCACTCTGTGATGACTCATTATATCCCGCAGAGGGAAAACTGTGCACGGCTCAGCGTCCCAATTTATTCATAAACAACACAACAGCTGTGATTTTTCTCATATCGCGTATGATGCTGTACGACTGAGTCAAGGCCAACGACTTAAATGAAGAAAACATCTGAGAGTTACAAAGATCTACTGACTTTTTTTTCATCGTCATTCACGAAAAGTCCCATTGAACTTTCCGACCACAGTGTTAAGAAGTGCAGACTTCTTCATTCACTCAGTGAAATATTATTTTACACTACAATTATTATCTCGTTAATCGAGCTGATTTTTTTTTTAACATCCCATGACATTTCAAAGCAGCAGGAGCAATCAGAAATTCATATATATATAAAAACAAGATAAAATATTTCTATCGTTATATGTATCCCGTTTCATTTGATAAATTTAAGTGGGCATTTGAATGAGGAGAGTAACCATAGGAAAACCCTGAGCTCGTGGTTTATTTACCTTTGAAAAGAGAAAGTCAACAAAGACT
>JAFBJQ010003898.1:17500-21924 GCA_016785345.1 Trinectes maculatus | reverse complement strand
ACCTTTTGCATGTGCTTTTTTTTTTTTTTTTTTTTAAAGCAAATTAAGCTTCTTTTGTGATTGATATTTATATTCTTATTCACTTTATACCTGGTGACAGCAGCAGAAAATCCTATAGTTTTCGGATATGTTTATGATTATTGTCCCTCTGGAAATCCACATTTGGCAGGAAACTTTTTTTTCATCCTGTGCACAGAAGTATTTCCAGTTCTAAACAGCAGTGTGCTAATGACTCACATAAAAATGACATCACAAACGTAATCCATCATTTACCTGAGGAACCTGTCCTGTCAACCTGTTGGCTGCAGCTTTTCTCTGATACACGCTTCGTTTCCCTGTAAGAGAATCAAAACAAGTTTGGGAAATGATGTCAGAGTTGGCAATGATTCAATTTTGCTCATTTTATAGTAACATATTATAATTTATTTGATAATGTTGTCAAGCCTCAGGCTGTTCTTTTATGATATGTGAGCTATATTTATATAATCCTTTACACCACCTTGGTTGAGTTTTTAATGAGCAGAGTTGAAGCTACTGGGGCAGGATTTTTTTTTTTTTTTTTTTGGTGCCAGATTTTTTTTTTTCCCCTCTGTTATTATTATCATCATTATTATGATTATTATGGTCTTGTCTGTCAACCTTTCACAATCAGCACATCAGCGATTTCTCATGCGTAGGATTTGTGCTGTTTCAAAAATCTGTGATGCGGAGGCGAGTTCAAATGTTGCCATGCCAATCAAACAGGGACAAACTGAAAAAAAAAGAAAAAGAAAAAGAAAAAAACCCTCACAGCCGGAATCAGAGAGAGATACAGCTGAGATTTTATCATTCATCTTGTCAGCTATTGTTATATTCAGGTAGGCTCCACTGTCAATAATCAAAGTGCACAGTGGATGAGACCTTGGTTTTATGACTTGTGGGAACATATCTGTAGATGACAGCTGCAGATTTGCGCTGTGAGAGGTGTGTGTGTGTTTGTGTGCTGGATTAGGACGGCTCAGGACAGATTAGTTAATTATAGACACCTGCTGTCTAAGCGTGGCGTCTGTTGTCAGGTGGCGGAGCAATGTGTGGACACGGTGTGGACCTGGACAAATGCTTTGCCATGTGCTCAGTGGCTCTCCTCTCCTTTCACCGACACCAAGCGTCCACCATCCAACACGCTGACGTCCTGTCACAGCGGTCACATGCTCTTGGAAAAGTTGATGACTGTGCAATCAGAGTTTGATTCCGACCCACCGGTTCTTTGATTCCCATGCGGAATAATATCAGACAACTGACCCAATAAGAGCCAAATGGCTCCCACATCATCATCTTCTCCACATAATGTCAGTCAATCCTGACATGGTTGCCATGGCAACACCGCGGATAATGACAGTATACAGGGAGACTGGAAAAAAAAACACATGGTCATGTCAAGAAAGAGTAGCATCACAATGAGGCGTATCACTTCCACATGTTTCTGTTGATGACGGGGGAGGGGGTGGGGGGGGCAAGATGTCGCAAGATTCAATCAGTAATTTGCTGGAAAAACAACAAACTATAAAATAACACACTTTACATTTGCCATAGTTGTGCATTTTGTTTGGCTTCATCCAAATCCCCAAGTCATCGCACACAATCCAAAGCTGTGCAGACAAAAGCCGATATCTGCATTGAAATCTGATAGAATTTCACTTTTCACACACGTCACAGTTGGTTTCCACTGTGAAAGCCTCGTGTTAGAGTGTTGAGGAAACAGCTGCAATCCATTTGTCTGTCGGTGCCTCGCTCCGAACCCGCGTGCAGAATGCTGAAGCCATTTCCATCACAAATAAATCACTGTGTGTGCAAAGACACTAATCACTTTTTATGGAAGCTCAGGCAAATATGGCTTCTGTTTTCTGACAAAAGTTCTCAAGAAAAGAAAAAAAAAATCACTTCAATTCAGAAAACAGTTAAATGTCTCTGCTTGTTTTCTGCTAATTCAGGAAAAAAAAAAAGCTAAAGCTGGTTTCTGAAATAATTGTGTTTATTTATGTCTCGTGATGATGAAAACAAAGGAACAGAACGTTCCATGAAACATGTTTCTGTTAGTTTGATGCTGATAAAAGCGGCGCATATTCTGATCAAGTCCAAGCTTTACAAAATAAAAGCGCGGCAAACGGTGGGGAAAGTAAACAAAGTCAACAAAACAGGCAAATTATGAAGAAGGAGGAGGGTTTTCACTTCCCCTGTAATCTCCGCAGGTTGACTCCACCCTTCCTGTCTGGGAGCCTCCTGTCAGACCTCCAGCCCTCAGTCCCTTTACCTTCATGCACCTGCCTGCAGCAGGACTGTGGATACACACTCAACCATCTGGAGATATATGAGGATTGACCAGAGGACACGTTTCGGATGTTTCGACTGGATTTCCTGATGCATGAGTCATGACTTGGTTGTTTATGCTGACGGCCGTGTAGTAGCTCTTCGCAAGTACAACTCCAATCCCAATCAGCTCGCACAACAACCGGTAGGTAAGCCTCATCAGTAGTGCGTAGTGGTGTCGTTGTCATTCACTGGACTCGTCTCCATCCAAATTAATGTTCGACATTTCCCGTGCAGCTTCACCTTCACACCTGGATGACACATCTGTGATGCAGTCAATTATCTTATTGTGTCCAAGAGGAACAACAAAGCTGAGGGCAAACTTGACATTTAACGGTGTTAGTGATGCATTGGTAGATAAATTGTAATGAGTTTCAGGTTGTGTTTTTGTCGTCGCTCTTCAGACATGACACTTTATCTTGTTCTCGTCCTTGACCCTGTTGCATCAGCCTCACGACATGTGATTCTGTAAAAGTTGCATTTTTTTTAAAGTTTAATTTATCGCTAGTATTATTTTATTTGTGTGTGTGTGTGTGTGTGTGTGTGTGTGTGTGTGGCTTGTGGAATAAAAAGAACAAGGAGAACTTTGGTATTTAAATCAGGAATCGCTCATGCATAACAGTCGGCATGCAGGTGGAGGTGACACCTTGACTTTTCCTGGGAAGCCCCTTTTCTGTTACATAACCCAATCGCCTGTGTGCTGGAGGTGCTAATTTTATCCTCTTTTAAAAGGCTTAAGTCTCATTAATGCCGGAGCACAGTGTATCAGACAGGCCCGACTGACTTGCCACTTTGTCCTCACCTCATACGTTACCTGTACCTGTTCACGACTGGTACAAAAGGTGAAAGTGAATACTGAATCCATGAATGTGTGTTTGAGAGGCGCACATTATATCTCTATGCAAAAAGATTTTACTTAAGCTGTGATTTTTTTTTTTAATTTTTATTACTGGAGAAAAAATTTTTTTTTTAAATTTCCAGCTCGTTCACAACCTCTGCTGAGAGTATCGTTGTTCTTCTGCCACGTTTGCTTCCAGCGTTAACGTTCCAGGTGTTTAAATCATGAAGGTCGAGAGGGGCTGAAAAGATACTCGGTTACATAACACCGGGGATTTAAAGGCTACACAGGGGAGAGCTGATCTTTAAGTCAAAGAGGCTTTACGCCAGACCACAACAAACCTGAGACCCGTTGCCGCGGTGACAGTGATGAAGCAGTAAGATGAAGGAAGTGGCGCTTGCATCCAAACAGCGATGACGTTGACGACGTCATAACATATGAGTGTATTCAAAATCCAAAACAGCCCACTACGTGCGTGTGTATTTATACAATATCTACATGTAGGAGTGTCGCGATTAAGCGCAGGTTGTGTCGTTCACATTTTTAAAAACACACAAAAACGGAATATGTCAAATAAATCATAAATGACTGAAAGCTTATTTATTTAAATTCAGCAAGTAAAACTGGAATAAACTGTTCTAAATGCCGATTACATGCAAACTGCTGATTCTCGTCTCATTGTTTGGGAATTTAAGTCTCTAATTATGACGGACCACTTGTAAAGTTTTTTGTGAATTTAGGATGATGATGGTGGTGTGATGATTTTACTTTCTCTAAGCTTCGTTTGTCAGTTTTATTTTGCATACCACAGCAATGCTCTTGTGGGTATGAAAAATAAAATGCGTGGGAAGTTCACGCTCATTGAACCCTGTTTGGTTTAATTTGTTGCGATAATTTTTTTTTTTTTTTTGCAGCAAGCAAGTATATGAGACAAAAGAAAATACTCCTTTTCTCATTTCAAAACCTGATGTCTTTCTTCTTTGCAACACAAGGTGCCAACAAAATGCAGAAGCAAGTGGAGGTCAGGATGGAGGAGAACCATCTGGAGCCCATGGTGGACACCACAGACAGTGCATGTGGCAGCTTGTGTGATAAAATCATGAAGAACATGGTTCTCACACTCACAATCCTGGGTAAGTTTATGTTACCTACCACTTATCCTGCAGAGTCACAGGGGTGGGAGGTGGGGCATTTCCCAGCATGCATTAGACAAATAGCAGGGTAGACTCAGGGTTGGGTG
>JAFBJQ010003898.1:0-15000 GCA_016785345.1 Trinectes maculatus | reverse complement strand
AACCTTATTTTTCTGTATAAATGTGCTGCGTCGACAGGACTGGCCGGCTTGGACGCCAAATCCAGTGGTCGCTTAGGCACCAGGGCCATGGTGTATTACATGTCCACGACGGTGATCGCAGCCGTCCTGGGAGTGATCCTGGTGCTGCTCATCCATCCCGGGAACCCGAAGCTGAGGGCCAATCTCGGCGAGGGGAAGAAGAACGACGAGGTGTCCAGCGTGGACGCCTTCTTCGACCTCATCCGAAACCTCTTCCCAGAAAACCTGGTGCAGGCCTGTTTTCAGCAGGTAGGTAGGAGTCTCGGAGCGGAGACAGAGAGCAGCGTGAGTCATATACCACTCGCTCCAACTGCTTGTTATTTTTTCTTTGCTTCTGGTCCAGATCCAAACAGTAACCACCAAAGTACCGGTGCCCACGAACAGGACCAAGGCACCCCCACAGTTCACGGTCAAAAGGTCACTGCAGTTCAAGGGAGGGATGAATGTCCTGGGTAGGTGCAAAGTTTGAAAGCAGGAAGAGAAACATAACAACTCAAACAACAAATAAACTCGAGCAGCGTAATGGTAGAAAATAATGGAAAAAATATACTCAGTCATGCAACACATGTTCCAGATGTGTTGTGTATTTCGACTTGAGCTGCAGCCCAGTCCTCATCTTAGGGTACTGATTATCTTTTGTATTCCGTGTTCTGTGCATTACAGGTCTGATTGGATTCTTCGTGGCTTTCGGAGTCATCATGGGGAAAATGGGAGAAAAGGCCAAGCTGATGCTGGAGTTTTTCAACGTCCTGAATGAGATTGTAATGAGGCTCGTTAGTGCGATTATGTGGTAAGTGCCGCATTCAGCGCAACTACCCAATATGAGTCTCCAGCAGCTCACACGTTCATAGAGCTAAAACAGTAATTACACCTGGGTGATACAAGACAATGACAAAACGTATCCCGTGTCTGTCGTCAGGTACTCCCCCGTCGGTATTGCCTGCCTCATCTGCGGGAAGATCATCTCCATCGCTGACTTGGAGGTGGTTGCCAGGCAGCTGGGGATGTACATGATCACTGTCATAGTGGGCCTCATCATCCACGGAGGCATCTTCCTGCCGCTCATATATTTCGTAATAGTCAAAGAAAACCCCTTCAAGTTCTTCATGGGAATGTTCCAGGCTTGGGTGACGGCACTCGGGACGGCGTCCAGGTATGAGACCTTTTTGTACCTCCAAATTAAGGCATCCGTCCCATGTTCTGTTCATATATATATATATACGCATATATATATACATATACAGGGGGTCCTCGTGTTACGACGGTCTCGAGATACGACGTTTTTGTGGTTACGACACATCTCCCATGAACTTTCTTGTTTCGGCTTAAGCGGTTTGGCCCGTAAATATGTACAGACTTCGCACGGGAACTAGTTGGTGCCAGCTCTCCAACACCTCCACAGCACAGCTAGGCTACTCTGCGTTGTGTTTGACACAGATGGGTTCGGGATCGTGGCGATACCGTAGGTTTATTCACAACACAGGGTGTACAAGATTGATATCAGAAATCTAAAAGAAATGCTCATTACACTCGCGATATCAACCCCTACAGTGACAAAAGGCAATTCACCACAGTAAACTCTTATTTTAGCATAGTGTTATAGCGACATCTAGTGGCACAACTTAGTATCTACCTTACATATGAATGTATGTTCCGACTTACGTCGAAATTCGGTTATGTATGTTCCGACTTACGTCGAGATTCGGTTACGACACATTCTCAGGAACGGATCTTCGTCGTAACTCGAGGACCCCCTGTATACACACACACACACACAAATACACACACACAAACACACACGCACACACACACACACACACACACGTTAAATCCTCTAAGATCTGCAGCCATAACTTAAACAACAACCATAACTTTCATTTCGAGCGGGTTTCGGCGGTGGCTTCTCGCTTTGCCTCCATGTGGGATATCATTCCTACGCTGGATGTTTTATTAATGGCATGAGATGCAGGCATTCCTCTCCTCTCCGGCTCCGCTCTGCTCTGACGCCCACGAGAAACACTTAATTATCAGAAAAAACACAAACAACACTGCTGCTGAGTCACAACCGATGTCGTCTCTGTGAGACTCACACATGGAGGGAATTACAATTAGACTCTGGTGAAGTCGAACTCATGAATGCCACACTCACCCGGTGCAAAGTGCGTTTTGTGGAATAGTGTAATTACATTTAATAACCTGAGGAGCACGAGTGCGACTCAGAGTCAGAACGCTTTACGATTTGTTGTACACTTTTATATGCCTGTTGGTTATCGATGCTACGCTTTGGGTTCAAAGAGTTTTCAAAAAAACGCACGTCGCTGCTTGTGCCCTATCAAATTAAAACACCACTTCCTCTTTTATTTGCCACAGTGCCGGCACCTTGCCCGTCACGTTCCGGTGCTTGGAGGAAAACCTGGGCATCGACAAGCGAGTCACAAGGTTTGTCCTGCCAGTGGGCGCCACCATCAACATGGACGGCACGGCGCTCTACGAGGCCGTGGCCGCCATCTTCATCGCTCAGATGAATGGGATTGAACTCGACTGGGGCCAGATTGTCACTGTCAGGTGAGAGCGTGGTCGCGCAAAGGTATCGCAACACATTTTCAAAGTAATATATCAGCACTAAATCAGCCAAACGCTGCTCGACGGGGTTATGAACCAATCAAAAAGAACCTTTTCCAATTATATTTTTGTAAACACCACAGAATCATACATAAATTACCATATGACATATGACTTATTAACATAACGTAATAAAATTACAGTTCCATTGATATTATCTCATTGTACATTTAATTTTTTTTTTTCAAAATGTTTACATAAATCACTGGATGTTGAAACTGTGCAGTAGCAGTCAATAATCCTGTGGTTTGAAATTGTCTGGTGTGTAGTATGACAGCCACCCTGGCCAGCGTGGGAGCAGCCAGTATCCCCAGTGCGGGCCTTGTGACGATGCTTCTGATCCTCACGGCAGTGGGGCTGCCCACTCAGGACATCAGCCTCCTGGTCGCTGTCGACTGGCTGCTGTGAGTTTCACATCCACACACAACACCAACGCACAAGCACTGATTTGAACTCCCAGGCTCTTTTTGTTTTAAAAAACAAACACAAAAAAACAAAATCATGGTTCTATCTCGACGTATCAAACGCATCTTCCAGATTCCACCATATCAGCATCACAACAAGTTTTGTCCTGTAAAATGTCTTCACAACACAACTTCACATGTCACGCACAGTTTTAACTCTCCACACGCGATCCACTTTTCTCTTTCACATTAAAAGCCACCTTCTCTAACATAACAGCAGGAGACATATCCTGTATGTAAATAAATTCCCTTCTCATAAATCACAAAATGCGTTATTTTTAACACACTAAACTACAACATAGGCCACAGTGGCATGAAAACAGTTATTTATTTTCATTAGACTGGAGAATATGAATATGTTTTACATCTCTAACATATGCTTTGGGGGTGAACACCACCCATGCAGCTCTGGATTTTAGGCTCTTCTCATTGCGCCCACTCAGAGGCAGGTTTGTGTTGACTCAGAAAACATGTAGGATGACCACATGATCTGTTTGCAAACAGATTTTCAAAATAAAATAAAAGAAAAAAAGGTTTCCTGATACTTTCTTTATATTGCAGAAATGAAAAAATTAAAAAAAATTAAAAATATGTTTTATTTAATGCCGTCAGTGCAGTCTCGATCTTCTGTTACGTTTGCATTTCCTGTCTCTTCTCTCATCACTTTCTTCATTTTCACGCAGGGACCGTTTCCGTACCTCGGTCAACGTGGTTGGGGACTCATACGGAGCAGGCATCGTTTACCACCTGTCCAAAGACGAGCTGGACTCACTGGACGCCCAGCAGACTCGGATGGACGACTTTGAGATGGCAAAGACACAGTCCTTCTTTGAAAATAACACCAACCAGAATATGTACACTCACCACAACTCAATCTTGATAGACGACTGCAAGGTACACTTCACCTTAACGGACATAGAGACTTGTATGTAGAGAAACCTCCCTGACTCTATATGTCTGTGTTTGTGTTTCTTTTCCATGTGACTTCCTGTATTGGTGTTAATGTGAATGTGTTTATAGTAGCTGTCATACGAAAAAGCTGGAAAAAGCAGTTTTTGTGATACCATCCAATCAAACTTTGTTTTTGTTTTTTTAAATTTATATATATTATACATTTGTTTTTTTTATCATCTTCAAAAACGCAGAATGAAAGTGTTTATTTTTCCAAATCAGTCGAACAAAGAAGCAAACGATGTCTTGTACACATTTATATTTGACTTGTATTATGTTGTGCTATGTCTTGATTTCATTAGGAAACTGCTCTTTTGTGTACTCGATTGGACATGTATTTATGGCAGCCCTGACCAAATTACAGTATTCAATCTTTTTTTTTAACCTTTCTGTAGCCAGTGGTGTACATAAAGACTGCTCTTTCACCTGGTTTCATCCAAATCCAAAATCATCCACTCATTAACAGCCAATCTCAGATCCTCTCCCATCTTTAGTGGAGCTAGCATTTGCAACAAACAGATTTGTTGTTATTTTAATTGTCTGTGTGATGCAACTTTTTTTGCAGTTGCATTTGGTCATTTTGATAACTGATGTCGTAATTCGGTTGGGCAGAGAATCCATAAAATACATGGCCAACTCTGTATCAGAACTCAATGTCAATAACAATGCATTGCATCAGTGTGTGAGACGACTTGTTTTTCTATGCTGGGTGCAAATGAATCTCAGCCCCATTATATTCATTGGCCTGAATGTAATGAAACAATGGCTTCTCTGCCCACAGCTGTTGATGGTTTGTAAGTGATGGTGCCTTGGCCCCAGTAGTTAGACGTTCTCGCTAATTGCTTTCAGGTCACCATGGAAAAAAATGGCAAGTCTCCTGGGTTCTCTCTTGTTGAGGAGGAACCATGGAAGTGCGAGTAAAGCAGATTCAGATGCTGCTGCCGCGCCTTACCCTGACTTCCACCATCTTTTACTTTCTGCTGTAGTACTGAGTGCTCCAATTAGACCTTGCATTTGCACGAACTGGACACAAACTGCAATGAACTGGTGCAAATCGCACATCTTGTTCGGAAGAAAAAAAAAACTTCGGTCGACAAAGCTGAGGACCTTTTTCGGTGCTGCTTCACGCTTCCAGAAAACACAGCATGAACGCGACACAACAGCGCTATGTGATGCAGCTCTATAATGCAGCTCTATGATGCAGTTCTATGATGCGAGTGCAAGAAAGTTAAATACAGCATCACCTTTTGACTGTTGATGAGATTACACCCGGATGTCGCACACATGGCCAAGCCTGAGAAGCAAAGCTCAGGACTTAGACCGTCAGAGGAGAGGGTGGGGCCTCTAAATGTGGAAACAAACAGTACAGGATGAGTTGCAGAGAGCTGTCAAGCAGGACTTAGAGTACGTCAGGGGTGGTATCCATTCATTTATTCATTTATTTATGTTTTGTATATGTGTTGTTTTCGAGTGATGCACTGCCATTTTGTTTTTAGTCAGTACTTGGGTTTATGTGTGCTGCTGAGAGAACGAGGGAAAGAAATTTGGGGGGAAAGACTCTCAGCAGGTCGGTGCATTGCTCCCTGTTTTATTTCCAAGTGTTAATGTCTTTGCTATATGACAATCTTGCCTTGAAGATATCAGCCGCAGAGTGCAGCCAGTGTGATGTTTGGATACAAGTCGCTACTATTCATCCATATCAGGACTAACATGTTAGGAAAAGGAAACAAACAAGAGCTTCACCCTGTAGTTTTGCTGACCTGCAGGCCAGTAAGGATGGCTGGGCCTTCCTCTCGAGATGTTCAATAGATTTGACAGCTTTTAGTCTTTGCACAGCAGATTGAATAGGAACCTTGTAATTACATGCAGCCGAAGTAGGAAATATGGTCACATCTGTTTAGCAAACAAACAACGCCGTGTAGTAAAATTGTCACCGTGACAACAGGCAATAACGGATCCTTGCTGAATTTGTACGTTTGACTTTAGGACCGTGTAAAACCTCCGTTCAGACCGAGTGTGAAAACAATAAATTCACTCTTCATATAAATGACAGCTTATATGATCATGTTTAAAGTGCCTCCTTGCACTTTGTGTATATACTCTCTTTAGATAAAATGTATAAATCAAATGTATAGAATCTGATGTTTTTGTTTTCATCTATCAAACTTGTTTTTGCTATGCTAAAAATGTATATAAGGACCATAGCTATATATATAAATATATACTGTAAATATATATACATGTATGTACCAATGTTAGTAACACATGAATTTAATTTTAACAGGCCACTAAATGTATCAACAGGTGGTGAATGTAGGGTGATTTATTTACCAGTTATTCATTGAATGTATCTGTTTTAAGGAGAAAATACCGAGCTCCAAAAACAAAACCCAACATTTTTCACTTGTTTCATGATCTAATGTTGTTATTGGTTTGATGCAGATTTCATTATGTAGGGTTATATACACATTATCGTTTGAGAATATCAGTGCTCACAACTACAGTGTTTTTATATGCTGATGACACCTCATTTTGACGCAAGAATTTTGCTCAGGAATCATAAACGCAACCCGATTTATGCGAAAAACCTATTACCTATGAATTCATCATGTCACTCCTCCATCAGTTTAATTTGTAATTGATCCTTGCGGTAAATAAGTCTATGTTCCGAGTTCTGAGTTTTCTATGAGCGGTGAGATTGTACAATCTTTCGATAATAGAACTTGTATTTTCTATCTTTCTTTTTGATTGTGGGCACATCGCAGCAGTCCAGGAATGTATTTAACAATCCTCCGTACATCTTGACATACATCGTAATGCAGAACTTGAATGAATTCAATGCACCTCCTAAACTGTAACAGATCACAGGAATATTTCTCAGGCAAACGGGCTGGAAATGTGTACACGTTTTAATACTTGCGTATTGGAAACAAATAAATGTTTATTGCTGAACTGCCGTTTTGTTTATTTCCCAGATGAGGGCGGGTGTGATACAGCTCGCGAGCAATTACCAAATGCGTGTAACAACAGCTGAAGTGATGCGTAGGTTGTCAAGAGAAGCTAATGAGTTAGTGGGCCGCAGAGTTCACATACTGAATATGCGGCTTCATATAAGTTACACTCCACAACGCAGTTTTCAATAATATTATTTCAAAGAGATTTAAGTTATATCACAAAAAGTCACTAAAAAAAGATCTGAATAATTTTCTTGTCGCAGAGTTTTTTAAAAAAAATCTAGATTATTTACAATGACGAATCAAGAAATACAACACTGTACAGACTTTTTAGTTGTTTTTTGAAATAAATGGCACCATGCATCTTCCCCAAATAACATTATGTTACAGTTAGTGACAGAGCTGGAATGGAAATAAATAAACTGCTGTAGCAATGTGGCAGAAGCTGCAGAGAGTCAACATTAAAAAACAGATCATGAGTCTTGCTCAAAATCGGCTCAGAGCTGTTTAAGTCCACAGAAGCTTTATGCTCAACAGCCCCAGCAGATACGTTCCTCTGACTGAATCCATCCACTTCAGACACTGGTGTTTCTGGTGATGAGTCTCAAGTCTCATGAGGGTCTACGTCTGAAAGTCAACGTGACGTACAGTCTTCTGGAACCTCATCTAGAGGGATGACTGTGTACTCCGCCCCCTTTCCATTCTCGCAGGGCTCCTCTTTGTGAAGGAAAGTCTTCATCTCTAGCTCCCTCTGCTGGTTTGAAGAGTTAGTTTTGGCCTCTGGATGGGCTACCTGGTTGGGCCCGTTCCACCTGCGCAATAAGGAAAAGAGTGAGTTCAATTCTCTGCTCAAAGGAAAAGTCAGAATTTGTGTTCTTTTTCTTTCTGAGTTTTAATTCTCACTTGTCTCTTGTAGCGATGGCGACGCAGAGCATCACCAATGCTGCAACACCGACGACAAAACCAAGGATGATGATCCAACCTGGGGGTGTGGGTGGGTAAGGGTTAATGAGATGAACTAAAACCAGGACGTAATTGTGCAGAAAGCTTAAATATGTGTCGGTCTGAACTCACTTGGTGTCCTGTCCGAGTCGCTAACGGGTGATGGAGAACCCTGTTCTCTCTGCGGTACCTGTATTAGACCTGCATCTAAAGTTTAATAATATCACCCAGTTAGAACCCCACACACACAAACAAACAAAAAAGCCCATTTGATAGTGATTTCATGCATAACTATTGGATTTATATGACAGTTTCTTCTACCTCCAGCTGATTGTATATTAATGAAACGTCCAGCAATTTCCATTTTCACAGTGGATGATACTGTGGTGTTGCATGGTGTAGTGGTGGTTGATGTTGTAGTGGTGGTTTCTGTAGTGGTGGTTGATGGTGTAGTGGTGGTTGATGTTGTAGTGGTGGTTTCTGTAGTGGTGGTACCTGTAGTGGTGGTTAATGGTGTAGTGTTGGTTGATGGTGTAGTGTTGGTTGATGGTGTAGTGTTGGTTGATGGTGTAGTGGTGGTTTCTGTAGTGGTGGTTGATGGTGTAGTGGTGGTTTCTGGCAATGAAAATTGAAAACACAAACCTTAATATCTTTACATGCAAACAGTGAAGACGTTACATTTGCGATTGCAGGTTTGACTGTTTCCTGTCCAGCCTTTCTCCGACATACCTGACACAACTTCGGCTCCTGATCCCTCACGCTCTTCAAACATGCGTGGACGGGACTGATTGGTCATGGAGGTTGATGGTGAGGTGTTTGTTTTAGTGCTGGAGACGAAAGTCACAGTCGAGCTTGTATTAAGATCTTCTCCATCTCCTGACCCTGAATATGAACCCAGAGTGCTCAGGAGGTCAAAGGTGGAGACTGCAGGGTCAGTAGTTAGGGAGAAGGAGCTGTGGTCCTGGGCGACGCTTGTTCTCTCCTCATTTGGCACAGATGAAGGGATGAAGGCAGACTCAGGGTCGGGGTCGGTAGGTGAATCTGAACTGGAGAGCGTAAACTCCCCTGATGATACCGTGGAAGAGCTTGGAGCATGTGAGAGAGTCTGAGCTGTGGTTGTGTTGTGGTCATCTCCGTCCTGGATGAACACGGGCGTGGCGGACTCCTCGCTACCCTCCCCCGAGGCTTCCTTTTCCGGGTCAGTAGAGGACGTTGGCTGCTGGGATGCAGACACAGCTTTGCTGCTTTTGGGCAATTCGGTTGTGAGGGAAGAGTGGAAAGAGTGGTCGACAAGGAAGCCATCCGTCACTGCCTCCCTGAGAACTTCATCCTCAGCTCGGGTCGGGATCTGGGTCACAGCTAAGATAAACAGAGATGGAAAAATCCACAGATCAGTGGATCAGTGTTTACCTACCAGCCCTGACATGAGCGGAAAGGAAAGTTACCAGGAATTTTGAAGCATGACAAAGTGATCGCACACAGCTTAAGTGCTTCGCCCCAAATTCTTGTATAAACCTGTGTTGCAGTTGACTTTGATAAGGTGTGGTAAGAAACAGTAATTATTAACCTGGATGACTAATAGTCTGAATGTGGGTCGGAGTGAGATGTGTCATCTCATTAAACCGGCAATTGTGTTAAGTGCAAACCGCACTTGACACACCTACAGCAGAGTAAACCATGACGGTGTTGTTGTTTTTTTTTTCTCTGTGTAGGAAGTGGGAAGCAGCCGTCGTCATAGTTTCATGTTTGGAATTTTTTGTTTTGGAGTTGAAACGTAGGGGACGTTTTAACTCCTTCCAAACGTGGGGCAAAATTAAGCAATAAAAACGTAGCTTAGAGGATAAATGCAAATATCCACTGTTCTTTTCCATTCAAGTCTATTTAATAACTGCGTGTGCTAAAATGCTTTTATGGTTTTTTATGTTATAGTGCCTGTTACCATCATCAATGATTGGACGAAAGATAGATGGATTCATTCTAATGGCTGCTGAAGGCCCATTAAGAGGTTGAAGATATTTATTTGCTTTTTTTTAAAAAAAAAGAGTAGATAAGAATCTACCCAAAGATGTATTATTATTTATTATTTATTTAGGTTTTTATTATTATTTAATTTATATTTTTTTCACATGCACCGACATATGTAAGTATATGATCAGACCTTAACAATTCATAATCTTTTGCCTTGTAAATCGAAAAAAAAGGGTTTTTTAAAAAAAGTTAGTTGATCAAAATCACACATGTCCGTTCTCCATTTCCGCCCTGTCATGGTCAGCCCCTCTGATCCCTGTAAAGTTACCGGTTGCCCAGACTTGTGTAACAGCTCTTTGCTGATCTTTGGTTTCACCTTATTCAAGTCATAGGCATTAATGCGCCTGCTGGAGCAGCTCAGGACATTTCACAAAGACGTCTGTGTGTGTAATCTGGAGGTGCGACTGAAACCCGCGCGCCGACAATGAAATCCTATTCTTACCGAGAGAGTTGGACCTGAAACATAACGAGCATCTTAGGTGGAAGGAGAGAAAGCGCTGACTCACGGGGTGAGAAAAATGACACCATGGGAATTATTGAAAATTCACTGGCCTGTATTGGATGATTTCATCATATTTCATCCACTGCTGTGGCCCCGTGAGTCCCCGTGTGGCAGACAGTCATCGAGCCAAAAAAAATATCTTACATGAGGATCGAAGAAGTTAAATTTGATAAAGTTGAACTTGATGGCGGATTAAATCACTTTGTTATAGATGCAAAGCAGATAGAAAGTGCGAATGAGCAGAACTGTTAAAATACATCAAGTTAGATAGTAAGGACTTTAACTTACTGCTAACAGGTGACGTCTGGACAACAGTAAGAAGTCCAAGAAAAACCCCCAGGAGGACACTCTTCATCTTCATAGCAGAAACGACTGGTGGAGCCACACGCGATCTATCAGGCCGGATCTATCAGGCACACTTGACTGATAACATTAAAACAGATGAATCATGCCTTTCCCTTTTATACTCACCTGCAGGAGGGTGTTGCATCAGTACAACAATGGCCGGCAGCACACAAAAACATACACAGGAGGGCTGGCACACCTGCGGACACACCCTCTTCCTCACAAACTTTCTCACGCTTTTTTTTTCCTCCCTCTCTCCTTCACGCACAAGGAAACACACACATTAAAATACACACATTAAAAAAAACAGAAATGTTGAAATTAAAAGTAATAATAATTAAAGTAATAAATGTAAACAAGAAGATACCTTTTCAAACTACAATTAATATAATTAAAAAAATAACAACGAACACAAACATGATCAACTATTAAGAAAGAGTACTTTGTTGTGTGACTAATTTCAACTGGAAATTCTCTCATAAGCTGGAAAAAAAAAAGAAAATTCTTTCCGCGTGTTTGTAACAAACATGAAATTTGTTTGCTGACTTGGGAACAGAACGAGATCTCAGGCTGAGACATGTTAAATGAGACACATGAAACAACGCAACAGTTCTCAGTTACTTCCTTGTTGTGATGAGTTTCACCATCCTGGGATTTGCACCAACCAGGAAGCGTCATATGCGGTCTAGTTCTGTACGTAATTCTGGTCTCAGCTCAGTATCATCTTCCTGCAGGCTGTATGTGCTGCACCTGATGACTGCGGTGATATGCCGGTGTCTGACGGAAACCCATGCGTCACCACGGAGCCATAGCCTCTGGCGTTCAAGCTCATCCGTGAACTTACGACATTCATGATTTACTCATGGTGTGTGTGTGGGGGGGCACCTGTTCAGACCTGCACACCACACCCAGGAAAAGTTCCTTTCTTCTTACTGCAGAGGATGAAATCTTACAACTGCATCAGTTGTGAGTCACATGGTTAACCCCAAGCACGTAGCAGTCAGGATGTACCTGCCAGACACCAGCAGTGACTCAAGTTTCAATTATCGCAGTGTTGTTGTTTAGTGGGTGTGAAGGTAACTGAAGAGGATACGCTTAAATCCACTGAGGCTAAAAATGAGGAGGTCACTGTCATTTTTAATGAAAATCATTTAATATCTCTCCCAATGAGTGAAAACCTGAATCATATTATGTGGAAATTGTTGTGGATTTTTGTGCAGAATGATAATAATGATGTCTGTCGTCTGGGGGAAATAGCATGGATGTAACTATGAGAGCTAACTGGCAATGAGTTTCATCATCTTTAAAACTTCAATGGCTTCTCAGACAACATGAGGCTGAATCAGTAATGACTGGATTCCCATTCAGGGTTGCGCTGTTGCTTTCGGAGATATTTGGAATCAGAGCAGTATTTCACTTTGGTCGAGTGTTTTACATTTTTCAACAGCGAGCCTTGATATGAGGCGGTGAACGTTGGACTCCTGCTGTCAAGAGGCTTTTCTTCTTCAAAAAAAAAAAAAATTCGAGTGCATTTAAATCTTGGCCCGCGTTTCAGAAAATGTGCTGCTGCTGGCAGAGAGCCACATTTAGGAGGATAAACTTTGATCTTCATCTTTTTTAAGTGTGTCCCTTAACGACAGAGGCACGCACCTCCACTTGACTTGATGACCAGATGTCTTCTCTCTGTGTTGGTGGTTAACCAAACATATGAGCTGAACTTTAAACTTCAGCAAATCAGCAGAGCACAAGGTCTTTCAAGGGCAACTCTGCTGGGTATGTGCAGGTCAATTAGCAGCCACTGTAGACGGCAGACTCCCTCCCACTGCTTTCCTGTTATCTCATGTTTCATCTCTGCCACCATTATTACCGTCCCCAGAGTCCCAGGACAACTGAGCTCAGCGACCTGCAGCTCTCACATCTCCTGTATTCCCACCCTGAATAACCAGGAGAATCTCGTCTTAGCCTTTATCCCCTCTGTTCTTACATAAACAAATATCCACTGCACATTCTCCCATTATCACAAATACACAACATAACATACTTATGACCACATTAACATGATAGACTGCGTGCATGGTATTTGAACATCATGTAAGCAAAGTGAGGCAAAACAAACAACAGTGCTTTTGGCAGACAATATGCTGAATCAGTAATTTACACAATCAATCAGTTTTTTTAAATTTCATTTTAAAACATAATATGGTATGTCATTGAAAGTTTCAATAAATTTTATTTTTTCTTTAAAATGTCCAAAAATTGAAAAACCGTCATAGTACAGTATGTCATCGAAAATGTTATTCATTTAAAATTTTTCACAAAAATTGAAAAAAACATCATAGTCATCAAAAATTTCATAAAATTTTAATTTTTCACAAAGATGTCCAAAAAGGGAAAATATGTCATAGTATAATATGTCGATGAAAATTTCAAGAAATGTTTGTGTTCCACAAAAATGTCCAAAATCTGAAAAAAAAACATCGTAGTATAGTATGTTGTCACAAATTTCAATAATTTTTCATTTTTCACAAAAATGTTCAAAAATTGGAAAGAACATCATACTATAGTATGTCACCAAAAATAGCAAATATTTTTAATTTTTCACAAAAATGTTCAAAACTTGGAAAAAAACGTCATAGTATACTATGTTGTCGAAAATTTAAAAAAAAAAATCATTTTTCACAAGTGTCCAAAAATTGAAAAAAAAAGTGTTGTCAAAATTTTCAATTTTTTTCACTTTTTACAAAATGTTGAAAAATTGAAAAAAAAAGTCACAGTATGTCATCAAAAATTGCAAAAATCTTTCATTTTTCACAAAAATGTTCAAAAATTGAAAAAATGTTTTAGTATACTATGTTGTCGAAAATTTCAAAAAAATTTCAGTTTTCACAAAAATTTCCAAAACTTGAAAAAAATGCCATAGTATAATATGTAGTTGAATTTTTGTTTAAATTAATTTTTCACAAAAATATCCAAAAATTGAAAAAAACATCATACTATAGTATGTCGTCACAAATTTCAATAATTTTTCATTTTTCACAAAAATCTTCAAAAATTGAAAAGAACGTCATACTATACTATGTCGTCAAAAAATTCAAAAAAAATTTCATTTTTCACAAAAATCTTGAAAAATTGAAAAGAACGTCATATAGTATGTTGTTAAAAATTTCATTTTTTTTCACTTTTTACAAAAATGTTCAAAAACTGAAAAAAATGTCATAGTATAATATGTCATCAAAAATTGCAATGCAATTGCAATCTCCAAAAAAATGCCATAGTATAGTATGCAGTTGAAATTTTTTTAAATTAATTTTTTACAAAAAAAAAATCACTTTTTACAAAAATGTCCAAAAATTGAAAAAACGTCACAGTATAGTATGTTGGCGAAAATTTCAATTTTTTTTCACGTTTCACAAAAATGTCCAAATATTGAAAAACACGTCACAGTATAGTAAGACACTTTCCAAAAAATTTGAATATCATGGAAAAGTTGTTTAATTTCCATAATTCCATTCAAAAAGTTAAACTTTCATAGATTATAGATTCAGGGCCCACAATTTAAACGATTTGAAGTGTTTATTTGTTTATTTTTACATAATTTGGGTTTCCAGCTCATAAAACCCCCGAAAACAGGAATTCAAAAAATTAGAATACTGTGAAGAAATCAGCCCAAATTTTGCAGGGCATAAATGTTTTAAATTGAGTGTCACACACTAATCATCCACTAACCTCAAAGCACCTGCACAGGTTTCCCCAGGTGTCATTTAATTGCTTCAGTTTGGTTCAATTGTCTCAGTTCGGTTCAATATGGGGAAGACTAAAGACTTAACAACTGGCCAGAAGACCATCATTGATACTCTCCATAGGATGGGTAAGCCACAAAAGTTCATAGCTAAGGAGGCTGGCTGTTCACAGAGTGCTGTGTCCAAGCATATCAACGGAAAGTCTAGTGGAAGGGCAAAATGTGGCAGGAGAAGATGCACTAGCAAAAGAGATGATTGTGCGCTCCAGCGGATTATCAAATGGAAAATAAACAAATAAACAATTCAAATCGTTTAAAATGTGGGCCCTGAATCTATAATCTATGAAAGTTTAACTTTTTGAACGGAATTATGGAAATTAAACAACTTTTCCATGATATTCTAATTTTTTGGAA
>JAFBJQ010003896.1:0-12944 GCA_016785345.1 Trinectes maculatus | reverse complement strand
GCCTCTGTGGTTGTGGTCGTAGGCGTGACTGTTGTTGTGGTCGTAGGTGCTTCGGTGGTTGTGGTCGTAGGTGCGGCTGTTGTTGTAGTTGTAGGTGCTTCGGTGGTTGTGGTCGTAGGTGCTTCAGTGGTTGTGGTTGTAGGTGCGACTGTTGTTGTGGTCGTAGGTGCTTCGGTGGTTGTGGTCGTAGGAGCGGCTGTTGTTGTAGTCGTAGGTGCGACTGTTGTTGTGGTCGTAGGTGCGACTGTTGTTGTGGTCGTAGGTGCGACTGTTGTTGTGGTCGTAGGTGCTGAGTTGGTTGTGGTCGTAGGTGCAACTGTTGTTGTGGTCGTAGGTGCTTCAGTCGTTGTCGTCGTAGGTGTGACTGTTGTTGTGGTTGTAGGTGCGGCTGTTGTTGTGGTCGTAGGTGTGACTGTTGTTGTGGTCGTAGGTGCTTCAGTGGTTGTCGTCGTAGGAGCGGCTGTTGTTGTAGTCGTAGGTGCTATGGTGGTTGTTGTTGTAGGTGCGATTGTCGTTGTGGTCGTAGGTGCTTCAGTGGTTGTGGTTGTTGGTGCGACTGTTGTTGTGGTCGTAGGTGCAACTGTTGTTGTGGTTGTAGGTGCGACTGTTGTTGTGGTTGTAGGTGCGACTGTTGTTGTGGTCGTAGGTGCTTCGGTGGTTGTGGTCGTAGGTGCAACTGTTGTTGTGGTTGTAGGTGCGGCTGTTGTTGTAGTCGTAGGTGCGACTGTTGTTGTGGTCGTAGGTGCGACTGTTGTGGTCGTAGGTGCTGAGGTGGTTGTGGTCGTAGGTGCAACTGTTGTTGTGGTCGTAGGTGCAACTGTTGTTGTGGTCGAAGGTGTGACTGTTGTTGTGGTTGTAGGTGCGACTGTTGTTGTGGTCGTAGGTGCTTCAGTGGTTGTTGTCGTAGGAGCGGCTGTTGTTGTAGTCGTAGGTGCGACTGTTGTTGTGGTCGTAGGTGCGACTGTTGTTGTGGTCGTTGGTGCTTCGGTGGTTGTGGTCGTAGGTGCTTCAGTGGTTGTCGTCGTAGGTGTGACTGTTGTTGTGGTTGTAGGTTCGGCTGTTGTTGTGGTCGTAGGTGCTTCAGTGGTTGTGGTTGTAGGTGTGACTGTTGTTGTGGTCGTAGGTGCTTCGGTGGTTGTGGTCGTAGGAGCGGCTGTTGTTGTAGTCGTAGGTGCTACGGTGGTTGTGGTTGTAGGTGCAATTGTCGTTGTGGTCGTAGGTGCTTCAGTGGTTGTGGTTGTTGGTGCGACTGTTGTTGTGGTTGTAGGTGCTTCGGTGGTTGTGGTCGTAGGTGCTTCGGTGGTTGTGGTTGTAGGTGCAACTGTTGTTGTGGTTGTAGGTGTGGCTGTTGTTGTGGTTGTAGCTGCGACTGTTGTTGTGGTCGTAGGTGCGGCTGTTGTTGTAGTTGTAGGTGCTTCGGTTGTTGTGGTCGTAGGTGCTGAGGTGGTTGTGGTCGTAGGTGTGACTGTTGTTGTGGTTGTAGGTGCTTCAGTGGTTGTGGTCGTAGGTGCTTCAGTGGTTGTGGTTGTAGGTGCTTCGGTGGTTGTGGTCGTAGGTGCTTCGGTGGTTGTGGTCGTAGGTGTGACTGTTGTTGTGGTTGTAGGTGCTTCAGTGGTTGTGGTTGTTGGTGCGGCTGTTGTTGTGGTCGTAGGTGCTTCAGTGGTTGTGGTCGTAGATGCAACTGTTGTTGTGGTTGTAGGTGCGGCTGTTGTTGTGGTCGTAGGTTCTTGGGTGGTTGTGGTCGTAGGTGCTTCAGTGGTTGTGGTTGTAGGTGCTTCGGTGGTTGTGGTCGTAGGTGCTTCGGTGGTTGTGGTCGTAGGTGTGACTGTTGTTGTGGTTGTAGGTGCTTCAGTGGTTGTGGTTGTTGGTGTGGCTGTTGTTGTGGTCGTAGGTGCTTCAGTGGTTGTGGTCGTAGATGCAACTGTTGTTGTGGTTGTAGGTGCGGCTGTTGTTGTGGTCGTAGGTTCTTGGGTGGTTGTGGTCGTAGGTGCAGCTGTTGTTGTGGTTGTAGGTGTTTCGGTGGTTGTGGTCGTAGGTGCTACGGTTGTTGTGGTTGTAGGTGCTTCAGTGGTTGTGGTCGTAGGTGCTTCGGTGGTTGTGGTCGTAGGTGCTTCGGTGGTTGTGGTCGTAGGTGCTTCGGTGGTTGTGGTGGTAGGTGCTTCGGTTGTTGTGGTCGTAGGTGCTTCGGTTGTTGTGGTCGTAGGTGCTTCGGTGGTTGTGGTCGTAGGTGCTTCGGTGGTTGTGGTGGTAGGAACTACGGTGGTTGTGGTCGTAGGTGCTCCGGTTGTTGTGGTCGTAGTTGCTTCGGTGGTTGTGGTCGTAGGTGCTTCGGTGGTTGTGGTCACTTCGGTTTTTGTGGTTGTAGGCGCATTACTTGTTAGAATCAGTATAGCTGATAGAAGCAGTTGACCCTTCATCTTGTCAGTGAGTCTACAAAATGAACCAAAACAGATACAGTATGTGAAAACTGTTTTTTAAACTCAGATTAGTAACGTCTTTATTGCTGTCAACAGAAATGTGAAAATAATTGGGTTATTTGGTTTGGGGCTGTGATTTTACGAAAACATTTTTTGATAAAATAATATACATCTTTTAATTTTCTGAGAATGCATGAACATTATATACAATTTGACATGTCTTGATACATATGGATTAACTGTCCTTGATTGGCGGGGCCATACGTAGGTTTTGTGGGCCCTAATCTGAATTTGATTTTGAGGCACCATGCTGACTTGCTGTAATTATAATGTGCTAATAACAAATTTTAAAAAAATACTGAATATTCTGGATTGACACTTGTTTGATCAGGGTCTATATTCTTACACTAAAGTGGATGTTCAATGATTGTTTAATGTCCAATATAAAAATCCATTTAAAATGCCCAATCTCATCTAATAAACATCTTTCTGTTCAAAAGAGTTAGTGAGCAACTACAAACTTTAAATGCAACATATTTCTTCTTGAGATCTTTGGGAATGAAAATTTTCAAATCCAAATTCAGGGCTAAAGTAGCTATAATTTTCTTCAAGGACAAAACATTTTTCTTCTGAGCAAGATCTTCACTTTCTCAGCTCAACAAATACAACAGAGACTCAACAAGCGTTTGTGTGACAGTTAAGATTTTGTGGAAACATTTAAATCCTGCCACCAACTGACAAAATATCAAAATGACAAATATAGTATGTCTAAACCGTTCGTAGTTGATAGCTAGATTTCAGAATTTAGACGATGGTGTTATTGCATTGAATGTGATGTGCTATAATGTAATGTAATTTAATGGTTCTGGAGGTAATGCTTATAAAAAGTGTATCATAAACCACTACTATTTATACACAACACAACAATGTAGAATATGTAGAAAGAGTCGACATTTACTTACCCAGAATTAACCAATAAAAGATTAAAATATAGTAGGTCCCCCCCTTTTTCAGGTTTAGAATTAGTTTTAGAATTGTCTTTTCTTCTTCAGCTCAGTTCCCACATGTATCACTGCAAACACTTGTCTTTTGTGATGTTCCAAATCTACTCAGGCCTTTATATACTGTAATGATATAGAAGCGAATGACGTGACTCATTGGTGACAGATCATTTCAGAAATGGTGTCACATCTGTGATGAAGAAAACTAAATTGGTATGTACTGTATGTTGGTTTTCCGTCTGTCAGTTTCTTGGCATCGTATCATAGTATACTCCTCTTTTTAAAAACAGGATTGGTGCATTCCAACTGTGTGAATGTATAGTCTAGTTCTACCAGTGTGACAGTACGTCAGAACTAAATAATATGCACAGTCTTAATGAAGTTAAATGAAGCACAAAGAAACAGGGAAACTGATACGAATACCACTTAGTCAATCATATATACTAAATGAATATGGATTAGATATTTAAAGATACATTGCAGTTCATATGGACAGTTAATATGTCAATATGGACACACCCAAAGACACATATTTGGGAATGCCAAGCCATGACAACTATATGGATTATAATTGTTAATCATTGTCATTATTAACAGGTGAGTACATGTCTTATCATCCTAACTACCAGTAGTTCACATTTGTCCTTTGTAAACCTGCATATCTGCAAGCTACTACATTAGGGCTGCACAATTTTTTTGTCTGCGATTTATATTGCAACTTTTTTCAAATCTAGTGGTGAGGACGTGCTGCAGACCTGTAAGATGTATGAGGCTAGAAATAAACTTTGCATAGTGCATTAACTTTGACTAATATGTGTTGGTGAATCAAAGGTTTCCCCAAAAGAAGGTTGGTAAATCATTGCCTCAGTTACTATGATGTCCACTGATTCATATTTCCCTGTGTGTGGATGTATAGATCTGTGGAGGTGCCAGTTTCTGCTGCCGCTGGTGTCCCTGGGCCTGGTGGTGTTGGCAGGCCTGACTGGGTTCTGTACCTGCCTCTGCCAAAGCCTACAATATATAATGTAAATGTCCTGCACTAAAATTGTTCTATTAAATGCAGCTTTCGCTGCATTACCAGAGAGAGAAAAACACGCACAGACTGTGTGTGTGTGAGATTAGTGAGGGAGCGGGGGAAGGGGGCGGGGCTGTGCATGCGGAAAGTGCATGTCACACATCAAATAGCAACAAGCTCCGTCTAATGGAGTGAAATAAATAGTGATTAGAGTAAATAAATGATGTTGGGCAGATATTCACTACCTCTGGTATATATTTGAAAGAGCAGTGTTAAATTCTGTTTTATTCCAAGCTGTAGCAGGAAGAGTATGGTTTTAATGGTTTTAATTTGCCTTTAATAAAATCGCACGTCCTCGCGATTTGTAAATTGCGTATGTGAAAAGTGCGATTTCGATTCTCAAACAATAAATCGCGCAGCCCTACACTACATATTACTGAATTACCTCCTTTTGTCCTAAATGTCCTTGTAAAGTGGTGTTACAACGGGAAGCAACACATGAGTCAAGCTGTAATCCATGTGGCCAAAGATGCTTTTATTATAGCCCAAAAGGACCAAACCAGTGATAACAAAGAAACAACAAAGGTTGAGACTGGTGGCCTTGCAGCAGGCCCAGGCTGCAGTGTGTGTGTGTGAGAGAGGGTGGAGCTACCAGGAGCTCTTAAAGGTCTTCCAGCAGGTGGCAGGAATCAGGAGGGTAATGATGGGGAGGAGTTTCAGTCTTTGAGCACCTCAAAGACTGGAGAGATTAGCCTGGGACATAACAGTGGACATTTAGGGCTCGTCAATGAGACCAAATATGGAGGGGTGGGACTTTGGTAACTTTTCTTCCTTTTCAACAAGGAAGATGTTGCGGGATAATTATAAATATAATCTTCAGCCTCCATTAAGCTCTGACCGAGAGAGAAATATCTGTCTGACTTCATGGTTGCTCAGGTGAAATGCACGTTCATTATGGAAACATGCACTAGCACGTGCACTTGTCTGATTGCTTGGGCACATCTTCCACATGTCAACCACAAATAATACAGCTTAGCTACAGCTATAAGAGCGAAGTGTGTTCATGTTGCTGTCTGTTTGTTGGAATGTGGAAATTCGATTTCTCAGTTTCAAGATGAACGTGTCATATTTGTCTTGACTGAAATGGCCCAGATTTCCTTGAGATGCAAGTCAAGTCATCTAATTAGTGAGTAACTCATTGTTATGTGCTTAATTAATGTGTCTGTTGACATATGAAGAAAACCTGCCAGGAACATAGAAAGAGGAACTAAAGACATCTTACCAGCCAGCAGGTGAAGTACTCCTATGCCAAGGGTGGGAGTGAGGCTTTGGCAGAGACAGGCACAGAACCCAGTCAGGCCTGCCAACACCACCAGGCCCAGGGACACCAGCGGCAGCAGAAACTGGCACCTCCACAGATCTATACATCCACACACAGGGAAATATGAATCAGTGGATCAATGCACTATGCAAAGTTTATTTCTAACCTCATGCATCTTCTTCTTAAAAATGGCTAATGGAAATTACTGGTCCGCAGCATGTCCTCACCACTGTTGTGGTTTCCTGATTCTTCTTTCACGACAAATGCAAAGCCCCATTTTGCAATTAGTAGTTTTCCTAACTCCACGACAATATGCACAGGAGCAGTGTTGTGTTTACGAACTTTAGACGTCATCAAAGTCATCAAGTGATCTTGTAACCTGTCATAAGAAAAAAATAGCACTGGAAATTTAATACGTCATTGCTGAAAGATGTAGACTTCATTAAATTCTTTGAAACAGAATGGACAATATTATATGAAACAAACAACACACCTGACATATCAGCCTGTGTTCTCTGGGAGACAGCAAAAGCAGTCATGCATGGTAAAATGATCTCTTGCTCGTCACACCAGAAAAAAAAAGGAAAAAGAACTTGAAACAGAATTAGAACTACGAATAAAAGTCTTGGAGGCGGCCCACGCTGCCTCCCAAGAAGAAGACTTGTTGAGTGAATTTAGAAAATTAAAATTAAAACTAAATGATCTACTTAAAACTAAAACACAATTTCAGCTACAAAGATTACGCTTGGAAAACTTTGAACATAGCATTAAATCTAGTAAACTCCTAGCAAACCAACTAAAATAAAATAAAGAAAAGGTAATTATCTCCTCATTGAAAGACTCTGGAAAAATAACTCACATTCCAGAGGAAATAAATAATGCTTTTAGAGAATTCTATAAACAACTATACTCATCACAAATCAATCCAACTGATTCTAACATTGAATCCTTTCTGAGCACTGTCGATCTACTGAAACTAAACAAGGAACAGACCCAGGCACTTGATTCATCCATCTCGGAATGGAACTTCAAGAAGCACTCAAGCATATGCCCAACAATAAAGCTCCAGGGCCAGATGGCTTTTCGGTAGAATTCTATCAAGAATTTTGGCCAATACTTGGATCAATATTCCATAGAATGGTCATTGAAATTAAGAAAACTGCAATATTACCAACTAACATGAATTGTGCAAACATCAGTCTCCTTCTCAAATCCAGATAAAGATCCTATACTTCCATCCAGCTATCGCCCAATATCACTTTTAAATGCAGATCTTAAAATTATCTGCAAAGTACTGGCTAGAAGACTGGAAAAAATAACACCACACATAGTACATCCTGACCAAACCGGATTTATTAAGGGCCGACAATCCACTAACAACACACGCAGATTACTTAACAGACTACTGTAACACAGAAAATAAAGAAGCCATAATTGTTTCACTAGACACGGAAAAGGCATTTGTTAGGGTAAACTGGAAATTTCTCTGGGCGGCGTTAAAGAAATTTGGATTAGGAATTCACTTCCTATCCTGGATCCAAACATTATACAGTACACCTAGTGCCCGTGTCATAACGAATGATCGCAACTCTCAACACTTTAACCTTCAAAGGGGCACTCGCCCTATTCATAGAACCACTGGCAGCCGCAATTTGGCAAAACAGTAAGATTAAAGGAATTCAAACAGCAAAAGTAAACCGTAAAATAAGTCTTTATGCGGATGATGTATTACTTTTCCTCCAAGATAAACAAACTTCCCTCTCTGAGATGATAACACTTATAAATAAATTCTCATCCATCTCAGACTACTATACTATTTGGAACAAATCAATTATCCTGCCTATTAACACAGACTATCAGAGCGCCCCGAGCGTTCCGTTGCAGACAGGAAACATCAAGTACCTAGGGATTAACATTCCCGCTAAGCTGTCTGAACTGTCGCGCCTAAATCACACCCCCCTCATTAGAACAGTAGAAGATGACCTCAATAGATGGAGGACCCTACCCCTATCACTTTTAGGAAGAGTGGCAACAATTAAAATGATGATCCTGCCAAAAATTAATTACATCTTCTTGATGATCCCAACACAGCCACCCTTCGCATGGTTCAAATCACTAAATTCCAATATCTCTAAATTCCTATGGGAAACAAAGCCATCACGGATAAGTCTAAAAATGCTACAAGAGGCTAAGGATTGAGGTGGTCTTGAGGTACCAAACTTCTATCATTATTACCTCATCAACAGGCTACAATTTCTTATAAAATGGACTAAACAAACTCCTTTAAATCAAACTTGGATAGACATTAAGCAAACATTATACAATGACATCCAAATTGCCGATTTGTTATTTATTAGCCCCACTATCAGACGACATAGCTGCTACAAGAGTATCAACATTAACACTTCTCTGACAGCTTGGTGGGAATTCCTTAAAATAAACGGGTCTCCTTCACATATCCCATGCAAGCTCACACCCATCTGGAACAATCCTGACATCCTTTAAATTAAAAAGACAATAAACTTCACATCATGGTACAATAAAGGGATAAAACACCTGGAGTATATTATCCAAGGTAATAACTTCATGTCCTTTGACAATCTGGTCGCACTACATGACATTAACAAAAATAAATTTCTAGAATACCATTAACTAAAATCCATAATTCAGGCAAGGTTCGACCATAACAAGTTGAACTCAGAGCCACCATCAATGATAGCAGATTTTTTGAAGCTCTCGCCGGTCAAACTGCTTTCCAAAAGAAACCAGCTGTTTCCAAAACCGATCAAACAGTATCGCTCCCAACCTTCAAATGGGAAAAAGACCTATTCACAAATCTAGACTCTAACGCCTGGAAGAAAATTTGCTCGAATACCTTTAGAATGACCCAGAACACTAGCCTACAACTTATTCAATACAAAACTCTTCATAGAATACACTACACTGGACAAAGGATGTTCAAGATGGGTCTGACGCAATCAAACATATGCATGAACTGCACAAATGGCGCACCAGATACCTACCTGCATGCTATTTGGCTTTGCACACCAGTCAGAACATTTTGGCAGTGGATATGTGGAGACCTATCAACATGCTTAGGATAACCCATACCTGTCTCCCCCTCACTGTGTTTACTGGGTGATCTAACTAATGTTGATATGGAAATAAATAAATCCTATGCGCTTCTTCTACACCATTGTGGCCTGGTCCTCCACCCTGCTCTGGCCACAGTCCCCCAAATTTAATCACACCAAGACACTGAGGGCTTGGGGGGACAAGCAGGTTGAGTCCACCATCTGCCAGCGGATGATCTCTTCTACCTCGGATGTCCCCCCAATGTTAAATTGCACCATAGACACATACATCTAACCAAATGCACCTACACATGCACCCCTACATGCAACCATATTGGATGGGGGGGGCGGAGGGGGCGCGGTCAGGGTCCCCTGGCTGGCCTCCCTTTGGCCCTGCTGGGCCTGGTGGGGTCGTCCGCGGTCTGGGGGGTGGCGCCGCCGCTGCCACGGGGGGCTTGCCGGTGGCTATGGGAGGGGGTGGCCTGCCTGGGTGGGCCGGATTGTGTGGGGCCCTGGGTCCTGCCGGTGTGGGGTGGGCCCTTTGTCGTTGGCTCGGCGGACCCTGGGGTGCCCTATCCATGGGAGAGGAGGTGTGGAGGCAGTTTTAATGCCGGTTACGGGGTCGGAGTGGGGGTGTATCCACATATGGGGACCGGGGCGTGGGCTGCGGTGGGGGTTTGCTCGCCGGGGGGGGGGGGGGGGGGGGGGGGTTGTCACGCCCCGGTCTGTGCTGGGTGGTTGGAGCTCCGGCCCCCGTCGTTCCGTGGCCCTGCATCTGGGGGGCTGTGGCCCTGCATCCTCCGTGCCCTATCCATGGGAGAGGAGGTGTGGAGGCAGTTTTAATGCCGGTTACGGGGTCGGAGTGGGGGTGTATCCACATATGGGGACCGGGGCGTGGGCTGCGGTGGGGGTTTGCTCGCCCCTGGGGAGGGGGGGAGCGGGGGGGTTGTCACGCCCCGGTCTGTGCTGGGTGGTTGGAGCTCCGGCCCCCGTCGTTCCGTGGCCCTGCATCTGGGGGGCTGTGGCCCTGCATCCTCCCGCTGGTCCTCCCTGGGTTTGGGCTCATGGCTGTCTCTGGGGTGCATGGCCGTGGGCTTTCTGTGCTCTGGGAGTTGTCGGTGGTTCTGGTGACCTGGGTCCTGAGCTGCCAGCTGTTGGGGCCGGGGGGTAGGTTGTCTCTCCCCACATCAAGATCAGCTGCATTCAACCACTTCCAATGACAAACGTCTCACACACACACACACACACACACATACACACACACACACACACACACACACACACACTGCCAACTGACACTAAACTACACATACACAATGTTTAGAATTAACACAACAATGCCGTAGCTACTCCATTCCTGTACACATCTACTTGCCATTCTGTTTCGTCACTTCTCCTGCACTCATCTATGTAGTATGGAAATAACCATAAAATCTTTTGCAGTCATTATTGCTAAATTTATGTTATTATTGTTATAGTTACTGTTATAATTGCTATAACTATTACTGCCACCATTGTTGACATCATCTCCCTGTCTCCCACTCTCCATCCGGTTCATCTAGGTACCCTGTGCTCCATTCATGTCAGATTGTTCTTAATTTTCAATTTAACATCTACTGACTGTACTTAAATAATTCTCAGACATGCTATGTAACTGTAGATGACGTTGTTGCTATAGTTGTCGTTATTGTAGCTTTGGTTACTGTCGTTGCCACAGTTGTTGTTGTTACTGTTGTTGTCCTTTTGTCTCCCACCCCCAACCCCATCTCCATCTATCTTTCTCTCCCCTCTCCCTTTCCATTCCTGTCTCCCCCTGTCTTCTATCTGTCAGTCCGGTAGCTCTGCTAATAATGGTCAAAACCAAATGCAGCAGGACGAGTATATCATACTCTTCCCTTGCAGAGTAAATCTGGTAAGGCAACCAGAGCTCTCATCACTACATGCCAAAGCTGCCAAACAGGACAGGTTTAAAAAGAAAAAAGAAAAAAATAGCAGGGCTTTCTGTAAGCATCCCTGTTGCGTTCGTTAAGCTCCAGACTCCTCCATAAGATTCACTTTCTCTTTGCCACAGAAACTGCAAAACATCACACAAGAGCCAGTTTGAATATGAAAGGTTTTGTATTCTGATCATTGTAAAGTTTCTGACAGAAGCTGTGTAAACTACAGCAAATCTCACAGAATACACCTCAGCGTTATGCATATTGAATAAATATGGTAAATGACAGTGAATATTTTATGACATCATGTGAAAGCCTAACTTTAATTCCTGGGTGTGGAGTGTGAAGCCCACTATGACCTGCATGTGTTCCTTCATAAACTTTAACACACTTACTACCTTTAGAATACGCTGTCTGTGCAGCTGCTATGCCATATATGTTTTGAAGTGATAGACAAACGTTGATTGAACACACTAGTTTGGAACTGCAGAATATTCACATTTAGAGTAAAACAACTTTTTGAATAATACTTGCACTGAATAATATCTTGCTTGCACAAACTACAAAAGATGCATCTCTGGTTAGAAGAATAACTTCATAGTAAATTTGTGCTCACAGTCGAACTTTATCCTGGCATCCCAATGTTTTAATCATAGTATGAAGAAGTCTTATGTGGTTGGATATTCCAGGGGTGATCGAGTGGACCAAGAGCTTAAGTGGCTGTGTCATTCTGTCCAGGATCCTGGACGTTTCCACACTGAAATGTGTTCTTTTCGACAGACATAACTACTGTCCACTGTTAATAATGTGTCAAATTAGTGCAAATATGAACTCTTAAGACAATCCCTAACCTTGTATTTTTTTGTTTGTTTTTAAACTGACAGTAAAATCCTTTTTCAGCCCAGAGATGGCAGTCGTGGTCGAATGGCAAATGGAATGAGCACAGATGATGCTATTGCTGATTGGACAGCAGCCATGACAATAACACAAGGCAGAATGCGGTGACAAGACTGATCTTGTGGCTTACTCCACCTGAGGCTGTGAATATGAAGAGAAAAAAAATTAGTTAAATCAATGGATATTAGATATGTAAGCTTTCTAATTAACATGTCTTACCTATACCATCCACTGTAATGGAGCTGGTTTCTATGTCGAAGCCGGTGACACTTGAAGCTGCGTTTATCAAAACACTTGCAATCTGTGTGTTATTAGGAACAGATGCGCTGTCGAACTTAACATTCATAGTGTTGATGACTGATCCTTTTCTGCAGGAGTGAAAAAAATGAATTGGATGAAATATCATTTTTCGAAAGCGATTCCACCATATTTAACATTGTTAATGTAACACATTAACAACATACGCAAATTCCACCACGTCCAGTGAGTTGAAAGAAGAGAAGGCCCGCTGGTAAAAAGGTCCAAGCTGCCATAGAGAAAGAACAATTTATTGAAACTCTTCGATTAAAAATTATGACATATTACATTTTTTATCAATGTTTAAGAAAGACTTACCTGCGTCTTTATTTTAGAAGCTCGATCTTTGAAAGCAGTTGATGCTGGGTTCAACAAGTCAGAGGTAAATGTGTCTTGAACAGATCTGAAAACCACCTTCGTAGTTGTAAGTGCTGCAGTCGTAGTTGTCGAGGTCACGGGTCCAGCAGTTGTCATGGTCGCTGGTCCAGCAGTTGTCGTGGTTGTGGATCCAGCAGTTGTCGTGGTTGTGGATCCAGCAGTTGTCGTGGTTGTGGATCCAGCAGTTGTCGTGGTTGTGGATCCAGCAGTTGTCGTGGTTGTGGATCCAGCAGTTGTCGTGGTTGTGGATCCAGCAGTTGTCGTGATCGTTGGTCCAGCAGTTGTCGTGGTTGAGGATCCAGCAGTTATCGTGGTTGTGGATCCAGCAGTTGTCGTGGTTGTGGATCCAGCAGTTGTCGTGGTTGTGGATCCAGCAGTTGTTGTGGTTGCGGGTCCAGCAGTTGTCGTGGTTGCGGGTCCAGCAGTTGTCGTGGTCGCGGGTCCAGCAGTTGTCGTGGTCGCGGGTCCAGCAGTTGTTGTGGTCGTGGATCCAGCAGTTGTCGTGGTCGTTGGTCCAGCAGTTGTCGTGGTTGTGGATCCAGCAGTTGTCGTGGTCACGGGTCCAGCAGTTGTCGTGGTCGCGGGTCCAGCAGTTGTTGTGGATCCA
>JAFBJQ010003895.1:20207-36361 GCA_016785345.1 Trinectes maculatus | reverse complement strand
TTCATGGGTTATGTTTACTTTTGTCAGATTTTCCTGTTTGTTTCCTCTGTGTATTTTTTGTTTGAATAATCTAGTGGGGCGGGGGGCAGACACAGTCTCTATGGGATTGTTGGAGGGTGACAAATCCAAAGTCAGCGCAGAGAAGTGTGTAAGACTACAACTCTGCCTCCTGGCCTCGCCTCTGATCTGTCATGGGAAGCTAATAAAATCTCTAATACTATGAGAAGGGAGAGAGGCTCCAGCCAAAGTGGGATGGACGCCGTCTCTCCTGACGAGACCAGGTTTTCCCCAGAACATTTGCCAATTATTGACAAAGCCCACATCGTTAGCAGGACACCACCTCGACAGCCAGCGGTTGAATGACAACATGCGGCTATACATGTCATCGCTAGATAAATTAGGCAGGGGTCCAGAGAACACTACGGAGTCCGACATTGTCTTTGCGTACTTACACACCGACTCCACATTAACCTTAGTGACTTCCGACTGACGGAGTCGAGAGTCGTTGCTGCCGATGTGTATTACAATATTACGGTATTTACGTTTAGCCTTAGCCAGCAGCTTCAGTTTGGATTCAATGTCGCCCGCTCTGGCCCCAGGCAAAACACAGGTGAAATCCATCAGGTAATCAAGGGAAAGGGAAGTAAAGCAGCCTAACAACAAGAAGACTGACCTATCAAAATAAAACAGGAAATGCAGAAAACCGACATCATGACATGCTCCATTTTGTTTTTCCAGGCTAAGTGAAGTGTCTTCTCTATGTATGGCAGGCCACTGCTCACACATGTGTGTGATGGGTTTAAAGCAGAGACTAAATTATGCTGTATAGTGTAAGTGTCCAATGACAAATAAAGATTTCCTTTTCCTTTTCTTCTAACTGTTGTGTCCTCTTGTGGCCAGACATTCTCCAAACAACACATAAAGGAAAAACTCAGCCTGCTACCCTCAAGTCATTGACAATATCAAATATCTCTGGACAGGACATTAGTTGAAGTTGTGATTGGAAAACATCTCCCCTTGTTAATTTATTTATTTGAAAGGCAAACAATAGGAAAACACACAGCAAGCAGTTCAGTGATCTATACTTCTGTTATGCAGAACAAGGACAGATCATATAAATAACCACCACTACTTGCAGCCCACAACACTGAACTGTGAAGGAGTCGAGGGTCTCCTCTGACATTTGCTTGCTTCCACACAGGTGTTCTAAAATAACTCAGAAGCATTAGTCCTACGCAACATGAATCAGGTGAAGAAGCAGCTGTGCATTTCTTACAGCTTCAACTGTCAACTGTCTTACATCAGTTAGTCAATTAAAAATATCAGACACCTCTTTAATTTTCATGAAGTAGAAAAAGATAGATCATGATCAGTTTTTGTGATTTATTTGTGGCAGGGGACAATAATAGTAATCCTTTATAATCCTTTCTATAATCCTTTGCTGGTTATATCTACAGACTGATTTAAGAGCATTATCTTAAATACCAAATAGCCACCAAGTACACACAGTCGCTAGTTCCTCATCAAATAAGTTTGTTCATATTGTTTCTTAACATGAGGATAGTAACATCCCAAAGTGAAATTTGGGTTTCATTCGAAGCGGTAGGTAGCAAAAAAAGTAGCTGCGGGGCTCCAGTGAAAATGAGCAGTGTGAGTCTGGTGCCTTGTTGCCTGTGATGTGTATGTGTCCTTGCCCTCTCCTTTAACCTCAGAAGGATTGTTTCTGTCTGTGCTCCAATCTAGAGCACGTGTCAAAGGGATCTGGCACCAAAATAGGGAATTTCCCTATATGTAGCCAATCTGCTGCCACCATTAAGTACAATTGGGCTTGGAGTCTGTTTTTTTTTAATGACATCATGGCTCTATCTACCTTTGACCTACTTACACACAGGCTCTCATATATCCAGCCGTAAACATTAAAACATTATTCTCTATTCTATCAAATGGTTCTAAAATGTAAAATTAGAGAAATAAAAGAAATATAAAAAATGTAAGACTAAGTTAGGGATTTTTTCACTACATATTATTCTGGTTTTGTTATTGATCTTGTTTTTGTTTCAACTTTGTCTGGTTTAGGTTTTTGTGCTGTTTTCCTGGCTCGTCCCCTCCCCTTTCTGTTGGTGTTCGCTGAGACTTGTCAGGGAGTGTGGCTCTTCCACTGGCGGCAGACGAGACACAGCTGTGTTTAATTCATTTATCACTTCCTCCATACGCACATATGTAACGGAGTAGATTTATGCCAATTAAATTATGGCAGAAAAAGGTGCAACACCGCCGCTTACTGGCGCAGTGGTTGGCGTGGGTACTGCACACAGAAAGGAGGACTACACAGTGGTAAGACGTCCTCTTGCATGGTCCGGGATAATAATTATTTTCTGTAATGTTCCCGATGTTTACACTTTATATTTTACCGTGTCAAGTACTCACTGTGACCTATGCTAGTAGTTTTGAGCACGTCCTGTGACTTATGAGACCGCAAAATGATGTTTACAGACTTGTTAATAATGCTAAACTAGCTTAAATGTTTTCTCCGTGTTAGGTATTATTCAGATTATCCCGAGACTGTTTCTGACTTTCCCTCACCACTGTGGTGCTGTACGCTGTGTTGCAGGTAATATGTTGTGTACTTTTTATGTAACATTTCATGACGTTATTTTTGTATACCAGTCTGTGAGCAGCCTTTTTAATTGTTCAGATAAATGGCTCACATTTGTTATCTGCTTCTGAATTTAATGTTAATGAGCTATTGTTGGTTTTTATACTTACGTCATGGTAAATGTTGAATGTGTTTTTATAAGACAGTTCATAATGGTTATGTGGGGATTTTTCACTTGTAATTTATAGAATAACAATTTACACTATACGATCACACTAAGATGTACTTTTTATTTTTATTTCAAATGAACAGGGTTCGCTATTTTTACTTTATTTTATTGTTAATTGGACACAGAAAGGAGGACTACACAGTGGTATTATTCAGATTATCCCGAGACTGTTGCTGTTGCTGACTTTCCCTCACCACTGTGGTGCTGTACGCTGTGTTGCAGGAAGTAGTTATAATAAAACACCCCATAATCCACCTGGTCGTCGTCTGTGGTCAGTAGAAGCGACAGTAGTGTGGAGCTGCATTTCACAGATAGCTGTGACCCGTCACATTGGTGCCGTGACTCGTTGGTCTGGCTTCTACCTCACGCTTTCAGGTGTACAATGTAACTGGTGAACGTTGTTGCGCAACCAGTCTCTTTGTGTTGTTGTATTCTTTTCTGTTTTGTTTCGTTTCATAAGATTTTGTCAAGTGGGATTTGAAAATGAGCTACATACAGGGGAATACTAGTACGCTTCTTAGTATTGGTAGAGGTAGGGGCAGGGGTATAGTGTTGCAGTTTGACAGTTCTGTTACAGAAGGTGTTCAAGTGATGGGGGGTGAGCAGGTTCTAGCTGAGGCCACTTCAGTCAGTGGCGACAGGGTTCCTTCTCAGAGCCACCGCATTGTACCTACACCGAGCACACAGGCTACTACTAGATTCACACAAGACTCTGTTTCGCCTTCACCTGATGTAGTCAGTCAGATGAGTGACATAATTAAACATGTTGGCCAGCAGCTGGCGGATAGTATAGTTGCACACCTTGGCTCAACTCTCAGTACACCCACATCGGGCACCCCAATTGTGCCTACTGCACCAGCTAACGTGTCTTCACACAGTCTGGATTTGTCGCATGTCCAACTAGCACCTCACAGGACGGTGAAAGAGCCTCCAACCTTCAAAGGAGATGACTCAGACACTGTGGATGTGCGCGAATGGGAAGACCTGATGAAGGATTACATAAAGAGGACAAAACCAGAGCAGCAGGCTGAGGAAATACTCATTCACCTCAGAGGTCGAGCTAAAGATGTTGTGAAGTTTGCAATGAGGAACAGTGGTGTTGATGTGACTCTGAACCCAGATGCTATCTATGCTCCCCTCCGTAGACATTTTGCTGCTGTCCCTTGTTCTCCTCTTCCCCTTGCAGACTTTTACACTACACTGCCATAATATGTAATGAGGATGCGTATGACTACTGGCTGGGGCTCAACCAAGGAACAGGGGAAGGAACAGCACTGCCCCAGCTTGGAACTGACACGTATGTTTATAAAGAATTGTCCCTCCAAAGATTTTTGGCTTGCATGAATACAACCGGATGCCTCAGGGTCTGTCCAACAACCCAGCTACATTCATGCGCATGATGCTCTCAATCTTTGGAGATGAGAATTTCACCAGCCTCTTGTGCTACTTGGACGATCTTTTGGTCTTTGGGCCGAATGAGCAGATAGCACTTGAGAGCTTGGAGATGGTGTTCTCTCGTCTGAAGAACCATAACCTCAAGCTGGCACCGAAAAAGTGCCACTTCCTGCGGAGATCCGTGAAGTTTCTTGGGCATGTTATCTCTGAGTCAGGAGTGAAGAAGAAGAAGAAGAAGAGATACTTTATTTATCCACACAAACGGGGAAATTCTTTTTCTGCATTTTTACCCATCCACACATATATGAGTACATTCTTGTGAAATAGACAGAAGTACATTACACACAGCACACACACATGCGGAGCAGAGGGCCAGCCAATGAAGGAGCCCGGGGAGCGATGTGGGGTTAAGGGCCTTGCTCAAGGGCCCAAGGTGGTGGACAAATGGTGGCGCCACTCCCAATTTTCCAGCCAATCGGGGATGCAAACCGGCAACCTCACGTACCCAGGCTTGTTAGACCTGGCTTGTTAGACCTGGTCCAGGATGGTGGCGCATCACCCAATGTTCGGCCGAGCTGGGAATCGAACCGGCGACCTCTGGGTCCAAAGCCTCTTGGTCCAAAGCCCGACTCTTAAGCCTCTTCGCCACCACCTCCCATGTGCAGACAGACCCTGAAAAGGTTGAAGCCATTAACCAAGTACAGGTGTCTGATTTGATGGACAGCGATTGTGTCACTCCCTCGCAGAAGAAGATTCGGTCATTCTTGGGGATGGTGCTGTATTATCAGCATTTCATCGAAGATTGCTCTGCTAAGGCAAGGCACCTTTTCAAGCTCCTCTCGGAACAAAAGACAGGGGGAAAAACCAGACGCAAGAGGATGCACACAGACAAGCGCTCTGGTCAAGTGAAGCTCTCAGAAGATGACTGGACGTCTGAGTGTCAGGATGCATTTGACACCCTGAAACGCGAGCTATCGCACAGTGTGACTCTAGCCCATCCTGACTTCGAGAAGCCCTTTATTCTCGCTGTGGACGCTTCATTTGATGGGATTGGAGCCGTTCTTTCTCAGCTTCAACATGGTGAGAAAGTTGCAAGGCCGGTCGCCTTCGCCAGCAGAACATTGTCAAAATCCCAGTTGAACTACCCGGCTCACAGGCTGGAATTTCTTGCCTTAAAGTGGGCCATATGCGACAAGTTCTCCCATTGGCTGAAAGGGCGGCATTTCACTGCATGGTCTGACAACAACCCTTTGATGTACATCCTAACAAAGCCTAGGTTGGATGCATGTGAACAGAGGTGGGTGGCAAAGCTAGCGGCATATGACTTTGACCTGAAATATGTCCCAGGACCCAAGAACACTGTCGCTGATGCCCTGATCTCCCGTCTGTCCGGCGCGAGCCCTTCCTCACTGCAGTTACCTGATGACGACCCCTCCATTATTATCCCTCACAGCCAGTTGCATAACATGCAGCAACAAGATGCTACAGTGTGCAGGGCACTAATTTATGTTCAGCGACACAAGAGGCCAAATACACATGAGAGGGCGGCTGAGTCGAGCTGTGTACTCGGGCTGTTGAAGCACTGGAAGAAATTGAAGGTGCGTAATGGGATTCTCTACAGAGTGCGGAGGGATCGACGGATTAACAGGAAGATCTTACAGTTTGTCGTACCCGAGTCTCTGAAACATCAAGTCCTGCATGGTGTTCATGATGCAGCTGGTCACCAGGGCCGTTCAAGGACTCTCTCTCTAGCCAGTGAGAGGTTCTTCTGGACAGGCATGGGAAGGGATGTTATGATGCATGTGAAACACTGTCAGAGATGCATTTTGGGGAAGACATTGGAACCAGACGCTCAAGCTCCTCTTGAGAACATTCGCACCTCAGCTCCTATGGAGCTGGTCTGCATTGACTTTTGGACAGCGGAGACAAGCGGCAGAAAGACCACTGATGTCCTCATTGTTACAGGCCATTTCTCAAAGCTGGATCTTGCCTTTCCCTGTAGGAACCAATCTGCAAAGCAAGTTGCCCGCTGCTTATGGGACAAATTCTTCTGCATTTATGGCTTCCCCAAACGAATCCTCTCTGACCAGGGAGCTAACTTTGAGAGCAAGCTCATCAAAGATCTTCTTGAGATGGCAGGTGTGCACAAGTCCCATACAACTCCGTATCACCCCATGGGCAACGGTATCACAGAGAGGTTCAACAGAACTCTTGGTGACATGATAAGGACTCTCCCCCCACAGTAAAAGTCTAAGTGGCCGCAGATGCTCCGGATGCTGACCTTCTGCTATAACTGCACAGTACACGAGACCACAGGCTTTGCGCCATTTTACTTGATGTTTGGGAGGATCCCACGCTTGCCCATTGACATCATGTTCCATCACGTTTTGGAGAATGATAGCATTGTCAGCCACCATGAGTTCGTGAACCACCTGAGGAAGGATCTCTCTGTAGCCGCAAAGATTGCTCAGCAGCATGCCCATGGCGAGCAAGATCGTCACGCAAAAATCTACAATCGCAGAGTCAAAGGGTTGCCATTGACTGTAGGTGACAGGGTGCTGCTAGCCAATCGGGGTGAGAAAGGCAAGAGAAAGGTTGCAGACCGGTGGGATTCAACCCCCTTCGACGTGGTGTCCGTGAGAGCTGAAGTTAACGTGTACAGGATCCGAGACAATGTTACTGGAAAGGAGAAGGTTGTCCACAGAAACATGCTGCTCCCAGTTGACTTCCTGACGTTCCCTGAGCAAGCTGGTTCCCAAGCAGTAAATGAGGAGTCACAGTCAGCTGTGCCATGTGGAAGTGGGCGGAGCTCTGTTGTGGATGACCAGGAGGATGCTCGATCTCGTACTATAAATTGGCTCATGCTGTCACCTGTCCAAGCTGAGGCTGGGAGTGAGAATGTTTCGGAAGGGAGTGTCGTTGCCGTCACCTCACTTGTGCTTGCCAGAGAGACGGGGCAGTCAGAGCAGCTACCGGACGGTGCTCCTAACGACTTTGACCATGACGACAGCTCTGGTGCACACCCTACCACATCTTCAGTCTCACTGCACAACACAGGACACTTGTCTACTGATGTACCTGTGGCCTTAAGCCTCATGCCAGATGAGTTCGAGTTAGAAGAGGTAGTTTGCACACTTCCAGAAACCACACAGGCCCCTTCAGTTTTCACAAGATACGGGAGAATGCTTAGGCATCCAAATAGGCTTATTTGTGAGATGTCAGGCCAGAGATTTGTGGAGAATACCGAAGCTATGTTGGGGTCTGCGTTTAGTGCCATTGCAGTTGATGTGCATGTGCCATTTTGTGTGTAGAACAACCTCAGTGACTTAGTGACAAGTATTCGCTTGTTTTCCTTTTTTTGTTTTGTTTTGCTGGTTCAGTTTTTCTTCTGAATTGGTATATGATTCTCTGAACTACAAGAGCAAAGGCATGTACGGGTTTATGAGATGTAGATGGCATCTCTGTTAGTCTGTGATAAGTACAGGTTTTGGGGCCACCCTGTCCTTACACACTTCTTAAGGAGGAATTTCTGACATTGACTGTGTCGTACATCACTGCTCGATATCCACAACATTTTTTTTTCTCGTCTCCTTGTTTATGCTAGAGTGTGTATATGTTTTGTTTGTTCGTTTTTGAGTCTCTTTTACTTTTATATTATGTTATGTTGCCCCTGTTCAGCATAATTTAAGAGGGGTGTATGTAACGGAGTAGATTTATGCCAGTTAAATTATGGCAGAAAAAGGTGCAACACTGCCGCTTACTGGCGCAGTGGTTGGCGTGGGTACTGCACACAGAAAGGAGGACTACACAGTGGTAAGATGTCCTCTTGCATGGTCCAGGATAATAATTATTTTCTTTAATGTTCCCGATGTTTACACTTTATATTTTACCGTGTCAAGTACTCACTGTGACCTATGCTAGTAATTTTGAGCACGTCCTGTGACTTATGAGACCGCAAAATGATGTTTACAGACTTGTTAATAATGCTAAACTAGCTTAAATGTTTTCCCTGTGTTAGGTATTATTCAGATTATCCCGAGACTGTTGCTGTTGCTGACTTTCCCTCACCACTGTGGTGCTGTACGCTGTGTTGCAGGTAATATGTTGTGTACTTTTTATGTAACATTTCATGACGTTATTTTTGTATACCAGTCTGTGAGCAGCCTTTTTAATTGTTCAGATAAATGGCTCACATTTGTTATCTGCTTCTGAATTTAATGTTAATGAGCTATTGTTGGTTTTTATACTTACCTCATGGTAAATGTTGAATGTGTTTTTATAAGACAGTTCATAATGGTTATGTGGGGATTTTTCACTTGTAATTTATAGAATAACAATTTACACTATACGGTCACACTAAGATGTACTTTTTATTTTTATTTCAAATGAACAGGGTTCGCTATTTTTACTTTATTTTATTGTTAATTGGACACAGAAAGGAGGACTACACAGTGGTATTATTCAGATTATCCCGAGACTGTTGCTGTTGCTGACTTTCCCTCACCACTGTGGTGCTGTACGCTGTGTTGCAGGAAAGAGTTATAATAAAACACCCCATAATCCACCTGGTCATCGTCTGTGGTCAGTAGAAGCGACAGTAGTGTGGAGCTGCATCTCACAGATAGCTGTGACCCGTCACACATATATATATGTGCACGCACGCACGCACGCACGCACGGAGAGAGAGAGAGAGAGCTAAGACTAGTTTTTGATCTTTGTCTCCTTGTGACTATTTGTTACTTACCCGAATCTTTTTGTCTTCAGATTTCCTCATGCCTTGCCACTTCCTTCAGTGAGTCCCGCTGCTACCCCCCTACATGTATTTTGCTGGAGCGATCTTCGTTTGTTTTCTACAGTCATCTCTCTCATCCAACGCGGGGCCTGTTCCATAAAACAGGATTACCAAATACGCCAGGCTTATTTCATTAGACTGTCTTATATTCCAGTGGATCCGATTCCATAAAGCAAGCTCAGCATAGTTCAAACTCAGTTACCACGGCAACTTATGCTGGCAAACTAGCCTGGTCCGGACCAGGCTAATTGTCATGCTTAGCCTGAGTTGCCGGTTTACTATGACACTTATCTGAAAAAAATTATCTTGTGGCAAATGAGGAAAACTCCGAGATGAGGTGAGTCAAACAGGTTTACTCAGGACACAGTACAGAATAGAATAATCATGGCGGGAGGCACAAAAACTATATATATGTGGGAAGGGAGGCAACAGGAAGTCTAGCCTTAAGAGCAGGCAAACGGGGTGGAATTTATAAAAGGGGCAGGGAAGCTCACTTGGGCCTTTCTTCCTGCACCCACACACCTGAGAGAGCAGCGGAGCCAAGGCTTTGTTTGGAGTGGAGCTGGTAGGCCCTATTTGTGTTAAATGTTTGACAGCATGATTTTAATATCACCTGGTCACTAGAGAACCACAAAATAATTACTTAACTCTTCCTTGATTGTACAAATTTTCAAAAGGTATATCATTTATTTTGATATTATGTTGTGTAAAAAACATTCATTGTAAAGTTTCTTTTGTATATTAATGTGTTTTGTTTCTTTTAGTTTCAACAAAGAGCCAACCACTGTTTTCCCCAGATTTATTTGGTTTAGGCGTATTCTTATTTTGTCACCTGATCAGGCCATTTTATTATTTTTTGGGGAGTTTTCTGCTGGCTTCAAGGGGGAGACCAAGTAGGAGTGCAGCCATTTTGCATGCTTAGTGTGTGGTTTAAGTCACCTTACGATTGCTGTGAGTAGGCAAATAGAGTGGGGTTGTGTGTGTGGGGTGAAGTGACAATTTGCCTGTGTCTGACAATTTTCTCTGGCGGTGCAGAACTCCACAAGCCCCCCCTTTACTTTATAATTTGCTTTCTTTAGAGACCAATATTTTATCAAGTATATTGTTAATAAAACTAGTATTTTTTTTATATAGCAGTCTCTTGTTCCAGTTTATTCTGGGTCTTCTGCCATGGTTATTCACTTGGTCACATATAAAACTACGCCCCTTTAAACATAACCCTCCTGGGTGAGAGATACACCCCCAAGTGTCCGCCACACAGCTCCCCCCCCGAACACCCAGACGGGATTCCTGGCAAAAACTCAGTCCTTGGCAGGAGGCTTGATAAGTCTACCATAGCGGCTGCGCCGCCGTGCGACATCAAGGGTGGGATGTGAATGTGGGGCTGCGCTCTCAGGCAAAAATTCACCCAGAACACGGTGTCATGTCTTGTCTGTGTTGTCATGTGATTTCCTGTTTTATTTTGTAACCCTACTCTCCTCACGTTTTAGGTCACTTCCCACTTCCCTTCATCACGTTTTTGGTCTGATTGTCATCCCCGCCTTGATTGTTTCCACCTGTTCCCCTTACCTTCATGTGTTAAATAGTCTGCGTTTCCCTTTGTCTTGTGCCAGTGCGTCTTTGTCCTTTGACCAGATATCACGAGCATTCTGTTTCCAAGCCATAGTCTATGCAATCGCAGTACGTAAGTCGATTTATCTCTTTAAGAGTGAGTTTTGTTTGTAATTTTGATATTTTGTGTTTTCTTGTCATAGCCTTAGTTTTGCCTTAGTCTGTTATTTTTCCTCCCTTTTCGAGCGTTTTTTGTTAGAGTGAATTTGTTTTGTACTTTTCAATTCCAAGCCATAGTCTATGCAATCGCAGTACGTAAGTCGATTTATCTCTTTAAGAGTGAGTTTTGTTTGTAATTTTGATATTTTGTGTTTTCTTGTCATAGCCTTAGTTTTGCCTTAGTCTGTTAGTTTTTCCTCCCTTTTCGAGCGTTTTTTGTTAGAGTGAATTTGTTTTGTACTTTTCAATCACAGATAGGTTTTCCTCCCTTTTGGAGCGTTTTTTGTAGATGTTGTGTTTTGTACTTCTATAGTAGCTTTAGGTTAGAAGAGAGTTTAGTCAAGTTTTATAGCTCTGCATTTGTCACTCTGGAAAAAGAGATCGTATTTAATAAAGACTGTGAAACGAGTCTCTGCTCCTGGGTCCTGTTAATATATCGGCCTGACAGTACACACTGGCCAGTATGGACCCAGCAGAGATGAATCAGCTAACGGCTGCGATGTGGGAGCAGGAGGGCCGTCTATTCCGTCAGGAGGGTTTTCAGACAGCGATGGCCACACAACTCGGTCAGTTGTCCACTCAGGTACGGGAACTAGTGGATCACCTCCGGCAATTTTCTCCCCAACGCCGGAACCCCCGACAGTCACAGCGGCACCGGCTCCCACGTTCACCGCCGGTGTCAAGTTAGCTTTGCCGGAGCGCTACTCTGGTGAACCCGGGCAATGCAAAGCCTTTTTGATAGATTGTTCTATTCACTTTGAACTGTCTCCACAGACTTTTGCCACTGACAGATCCAGAGTATCATTCATGATTTCTCACCTGACGGGCAGAGCCAGATCTTGGGCCACCGCCGAATGGGCCCGTGGCTCTTCCCTTTGTGATTCTCTCACAGATTTCAAGGCTGCACTCCTGAGAACTTTTGATCCGGTGTCTACAGACCGGGAAACCGCACAGGAGCTGTGCGGACTAAGACAGGGCAGCAAGTCGGTTTCCGACTACGCCATCCACTTCCGCACCCTGGCGGCAGAGAGTGGTTGTAACTCCACAGCATTGTATGACATATTTCTGAAGGGGCACCCTCCATTCAAAACCTTCTAGTACCATTACTACCATATCTGCCGCCGGACCTGGACTCGCTCATCGCCCTCGCCATCCGGACAGACCACCGGGCCCGCGAGCTGAGACGACAACGGGGCAGCAGGCCGACATCGGAGAGAACCCTGCGCACCGCAGCTCCGACCGAACTGGGCAATCGCCGGTCGTCACCAGAACAGCCTCTCCTCCCTCTCATGACTGGACAGGAGGAGCCCATGCAGCTAGGCAGAGCTCGGCTGACACCGGAGGAGCGCAGACTACGTCAGTTGGAGGGCCGGTGTTTCTATTGTAGGGAGGTTAATCACCTTGTCGCCTCCTGCCCAGCCAAAAGACCTTCAGGGGTGAGTCAGCTGAATTACTTTAATCATGTTTCTGTTGACTCTGCCACAGACTCTGACTCACCCGACCTGAGATTGGTTCCTGCCTGTTACCACCATCTCCGGGAGGTCTTTAGCAAAACAAAAGCCATGACCTTGCCTCCACACCGTCCCTACGATTGTGCTATTAATCTAATTCCCGGCTCCACCATTCCCAAGGGGCGTCTTTATTCAATCTCCAGACCGAAAAAGGCGGCCATGAAGGATTATATAGACACGTCACTAAAGGCGGGACTCATCCGTCCCTCCTCATCGGCCGCTGGGGCCGGTTTCTTCTTTGTAGGTAAGAAGGACGGGTCCTTACAGCCGTGCATAAATTACAGTCCCCTTAATGACATCACCATAAAGAACCGATATCCTCTGCCACTCATGTCATCCGTTTTCGATCAGCTTCAACAGGCCAAAGTATTCACAAAGTTGGACCTCCATAATGCTTACCATTTAGTCAAGATCAGGGAGGGGGATGAGTGGAAGACCGGGTTTAACACCCCCAGCGGACATTGTGAGTATTTGGTCATGCCTTTTGGTCTTACCAATGCCCCAGCGGTTTTTCAGGCCATGATAAATGACATTCTCAGAGACTTTTTAGACCAGTTTGTATATGTTTACTTAGATGACATTCTTATCTATTCCTCAGACCTTGACACTCACAGACATCATGTAGCCTCGGTACTCCAACGGCTCTTAGAAAATAAGCTCTATGTCAAAGCCGAAAAAAGTGAGTTTCATGCCGACACCATCTCCTTCCTGGGCTTTATTGTAGCCACTGGAAGTATACCGATGGACCCAGCTAAAGTCAGCGCTGTGGCTTCTTGGCCCACGCCTGATAGCCGCAAAAAATGCAGCAATTCCTCGGATTTGCTAACTTTTACAGGCGGTTTATCAGAGGTTTCAGCGCAACAGCAGCCCCTCTTCACGCACTTCTCTACCAAGGTGCAATTCCGCTGGTCCCCGGAGGCAGAGACTGCCTTCCAGAACCTGAAGCGCCGCTTCACGACGGCACCCATCCTTACCATGCCAGATCCCCGCAGACAATTCGTGGTGGAAGTGGCCGCCTCCAGTGAAGGTATTGGGGCAGTTCTCTCCCAGCGTTCAGAGCAGGATGGAAAGATGCACCCCTGTGCCTTCCTGTCACGCCGCCTATCTAGAGCTGAAAGAAACTATGACATCGGTAACCGGGAATTGCTGGCCATAAAAGTTGCTCTCGAGGAATGGAGGCACTGGCTGGAGGGGGCGGAACACCCATTTAGTGTCTGGACTGATCACAAGAACCTTGAGTATATACGTAAAGCCAAAAGACTGAATTCTCGCCAGGCCCGATGGGCATTGTTTTTTAATCGTTTTTCTTTCACCCTCTCTTACAGGCCGGGGTCCCGAAACATCAAGGCAGACGCCCTATCCCGACTCTACAACCCTGAGCCTGTTGCCAAGGAACCAGAACCCGTCCTTCCACTAACCTGTGTGGTTGGAGCGGTGACTTGGCAGATAGAAAAGGAGGTTAAGCAGTCGAATGGTGAGAGTCCGCCGCCTAGTGGGTGCCCAGCGAATTGTTTGTTTGTCCCGGTCGAACTGCGCCCACAGGTGGTCCAATGGGCTCACACCTCGTTGCTTTCCTGTCAGCCGGGGGTGAGGCGGACTATGTTTGCCATCTCCCGGAGGTTCTGGTGGCCATCCATGGAGCCGGAGGTTCGGGAGTACATTGAGGCCTGCTCGGTCTGCGCCAGGAAGAAGACATCCTCCAAGTCACGAATGGGACTGTTACAACCGCTTCCCATTCTCTCCCGACCATGGTCTGACATATCCATAGACTTTGTTACGGGGCTTCCGGTCTCACAGGGAAACACCACGGTCCTCACAGTGGTGGACCGATTTTCCAAAATGGCCAGGTTCATCGCACTCCCCAAGCTGCCGTCAGCCAAAGAAATAGCTGAAATCATGATGAACCGCGTTTTTAGAATCCATGGATTTCCCAAAGACATTGTCTCTGACCGGGGGCCCCAGTTTGTATCACGCTTCTGGAGGGAGTTCTGTAGGCTCATCGGAGCAAAGGCCAGCCTGACCTCTGGCTATCAGCCATCCGTCTTGAGCACCATGTGGAGTGGCGAGGCCCACGGGCTGTTCGAACGTCTAACGATCCCCAAAAGCTCCATGGTAGCGAACTCCTCCTTGGCTATAGCCAACCTGACGGTGTTGAGGCGCCGCGCACGCGAAAACAGGCGGACCGACGGTGGGAATGAAATGCTTGACACCGTGCCTAGTGGCCGCGGTGGAGAAAGCGGGAGTGGTGAGCGACGGAAAATTTAACAGCAGACGCTGGAACACGCTGCCCGACGCGGAGTTAGCGTGTGTGAGCGGCCCAGATCCCCCGGTCTGACATGTGAAGGTGGCAAAAGACACAGCGTCAATCAAACGGCGGTTAGCGACATCTACTAACAAACCATTAGCACACAGGAAATCTGCGCCTATTATGGGGACTGTAATGGAGGCGATAACAGTCCCATGTAAAACTACGTCCGCTGAAACAAAGTGTCACTGACTTGGTACCAAACGCCCCGATAGAGGATACATCAGCGGCACTCAGTCGCGGGGCCGCTGCCGCAGGCTGCCTGGTCCGAGTCAGCTGGAGGGAGGAGGCTCTTCTGCGAGCCGGAGTCCACAAGGAACCGTCTTCCCGACAAGGAGTCCTTGACAAACAGCAGCTCCTCTCTTTCACCAGCGCCCACAGCTGCTACTGAGCACCGGTGCCGGCGTTTCCCAACCCCACCGAACGCACATGGAGGGACGCAGCGCAGAGCCTTGCAGCCAAAACGCCGGTGGAAGAAACACAGGCCGCCGCTATGCTGCTTCCGGGTAGATACTCCAGCCGCGATCACTGTGTCCGTGTCCTCCATGGCCACAATAAAAGCTACTTACACGGGTTAAAAAGCCAAAGAAAAGAAGTGGGTTTTAAGCAGTTTTTAGGGACAGGAAGATCACCATCAATAAAATGTTAAATAAAATACATCATGAAACACTGTTTTAAAGACTATGTATTGGTTACATTTAACATATTAAATATTACAATTAAAACTAGAAAAAGTGCATTTCCTGAAGGAAACGCATGTGAATGCTGAAGCTGTGCTGAAAATGCAGCAAAACTCTGCTGAACGAGCTGAAAACAGGAGCTAAAATCAGCTGAAGGTCTGCCGAATTTGTGCGAAAGCAGGTATTGAGATGACTGTCCAGTGTCATAGAAATGAGTGCAGTCGAAAGTACAAATAGTGATCAGCAAGTAAGTAGTTAGTTTGTAAAAGTAGTAGAAGTAGTAAATACAGTAGAGAGTAAAATAAGTAGCAACCAAGTAGTTAGTTGTAGTGTCAGTGTAAAAGTAGTACAAGTAGTCAATACAGTAGAAAGTAAAATTAGCAATCAGCAAGTAATTAGTTAGTAATAGTGTCAGTGTAAAGGTCGTCGAAGTAGTGACTATTGAACAAAGTAAAAAATAGTAGTTGGCAGGTAAGTACAGGGGGTCCTCGAGTTACGTCGGAGATCCGTTCCTGAGAACGTGTCGTAAGCGAATTTCGACGTAAATCGGACCATACATTCATTGTGCCATTGTGCATACATTGTGCCAGCAGATGTCGCTATAACACCACGCTAAAATAAGAGTTTATTATGGTGAATTGCCTTTTGTCCCTCTTGTCCCTCTTGACCAGACCTGGGCAAATTACGGCCCGCGGGCCACATCCGGCCCTTTCTACGTCTCTGTCCGGCCCGCGTGATGCCAATCATAAATTACAACATAAATTAAACAAATATCTGTGTCATGCTTACAATACAACTGTGCTGCTTTTATTTTGAAATTTGAAATTTTATTTTGAAAAGCGTTTACATTTACGTTTGTATTACCTCCGTATCGAC
>JAFBJQ010003895.1:4566-20090 GCA_016785345.1 Trinectes maculatus | reverse complement strand
TAAAGGTAAAGCTTAATCTGTGGTACACAGGTCGTTTTGTTTAAGGATTCGAATTTGAATCGCCACTGTATGGATGAGAGCTGCGATGTAGGTGACACAACCCAACTACTGTGTGGCCCTCTGACACAATTCAGGTTTCTCATGTGGCCCCTTGTAAAAATTAATTGCCCACCCCTGCTCTTGACACACCGTAGGGGTTGAGACCCCCCCCCCTCCCCCGCCGGCCGGCCGGCCATTTTACATAAGTAAACACAGCTGTGGAGGTGCCGGCACTCTCTGCAGCACCTCTCTCTCAGCGCTGCAGAGAGACAGAGCGAGCGCTCAGCAACTCTTCCAGTGTGACGTCTGTACGTATTTACGGGGCAAACCGCTTAATCCGAAACAAGGAAGTTCACGGGAGATGTGTCTTAACTACGAAAACGACGTAATTCGCCACCGACGTAATTAGAGGACCCCCTGTATCTCATACAACGGGGGACACCTGCGGCTTAAAATCCGGTGCGGCCTATACAAGTACAAAATTGTTTTTCTTTCTAAAAGTTGGAGCGTGCGGCTTATAATCAGGTGTGCTTTGTAGTCCGGAATTTATGGTAAATAATCTGCGGGTGTCCCACCAGATAAGGCATGCATAATTGCACTGTCGGGTACAGCGAACTTGTCTTATTTGTGATAAGGCAGTAGTGTTCGTTGTGAAGGTATAACCAGATTGTTTTTTCATGACGCTTATCGCTGTTTTGGTATATCTGCAGATTTTTGGACCGTCTGTTGTGATGGAATACCAGTATCTTCACGTCTAATAACTTCTCAAATTTACACACGTCAGGATAGCCCACCTTGTGATCAATTGAAAGATCCAGCTGACTGTGTACCTGTTTTGCCCAGACTAGATTTTCCTGCTCTGTGTTTGCAGGGTTTAAAAAATGTGCAATGCAAAGAAAAGCGAATTGTCCGTATTTACAGGTATATAAAGCGTTTTTCCTTTTCTTTTTAAAATTTCATCATACACCATGGTACACCACCAAGTTTTAAGCAACCACCACCGTTCCTATTATACACCATGGATACCACAAACTCCAGACTGTCATCTGTTAGTGACGTGTCATTACTTTGCATAACTTGTGCTATATGCTCCAGAAACAGGTCTGTGTTGACCTGTCACCCGTTCTTAAAACTGTCTGAATGTTACTGGCCAGAGAGGGCCCTCGCAGGCACACGTTCATTACACTGCCCTCTGGCGCATCATTTTCACAACGCTGTGTGATAGCCACACCGTCAAAAACAGGCATATCTCTACATGTGACACCTCCGTAACCAGACTGATCTCCATTATTATCATTAATCTTACCAGCCAGTCTCCAGATGATTTTTTTAGAAAAAATCATCTGCAGATGCAATCTGCCCTGTAGAGATGGAGGCCATTTCCACTGTCCATTCTGTGATGCAACAATAATCCGGAAAGACACCGTTATGCCCCATCTTATGCAATGTGCAAAGATAGATCTTTGAGCTTTTGAGGGTCATTGAGGCGGTCACTGGTGTGGGAGCGCGGATCAAGACCGGGGAGATAGCTCTGTTGGATTTTGTATTTGATGTTATGCTCCCAGAGGTAAGCGGTCAGTGGTAGGAAATGATTGGGTTATTGTGGTCAATATTTTATTCTTTGGAAAACATTTATAAATATAAAACAGTGCAGTCCTTAAAACACCACAGAGTAGGATTGAATAATTTTACTGTTTTTCAGGTATTGATCAAAAAAGCCCTTGTACTGGGGGGCATAGTTTGTGAGGATGCCTCCCCCATCTTCAGTCCTCTCAATAACGGGACAATGTATTCAATTGGAGTGACAGCTCCTCCGCTGGCGTGAATTCAGCTGGTGGTGCCCCCCCATGCCACCCCCGCCACCCCCCACCCCCCCCGTGCCCGTCATATCGTTTTTTTTCACATCTGTAAAAAAAAACACCATTGGATTGGAAGTAGTGCAGATGATATCCAAGTGTAAATATAGCTCGTGGACATACATACCACTCTGAACAATGTTTATATATATATATATATATATTGGCAGTTTCCTGTCGGTCTTTCTCTCTGAGTTTATGTGTTGCTGCCGTGTTGCCTCTATTCGTTATTATATGTTTGATTTCCTCACAGGGCTCCGCCGCTCGCTCTGTCCTCAAGCATTTTGTCATTGTGAATCCGCTTGATCTGTGTTCGACCGCATGGGCTGCTTAGGAATGGTGGACACACGCAATCAGCCTGACTAGCTGAACCTGGCTAGAATTAGTGTGGCTGCGTAAACGTGGCTCAGCCTTTATGGGGAACCGAGTTAGCCTCAACTCATGTGTTTTGCCTAAGTCTAGCCAGGCTATTCACATTAAGCCTCGCTTTTCTCAGCCTGCTTTATGGAATAGACCCCCGATCGTGTTTGTCCGTCGCTGCAATTATACACCTATCCGCACTAGTTGTGACACTTTTCTCTTTGGCTATGCAGTGGAAGCTGCTGTAACCAGCGGCTCCCACTCTCCTAGTGCTGCCGCAACTAAATTGGCGTCCTGGGGCCTGTTGCACAAAAGTAGGATCAAGACATCCTGGATAAGTGAGTGAGCCTGGCTCAATGAATCCAAAACAAGAGCATCCAGGCTTAATTGGTTGCACAAAGACTAAGCCAGGATGAGATCACAGTTGTTTGTGAAACTTGTACTTAAGTACAACTCCACAAAATGCTCCACAGCCCTCATTTTAACATTTTCATCAAAAACATCAGGTTACAATATTATGACTTTATTCTCAAAGTCTGAGAATTTTTTTTTTCTCAATGTGGCCCCAATATTCTGTCATATATATCCTTATATTCTATGGGAAACTGTAAATTATCTAATGTTTGCAACATCATCTAGAATCATCATTTGATCCAAAATGATTGAAATAAATGATCACAAACGTTTAAATAATGACAGTGGGTCTAGTTATATGTGATATAACAATGTGCAGTGGGCAGTGGAATAACGGTTGGTTTCCGTTTCTGATAACTGTTAACTGAGATGAGGGATGAGATTAAATAAATCCTGGAACTTAGCCTGGTCTGAATAGAATAAACAGAACAGAATAAATCTCCATGGTAACTTACACCATAACATATCCTACTGCCCCCTATCCTGCTTTTGTGCAACCGGATCACGGATAAGTTGAGCCAGGATAACCAACATATCCCGGCTTAATCCCTTATCCTAGTTTTGTGCAACGGGCCCCTGGGGTCTATTTCATAAAGCAGGCTGAGAAAAGCGAGGCTTAATGTGAATAGCCTGGCTAGACTTAGCCAAAACAAATGAGTTGAGGCTAACTCGGTTCCATAAAGGAGCCAAGTTTACGCAGCCACACTAATTCTAGCCAGGTTCAGCTAGTCAGGCTGATTGCGTGTGCACACCATTCCTAAGCAGCCCATGTGTCATGTTTCTGCGTTTTTCTGCCCTGTGTGGTTTTTGGTGTTTTTGTTGTTTTCTTTCCCCCTCTTTTCTGGTGTCAATCTGCAGGGTGTGTGTTGTGGCTGGAGGCGGAGCCGGTCTCTCATGGGAGCAGCTGATGAGACTCACCTGTTCTCTATTTGGTGATCAGTCTGCTTCTTAAGCAGCGTATGGACTTCACTTCAGCGCTGGATTATTCCGCTACAGATGGTATCTTTGTCTCTCCAAATTTAGCGCTACGTTACCTTACTGCTTGGTCCTCATGTTCCTTTGTTTTTCTCTTCAGTCTCCAGTCTTGTCAGCTGCAACCAGGACCAGCTCTGCCTCCTCGGTTTTTTGCCTCCTTGTCTAGTTTTTTGCTCGCTCTACAGTCCGAGGACGTAGAGTCGTCTTTTGTTATCTGAACTCTGGAAAAAATTATTTTTTGGGTAACCTTGAATCCTGCCTGCATTTGTGGAATTCTGTCCAGCCAAACCCTGACACCATGAGGTCGAACACAGATCAAGCGGATTCACAATGGTAAAATGCATGAGGACAGAGCGAGCGGCGGAGCCCTGTGAGGAAATCAAACATAAAGTAACGAATAGAGGCAACACGGCAGCAACACATAAACTCAGAGAGAAAGACCGACAGGAAACTGCCAATCGATTAAATGCGTAAGTATCTACAACCCAAGTTAAGCTGCCATTAAATAAATACCACGGAGTTAAAGCTTGGACATAATACACAATTTTTATATATATAATATTATAACAAAACATACAGGCTGTCAATCCTAACATTAAACTTTTTACTATTTAACAGCGCCTGAGGGGTGGTGGGGGGCTTTTTTTTTTTTTTGTTGTGGCGGGGGGGGGGGGGGGGGGGGGGGGGGGGGGGGGGGGGGGGGGGGGGGGGGTCGGACGTCGCAGCAAGTTAATAAATTAAAAAAGTCAGAGTGGTATGTATGTCCACGAGTGCTATATTTACACTTGGATATCATCTGCACTAATTCCAATCCAATGGTGTTTTTTTACAGATGTGAAAAAAAACGATATGACGGGCGGGGGGGGTGGGGGGATTGGGGGGGCACCACCAGCTGAATTCACGCCAGCGGAGGAGCTGTCACTCCAATTGAATACATTGTCCCGTTATTGAGAGGACTGAAGGGGGGGGGCATCCTCACAAACTATGCCCCCCAGTAGAAGGGCTAAAATACTGAGAACACTTTTTAAAGCTAAGTAGACCACGCGCACAGTGTGGCACACTGTTACCATGTTCATAAAAGTGCCACGCGCACAGTGTGTGGGACTGTGGTGCTGTGTGTAAAGTGAGGGCCGATCAGCTGGTGCCCTTTTCATGGCTCTCGTCTCGGCTTGTACACGATCCACTCTCGCAACCAGCCCCTTGACCGTTTCCATGTGAGCATCCACTTTCCTCTCCAGGCTTTCTACGGAGTTTTTCATTCCGTCGATAGCTCCCTGAACAGCCCGTGTCACCGCTGCTTCCAGGCGATCTTGCTGCCTAGCTAGCGCCAACTCGATAGCCGTGCTAACGCTACTAGCAATGTTAGCATCCACGCCGAAGCCCTCAGACTGTTTACGTTTCGCTGAAGGGGGTTTGGCTGGCGAACTGCCCGGTTTTTTGTCCCCTGACATCATCTACAGCTTTGCCAATATAATAAATGGGTTTATCAAATGTGTAACCTGACTAAATATCAAAATTGAGGGATAGTTAGTAGGAGCTCTAGTGCCCTCCGACCATTACGTTTGCAGGTCACTTCCGGTCCCCCGCTTAATTGTAATATTTAATATTTTAAACCAACACATAGTCTTTAAAACAGTGTTTCATGATGTATTTTATTTAATATTTTATTGATGGTGATCTTCCTGTTTTTAAAAAACGCTTAAAAACCCACTTTTTTTCTTTGGCTTTTCTCTTTTCTTTCAGATAAGAGTAGTAATATCCTTTCCCTTGCATCTCATTAATGCCAACACCTTCATTTTCACACCTTCGATAATCGCTTTATTGTTTTATGACCCCTTTAATTGTTTTATGACCCCTGTGACACGGTCCTGACCCACTGACCTTTTGATTTATGACCCTTGGCGCGTGCCAGAGAAATCTGCGCATGTGTACGTCAAGACGCTAGATTTAGCTGTTAGCTTATTAGCTAATTATCGATCGGCCGTCAACAGTAGCGCTCTACAATCCAAGCGATCGCGAAACTACAGACAAACGGCTTTTGTGTGTCTCTGTTATGTGCTTATGTATCACTTCCCTCATCTGCAAACAACATAAAAACGGCATTGGAGTTAATACGTTCGCCCCCCGTTCTTCTTCTTTCCGTGAGCTATACTTCTTCTCTTGTACCAAAGTAACAGCGCCCGTCCGTAACAGGCACTGCCACCCGGTGGTAAGCAGCATTAATTGGATCTTTTTTCACAAATAAACCATTTGTTCTATACCGCAGTTATTTCTTTTTACGATTACTTTAAATTTTTATTGTAACTAACTCGATTAAATAATTAGAAGGGTTAAAGAGAATTATAGTAAGAATTCTCTTTTTTTTCTCAAATAAATCATTAGTTTTATACTGCAGCTATTTTCTTTTTACGATTACTACTTTAAAATTTAATTTAAACTAACTCGATTAAATAAATAGATTGCTTTAAATTATATTATTTTCAACCAACAAAGATTGGAAAGTGTTCAGAAGAACATGTCAGGACACGTTTCATCACGTAAAACGCAGCTGTTTGGCGTAATAAACAAAGTGTTAAAAGGAAGTCCCACAGGGTTTTTACAAGGGGGATGGGTTTCCGGATCGTTTTATTTAAGGATATGTGGAGTCTTCACATCATGCCAGAGCTGTAAGGAGTCGCTTAAGAGCACCATGTGGTCATCAAGTGGTAAGCATTTACTTTCTTAATGTCTTAATACTTCTTAAGTAGTTATTTCCTTTTACCTTAACACACATTATAACGTGCATAAATAGCATTCGCTGTTTACAAGTGTCACTATACATTTACAGACACACCTGGAGGTTGCACAGGGGGGCCGACCACTTTTGAATTGCGCCTGCCGCAAGCAGACGGAAAGAAACATGATTCAGTAAAGGTTTTTGCAGAGACCTATGAAGATTGTATGGATACACACTCTGTTTTAAAGGAAGACAAGGAAAACAGGGTTCCAGGAAATGTGAACACAGTGGAGGAGTCAGAAAGAGAGTGCTTGAAAACTCTTCTTGAAAAGAATGATGTGGTGTTGTCTCCCAAACTTACAAAGAAGGCCATCGATCTTTTGAAAGCTACCACTTGTGCCTGTCTAAGCAGGGTACTTTATCAACGACTTAAAAAGGCCTGTTTCGGATGTCTAACCAACCATCCAAGCCAGAGGAACCACATGTGTCTCAATGGACTCCCTTCATATTACTATGAAGGATATTTTGACGAAATTCGTGATGAGTTACTGACGAAACCTTTCTTCAAAATTATGATCATTGTTCTAGAGCACACACTGAACATTCAAGCGTCGACTGAAAAAATCATCGGAATTGCGGAGACAGTTGTTGCTGACTTACTGCCTGGTGTCCACATACAGGAGGACTTATCAGAAATACTTGAAAAGCATATCGACCAGACCAACAAATCTATTGTTGAAAAAGCCATAGATCTCTGGGAGCAAACACTGCAAGAATGATGAGTTGCATTTTTTATACTGTTTGTAAGGCTATTGCATCTCTTTTCAGACCTAGAAAATATGTAATGGACAGATTTGTTTCACTAATGTGTTGTGTAATTGAAACCTCTGTTAGACATGCTAATGACAGCCATAAAAGTTTGCGAGGTTACGATGCTTTCAACAGTCATCTGTGTTGGATAAAAAATAAATATGAGAACTGGGTGGAGCTTCTATCATCGTTTTCAGAGTCTGATGTTTGTTTGAAATGTAGCGTAAATGATATATTATCCCGAATCCCCCAGACCCAATCTTTTGATGTTGGACATATTATGTGTTTATGTGCATTTATCACTGATGTATGTGTCTTGAGGATGGAAAAAACAGATGTTGACTACCGTACGATTGTGGATTTAGTCACCGGTCACATGACCCACACAAATCTAGATGCGTGTGTGAAATATCTTGACATTATTGATTCTGGTGTAACCATAATGATTCATTAATAAATATGTGTGAACACGTACAAATGATTCATTGTTTTTAATTCTAAGGTATGGATAAGATGTTCAGAAATGGTTATGCAAACAAGACGCTTATACGCTTCACGCACCAACCTTCAAAAATTTTCAAAGAAATCGGGTTTTAGTGAGTGGTATAGACAAACAATTTCAGGCAGATCTGGTGGATATGGCTGAGTATGCTGAAGAAAACGATGGTGTCCGTTATTTGCTCACGTGCATTGATGTATTTTCCAAATACGTGTGGGTTCGGTGTCTATTTTCCAAGAGCGGTGAGAATGTTATGAAAGCTTTTGAAAATATATTAAGAGAAGGACGCATACCGAAGAAACTCCAGACAGATGCCGGTAAAGAATTTTACAACAGACCTTTTCAAAAACTCTTGGCAACATATAAAATCAATCATTTTTCTACTCACAATGAAACAAAGGCGAGTGTAGTTGAACGTTTCAACAAAACTCTCAAAACACGAATGTGGAGATATTTGACCGCCGCCAATTCACGACGGTATGTAGATGTGTTGCAATCTCTGGTCCGTGCTTATAATCACACACATCATCGTTCAATTAGAATGAGCCCATCGGAAGTTTGTAAAGAGAATGAGAAGACAGTGTTTAAAAACCTGTACAAGCTAAAGTCTGAATCGCGCATTAAGTGCAGGTTTAAAGTAGGTGATACTGTGAGAATCTCGAAACTGCGAGGTGTGTTCAGAAAAGGGTATGAACAAACATACACCGATGAGTTTTTCACAATCATAGAGTGTGTTCAACGGATACCACCTGTTTACAGACTGAAAGATCAGGATGGCGATGTGTTACAAGGAACGTTTTATGAAAAGGAGCTCCAGTTAGTAATCATCGACAAAAACAAATCATTTAAAATTGAACAGGTGTTGGATAGAAGAAAAGAGGGCCGTAAAAACCTAGTTTTAGTTAAATGGTTGGGTTGGCCTGATAAATTTAACTCGTGGATTCCTGAAAAAGATCTTGTGAAAACATAAACCGTCCCCCCAGTCAGAAACACTCATTTATCAGATAACCTGTGAGGTGTTAATATGGGTTAAAACGGGTTTTTTGTAACATTGCCCAATAATGCATCCGCCAAAGTCTACCCGCAAAATAAAATCTGGAATTACAGGACAAAACTAGCTGCTCCTATTCTCTTAACAGAGCTGTACGAGGTGGGTCTGGTCGAGATACAGTATCCTCGAAACTGGAATAGCTTTCCAGAATCTGACGATACTATACGCATTTATAACAATCTTACAGAGATGACAACAAGTGTTGCTATACCGACGGGGTACTACAATAGTATACCGGCTATTTTAAGTGAAATTAACGACATGGTTATTCAAACCATAATCAGTGGAGAATTAACGCTGGAATATGACAGTGTTAAAAATGTTGTCTGGGTTAAGGGCGATCCACATTTACAGGTCTCTTGTGCTGGGAAACTTGCGCAGATTCTTGGTTTTGCGCCGCATACTCCAGTACATGCCTCAGACAGTGCACGGGTCAGAAACTTTGCTCCACATCCGGCGGATATATATGGGGGCTGTTATAGCATGTTTATTTATTCCGACATCGTAGACTACCAGCTTGTCGGGGACAGCTATGTCCCACTGCTGCGGAGTGTTAATATAGCGGATACATATAAGCAATACACCATTTTACTTTTTGACAAGCCCCATTACGTACGCCTCTCCAAGAGCCAGATAGACAAAATAGAAATTGATATAAAAACCGATCAAGATCAGCCAGTGCCCTTTACGTACGGAAAAGTAGTCATTAAACTACACTTCAGGCCTGTTAAACAGCTATTACTTTAAAGAAATTAATAATATGGCCTTAACGCGTCGCTATGACAATGACAAATACATGTCATACTACATGCATCAAGCTGGATCTGGACTGCCGGGCTTTATGGGAATGAGCTCACAGTATGGGGCCGGCTTGGGCGGAATGTTTCGAAATCTTTTCAGAATGGCACTACCATTATTCAGGCATGGAGTGAATATAGTCAAACCACATTTGAAAACGGCTGCTAAAAATATTGTGTCAGATGTGGTTACCAATATCACAAAAAGATCCGAACAACCACAAATCACACAGGAGTGGGGTCAGCAAAAAGGATCGGGCCTATCGGTCGTAGTGAAAAGAGCTTTAAAAAGACCTCCGACCCGTGGGCGTGACCAATCAGATAAAAAAAGGAAAGTGAATAACCGTATAAACAGCAAACAGCAAAAGTCCTCCCATAAAAGAAAAAGGAAGGCTTCAAAACAACATCGCTTCTCTGCTGGCGATATATTTTGACAAAATGGCCCTACTGCACAGTCTCTCTGAAGAATGCATCAAAAGCGCGCTTGACCTCTTCACACTGCCGCTGACACAAACGTCGATTGAAAAATGTACATTTATTGAAATCCCTACCGTATCGGCCATAACCCCGACAGGACCTTTGGAATTTTACGTATCCTCTAGTAGCGAAGACTATCTTGATTTAAACAACAGCTTTCTGCATCTCAGCGTTAAAATCACCAACCCGGACGGAAGTAATCTGGCAGAACAGTCAGAAGTGGGGTTCATAAACTATCCCGGATGCACCCTCTTCTCACAAGTGGATATAACTCTAGGGGATCGTCTGATATCCCAATCTTCAAACACTTATCCATACAGGGGGATAATTGAATATTTATTAAACTATGGAAACGACGCATTGGAGTCGCAGTTTGGATGTGGATTATTCGTCAAAGATAAAACAGGACACATGGACGATGATTCACCTACTGATGAAAACACAGGGTTAGCGCTCAGGGCTGCACACACCGCACGCAGCGCTGCTGTAGAGTTAATAGCACCCATTCACGCCGACTTGTTTTTTCAAGAAAAACTGCTTCTAAATGGCGTCGATCTAAAATTAAGATTTGTTCGAGCCAAAGATGAATTCTTTCTTATGACCAGTGGAAATGTGAATTATCATGTGAACATTATGTCAGCCAGTCTCTTTGTTAAAAAAGTGACAGTGTCCCCTGCGATAAAAATCGCCCATGCAAAGGCCCTCACCCTGTCAAATGTTAAATACCCTATCGACAGAGTGAGTTTGAAAGATTTTTCATTTCCTCCCGGAGCACGCATCTGCAATCAAGAGAATCTTTTTTTGGGGCAAATTCCAAAACTGGTTGTAATATGTTTTGTTGATAATGAGGCGTTTACAGGTAGCTACAACCGCAACCCGTTCACTTTTCAACATTATGACACAGAGTTTATGGCTCTCTATGCTGACGGACACACGTACCCTGCCAAGCCGTTCCAGCCTGATTTCAGAGATGGCCAGTATGTCCGTGAATACTATCAGCTCATTCAAGCAACCGGCAGACAACTGAAGGATAGAGGCTTGGCTACAAGCAGACAAGATTTTGGATCTGGATATTCTCTATTTTGCTTTAACCTGGATGCTGATGAGGGGTGTGGACAACACGTATCATTGGTCCGGACAGGGAACGTGCGTCTAGAAGCACGTTTTAGGAGACCTCTAACAAGAACTATAAATTTAATATGCTATGCCGTCTTTGACTCTGTAGTAGAGATATCTAACCGTCATCAAGTACTGTTGGATCATTATTAAAAATAATAAATACTATAGAACTAACGTAGATTATGAAAAAAATATCTGGCAAGACCTGTTTTCTGGGTGTATTTGCAGCAGATCAGTTGCCAGGTGTTATTCACATTCTTCCTGCCATGTTAATAGTCAACACGGACATTTCAGACCTCCCCGGTACCCACTGGCTGGCTATCTATGTGACTGAGTACAGAGACGGTTATTTCTTCGACTCTTTTGGGAATGGGCCGTCCAGATTTTCTAATAGTATACAACAATTTTGTACACAGCAATTCTGTGTTTTATTCCAAAAAACAAGTCCAAGATAATTTAACTACAACGTGTGGACAACATTGTGTTTTTTTCTTGTTTAACATACAAAAAGGATACTCATATGTTAATGTTTTACGTAAATATAGCTACAACGTTATGCTGAACAATTTAATGGTGTGTCGTTTTGTTAACCGCATAACACCAATAGATTGTAGTGATTATAATAGAATGTGTGTGCAACATTGTCAAACGTGTATGTGTATTAAATAAATTCTTTGACAAGATATATTTTTGATTTAGAGTATTTATTTACAAATAACCAGTGATAAATTCAAAAGAAGACAATCATAGACAATTTCAGATAATCCTAAAAAAAACAGCGTGGGTAACGATCACAACAAAAATAAGAAAATAAAATTAAATAACAACAAGGGTATTGACAGACAATCATAAAAATAAAAGAAAACAAAATATTGATCACAACAAAAATAAGAAAAACAACATTAAAATAACAGCCATGAATCAGCATTGATCTTTGGTGATTTAAAGACAGATTCAGACAATGCTTTAGAATGAGATGACCTAAAAAATGACGGCGATCCACCATCTCTCTCTTTTTCCTACTGCGATTTGTAGACAGATTTTCAGACACGTTCTCATGAGGTATAACAACCCCGCTCTTGTAACCGTTGATAATTTGTCTCACTTCAAAATTCGGTATAGATGATGTAGGAGCATTTATATTAGCGAGAACTTTTAAAAATGCGTCCCAACCTAAGGGTCTTTGTTTAACAGTATGTTGTGCTGTAACACTTTTCAACAAGTCATACATGTGTGACCCCTTGATTACACTGCCGTTAATAATTAACTCACCCTGATCATTCCAAGCAGCAGTTCCTTTGGCTTTTCTGAGTGTGTTTACCAGATATTCAACATTTTTCTTGTTCCTCACTGGTATTTGTCTGAGAACCTCTTCTAAAACATCGTCTTTGGGCACAGGCCCGGGGTCGTCAGTAGGGAGAGAGAGTGTCAAAATACCTTTTTCAAGTTCCCCCTGTTTAACTAGGGAGAGGAATCGTTGTAACACAGATACATACTTCTTGGCTTTTTCATGTAAATCTAAGTCTTGTAAATCCAAAATACTTTTCATGGCGTTATCTAATTCATTTTCCACAGTCTCTCTTAAACGTTCTGGTGGGGGGTGTTGTCTCAATGAATGCAGCTGATTCTGAGGTACTAAGTACATTTTTTGAGCATGTTCCATGGCAACAATGTTAAGTAGACTAGCCGCTCCTGGTAAAAAGACTGGTGATAAAGGGTAAAGCCGCCCCCAGGAGTGGTAATAGAAACCCGCCTGACTGATTAATCACTCTCCTTTTTTTAGAAAGAGGTGTCTTTTTGTCAGCGAGTAACCTAACTCCCGCCTTATCTTTCTTCAGACGGCGATATTGCCTGACTGTCAGAGGTATTCTACCATGTAAAACATTCAAAGCAACCTCACACAAGGCACTGATGAAATCATCGCTGGCTGTGTTTAAAATAACCTTTCTGAGATGGGGAGGAGCCTTAAACAAATGTTTGAGACGGTCACAGTTTCTATGTATGCGTGTAGACATGATGTGTATGTCACTTTGGTAGATAGACAACAGCACGGTCTGAGAGTAGTTGTGATCTGAGACGAAGGTGATCAGGTGTTCTGGCTTTAAAGTCAACTAACAGATAACCGTATGGTTGACTTGTGGCATCGGTAAAGGCATCTAAGAAATATTTACTCTGCCCTGGAAACATTTGTCGGGCTAAAAGATAAACTTGATATTTATCTCGTGGGTTTTTAAACAAAACAATATAATTAGTATTAAGATTAATTGTTCTACTCGACTTTCCCTGCATAAATAAATTCTGTACAAGATATATACAACTTAAATTTCGGTGGTGGACGTACTTGGTGAACATATTCTGTACTTCCAGATTATTACATGCATCATGCATCAAATCATCAATAACAACAAGGTTGGTTTTCTGAGGTGGTAAAAGCGAGTCGTCACAGAGAGACGCTGGTATTCCCTCAACAAAGTTTATAGATCTAATTTGTAACAATTCATCATATAAAGGTTGCCAACAGGAGTAAATATATACAATATTTTCAATTTTTCCCGAAATAATCTTGTCTGCGTTTTCAATTATCGTTTTTACAAAATATTTTTTGCCGCTGTTTGATGGACCCGACATGACCATACTGAATGGGTGTTGTAGGCGTGTGTCAAAATCAAAAGTATGTTTTACCATCGGTTTAGTAGGCATATGGGAGCGTTGTATAATCCTGAAAGACTGCTCGTTTGTTGTACACAACTTGTAAACGTTTCAGTACTGTAGCGTTTTTCAGTTGTAGCTTCTTTTTATCACGTGTGATTGTATCGGTCTCTGTCGTGATACATTCAGATACAGATTGGTTCGTGACAAAGGCATCCACCAATCGCTGCAAGGACTGTTGTGTGACCAGTGGTGCGTTTTTGGAATTTAAAGTCACACCCTTACATTTGATGGCCGTTTTCTTTTGTTTTGTGCGGTATGCATAGCATTTTGGACCGCCGGAAACAAATTCTGTGATGAAATCTTCAGCCTCTGTGCCACACAGATCACCATCATTAATTTCATCAGTCAGGTCACCAAGAAAGGGACCGAGCGGTGGAACAAAGTCGCCTTCTTTTGACACAAAGATTATGCTGTCTGTATCACAGTAGAGAACGCGTTGTTGCAACTGGTCAAGCAGGTCATAAAGCATGAGACGCGCATGTTCTGTAGTAAATGCACCGATAAAGACATTAACATCTCTCGGTCTAGACGCGGCAGGGTCAACATGCCGCCACTGCACCAATGCAACGTCATCCGTGATGAAGCCAAACTGTCTAACATCAAAGCAGTCACTGAACATAAGTTGTGTGAACCTTGCCGGATCAGATACGATCTTGGTTGTAGCGAGGTCACCACGCAGGCAGAAACGACCCCAAAGACTGTTGAGGATCAACTTGTTACAGTTCCTAACAGCCTTGTTCACAACTATGTTTTTAGGGTCGAGTTTGATGCCTTCTTTTTCGTAGTACCTCTCTACATAGGCTTGTTTATCCGCATCGGTGAGAACATGTGAAGGGTACCCAGAGGCTTCCTGTTTTCGTTTCAGCAATGTTTTGACATACCCCTCAAACAGACTGTCTGTCTGTTTTTCAAAATGTCACACCTCGTCAATCTGTGTAATTTTGTACCCTTTTTCAACAGCTTTCTGAAGCTCTAGGGACACCCATGTGCCAGAAAGCTCCCTCTTTTTATCACCGTGCTGACATACGCTGTCTTGGTTCAGCTGTTCTGCGCAAGTCCTACACAGAGGGAACATCAGCTTACTATTACACCTCACAGGGAGAACAGGGTGATAGAGGTTTCTTGCGGGTGCCACTGTACACTTGATCAGGCCAAAATACTGGTCTATTTCTTTGAAGTCTTTGTAAATTATTTGCGGGTGTCCAATCGGGTAGAGTTTGCGTGATTGCACTGTCGGGTACAGCGATGTAAAATCATAATACATGATTTTTTCCCCAACGCTGACAGTGTGCGATAGTTTTAGCGCATTTGTTCTGCCACCAAACACCGCTTCCCTGGGGTTAAGCCTGCAGGGGGGGTTGGTAGCTGGCGATAAAGGACTGCACATCTCTATCGGAGCCCTGCAATCTACGCCACTCACACTCCCACATGACTACTACTTTGAGCCTGTGTATGTTTTGTAGGTATGCCATTTTCGAATCATGTTGGGTTTTCAGCATACCGTACTCTGATTTTGTCACAGGATTGATAGATGACTGACCGTAACAGGATGGGCAGCCGTGAAAAAAACACCCCAGAAATTCATAGGCTGTGTGTGTTTTTTCAAAATTTGTCAAATTGTTTTTCGCCACTGTTGAGAGCGTGTTGAATGTGTGTGTGTGTGTGTGTGTGTGTGTGTGTGTGTGTGTGTGTGTGTGTG
>JAFBJQ010003894.1:258299-281934 GCA_016785345.1 Trinectes maculatus | reverse complement strand
GGGGTTAGTATGTCGAAAAATTCCAAAAAATGGCCAAACCCGAAAAAGGGGAATAACGGGCCCAATTGGCAGAAAATAGCCTGAAATAAACTCCCAGAATGATATTTTGTGGATTAGATGCCAGAAAACCTCATTTTCTCATTGTTCCAAAATCGCAAAAAGAGTTATGTCGAAAATGCCTAAAAACAGCAGAAAATTAAAAGTGGAAATAACGCGCTAGAATGGCAGAAAATAATGTTAAAATACCAACCAGAATGATATTTTGTTGATGAGACCTAAGAAAACCTAATTTTCTTGTAGGTCAAAAATCTCAAAAAAAACGTAAGGGCTTAGTATGTCGAAAATGCCTAAAAATGGCCGTTAACTAAAAATGGAAATACTGCGCATAATTGACAGATAATAGCATGAAATTACCCCCCAGAATGATATTTTGTTGATTAGACGCCAGAAAACCTCATTTTCTCATAGGTCAAAAATCTCAAAAAAACGTAAGGGGTTAGTATGTCGAAAATTCCTAAAAACGGCAGAAAATTAAAAGTGGAAATAATGCGCTAGAATGGCAGAAAATAGCATGAAATTACCCCCCAGAAGAATATTTTGTTGATGAGACCCCAGAAAACCTCATTTTCTCCCAGGTTAAAAATCTCAAAAAAACGTAAGGGGTTAGTATGTCGAAAATTCCTAAAAACGGCAGAAAATTAAAAGTGGAAATAATGCGCTAGAATGGCAGATAATAGCATGAAATTACCCCCCAGAATGATATTTTGTTGATTAGACGTCAGAAAACCTCATTTTCTCGTAGGTCAAAAATCTCAAAAAAACGTAAGTGGTTAGTATGTCGAAAATTCCTAAAAACTGCAGAAAATTAAAAGTGGAAATAATGCGCTAGAATGGCAGATAATAGCATGAAATTAACCCCCAGAAGAATATTTTGTTGATGAGACCCCAGAAAACCTAATTTTCTCGCAGGTTAAAAAATTGCAAAAAAAAACGTAAGGGTATGTTGAAAATGCCTAAAAATGGAAAAAAATTAAAAGTGGAAATAACGTGCTAGAATGGTATAAAATAGCATGAAATTACTCCCCAGAAGGATATTTTGTTGATGAGACCCCAGAAAACCTAATTTTCTCATAGGTCAAAAATTGCAAAAAGAAAAAGGTAAGGGTTTAGTATGTCAAAAATTCCCAAAAATGGGCAAAAATTAAAATGGAAATAAAGCGCTAAATTAGCAGAAAATAGCTTGAAATTACCCCCCATTATGATAGTTTGATGATTAGACACCAGAAAACGTCATTTTCTCATAGGTCAAAAATCGTAAAAAAAAACGAGTCAAAAATTCCGCAAATCGGCAAAAAAATTAAAATGGAAATAACGTTAAAGTGCCATAAAATAGTGTGAAATCACCCACAGTGAAATCATGAAAAAACGTCATAGCATAATATGTAAACTGTGTCATTAAAGATATTTGAACACTGGGTGGCAGTAGTATCACTACCAAGATAATATCTTGTGAACTACAACTTTTCAGCCACAATTTTTATTGTTAGTCGTGTAAATCCTTTCCCCAACAGTGTATTAATCCTCAGTGCTCAAACTCATTATGATGTGCTTATACCTGCATCGCCTCTTCCTCCTATCGCCTTCACAATTTTTCTCAGCAAAGCTACTGAGTGGAAATTTAGACATAGAACTTAAGAATTGAGCATCTAAAAATAACAATGTTTTTATATATCTAATTATTTTTAGACATGTATCATCATCAGTCTGGGGCCATTAGCTGTATGTGAGCAAAATCACCAAGGGCGGACAAACTAAGGGTTTTCTCCTGTCACTCGAGTTTATCCCAAATGACAGTCCAGAGCCATGCTCGCAGCCACTATTACATCACCTCTACTGTTCTGCTCCACTGCACAGAGTGCTTTTCTATGAATAATACAGAGAGACAGGGGAGGGACAGAGGGACACATGGACGCGAAGAGAAAAAGACAAAGGGGACAGTATGCTGTTAAAAAGTGAAAAAGACTGGAAAAATGATGGAGTATGACAAAACTAAGAGTTATTTGTGAAATTTGGAGCAAATAATCACATCAGACGTTAATGCATGGGTTCTGATTTTATTTTATTGACTCAATGAAAGAATTGGTCAGAAAATTTTAAAGCAAGCGTCGACTTTTAATGACAGCATAAAACACCTTCCTGCATACAGTACATAACAAGAGATGTGTGAGCTGTGTGTTCTCTCTACATAAATTACAGCAACAGGACAGAGTGTCAGAGAGGCGCTCGAGAAGGGCACAATGAGAAATGGCAGCAGCGAGGTCGGTCCCAGGCTGTCTGAAGGAAGACAAGGTTATATACTGTGTTTTCCCATGAGGGAGCAGCCTTTACTATAGAAGGGAAAATAACACGGGGCGAGATCAACAGACAGGTCCTCGATCATAGTATACCTGCAAACACACGCGCACGCACACGCACAGGAAGCAAGCCAGTCTATCATGAAACTCAAACACACGGGGTAAAAAAAAAAAATCTTATTTCTGAATTTGTAAACTGCGTGTTTTCAGGCACATTTGCAAGAGATACTGGAAAATTTTTTGGGGAAAAAAATATATATACACACATACATACATACACATGCACACACATATATACATATACCCACACACACACACACACACACACACACACCAGAGGTCAGGAGGTCTCTCTGCCTGCTCTGCCTCTGTGCACATACACATACACATGGAATATATAATATATATATATATATATATATATATAATAGAAGTACATAGAGGCGCTCGAGAAGGGCACAATGAGAAATGGCAGCAGCGAGGTCGGTCCCAGGCTGTCTGAAGGAAGACAAGGTTATATACTGTGTTTTCCCATGAGGGAGCAGCCTTTACTATAGAAGGGAAAATAACACGGGGCGAGATCAACAGACAGGTCCTCGATCATAGTATACCTGCAAACACACGCGCACGCACACGCACAGGAAGCAAGCCAGTCTATCATGAAACTCAAACACGGGGTAAAAAAAAAAAAAAATCTTATTTCTGAATTTGTAAACTGCGTGTTTTCAGGCACATTTGCAAGAGATACAGGAAAATTTTTTGGGGAAAAAAAAATACATATACCCACATGTGTGTGTGTGTCTGTATATAAAAATATACAAACAATGAAATGTTGAGTTCTGTAGACTTTCTACTTTTTCTACTTATCTTTTCCCTAGTTTTTGTCAGCTGCTGCTACTTGCCAGCACATACGCACAGTTAACACAGAGTAAACTGAGCTTGGTATATAATTAGACAAACAAAAAAGAGAGGGATGAAACATCTGAAGGAGAAGAGACTCCAAATGATTACACATTCACTCTGCTTCCTTCCCCCTTGCTGCACACATAACCACCAATTAGAGGAGAGGAGAAGGAGGAGGAGGAGGAGGACAAGCGAGCAGCCAGAAGTCTATTTGTGTCTCTATCCTGCTAGCTCTCTCTCTCTCTCTCTTCCCCCAAAGACTCCCGGCAACCGGGAGGGAGGAAGAGGGGAGAAAATAGAAGTCAAAAACAAGAAGTACATAAATAAGGAAATCAGAGGGCTTTGCATCCGGTCAGCTGATTGGCTGAGACGCAAGTCAAGCAGATCTGGGCCACAGTTGCACTCATTGTTCAGTGAGCTTTTCTACAGAGTCCAACCCAGCGACAGCAATGAATGTTGATTGTGGCCTTTGGTCTTTGGGTACAGTGGAAACAGTGTCACTTCTGTGCATGTGTGCGTGTGTGCATGCCTTCGTCTTTGTGCCCACTTGCCTTTTTCTTTTCCCTCGTCCCCGACGTCATCTGAGCGAGCCACGGGGCACAATCAACGGTCGATGGTTTTTATGTGATCCATACCAAACTCACCGACAGCGTTGAATGTTCACCGAGGCAGGCAGGACAGCAGGCCGTGACTGTTAGTCGAGCTGACAGGGTGTGGAGGGGGGAGGAGAGGCGGTCAGACATGCGGGGTCAGAGACACGGACGTCACTCAGCCCACTGAGGTCAGGTCGCACGGCGCGGGGACATAATGACACAGGACAGTGGCAGAATGAGTGCGCTTGTACACGCTGCAGAGACAGTTGTGATTATGTTCACATCATGAACATATATTTAAGCTGGAGCTGTATATTTAAACTGAGGACCTGCTTCATTGTGTTACCACCACAGCATCAACCGGAGGGGGCTGAATTCCTTTGTCCTCTATGACAGCATCTGAAACAAAACAAAACAAAAAAATTCATGACTTGCATTAAGTTTCCCCTAAAGAGCACTCAATTTTCTTTTTGTTTTGTTTTTTGGAGTCCTTTTGTTTTGAGCACAGATCTCTTTGATTTCTGTTGCTACTGGGTTGAAATAGAATTTACTGTGATCACATCATCGAGAAAAATAAAATTCTTGATGTTCAACAGCTGTGTTTTTCCAAAAGAAAAAGTCCAGGCTACTCTAAACAAACCACAGACCACACTGCTACACAGCTACCACTCATTCTGCACCAACTCCGACAGCGATTTTGAAATATGATGTCGCTATTGATTATTTTAATGTAATTTCTTCAATGCAGTTAACAAAACAGAAAATAAACCATCCATCTTCATTACTTTGGTGGGGTGGGGTGGCAAAAAAAACAACAACTATAAAGCTGAGGGGACTGAAAATGTGTTTTACAATGTGGAGGAGCCGGTCATTTAATTAGACACGTTTCAAAAAACAAAATGGAAAATAAGATCGCTGTTGTATTATTTCTCTAAACGCCTCCCGCCATGGTTTGACATTGCTCAGAACAGGCCGCCATGGTTCTTATGGATATCTAGTCCAGAGAACAATGGCATGATGTCCTACTGTGCAGCCAAGCTTTTTATACCAAAACCATCGCCTGGCCACGAGCTGAGAGCGCCCATTGTCACACGCAGACCATTGCTAGGGAAGAACTCCTGATAGTGTCAGTGTGCTGCTGCACCCTCCGGAGGCTGACGTCAGGATGGTAAATGCTGATCTATAGTCATTCATCGGCTCTGGTTGCTGATGTCATTGAGCAGGCTAGACCTGCATCCATTACTCTGCCGGGGCTGGCAGGCCAACGTCAGGCTAGCATGATAATAGACTGGCTACAATGGATGAGTAATGCATCACGTTATTGCGGCTATAATTCAGAAAGTCATAAAAACAGACAGTTTGGTTTTTGTCCTGTGAGTGGGCTGGGTCTTAGAATAATTGCCCCTTTATTCTCTCACGCCAGGCTTTCCTTCATTAATATGCAAAAATGTTCAAATTAATTTGGGTGATCGTAGAAGAAGAATTATGTTTTACAAAAAGGCGGGGGGGCATTATTGAACTAATGTCCAATAATGTAATAAAATATTTACAGTTACTTACAGTAAATAACAAAAACCCTATAACGTGTTTTATTTGAGCATCTTCTTTCTGCAGCCTGTGAACTAGGAGTCTCTTCTCTCTCAGGGAGAAGTCAAGGGGCTTCAGCAGATAAGAGACTAATTTCATAAGCCATATTACATCTTCTCTACTTCACAGTCACACACACACGCGCGCACACGCACACACACACGCGCGCACATAAACACCTCGCCCCACAATGAGACCCAAAATGAAAAATAGGCAGAGGGTCGAGGGAGAGGAGAAAAGGGGGCTTTGCCATGGCAACCCCAGTGTCAGCCAGCCATTTCTTCTTAATCCCCCCCCACACACACACACACACACACCCCCAGTTCAATGTTGCGCCCTCAGAGGGACCCCCTCTCTACAGCTGAATATTTCTTTGTGCTGAGAGACTCTCTGTGTGTGTGTGTGTGTGTGTGTGCGCGCGTGCGTGTGGGAGGGAGGGATCTGGGAGGGGGGAGCGACTGGGGGTCTGAGCGGGGAAATCATAGCTAACCCATTTTAAATGGGGGGCCAAGCTGTGGGCCAGAGTTTCAACATTTCACCGGGGGTACAAGCCCAAGATCAAATCACACGCACACACACACACATATACATACATACACACACATATACATATACACATTTAAACACTATATTGATGGAGGGAGATAATCTTTTGAAATGGCACATAATTACACCATATGGCAAACAGCCGGGTTTTTCCTTCCTAAGCTTATCGCCGTCAAACCCCACACCCTATTTAGTTCTTTTTTTCAATGCTGTATAACTCTTACAGTCCCTTGGTCCTGCCTGAGCAGGCCACTCTACATTACTGACAAAAGCGGTTTTGGAGGAGTGGGTGGAGAGAGGCGTCAGCTGCTAGACAAAATATAAAGGCCTCTATTTGTTCCTGACAATAAACGTCTCCTCTTTGGAGCTGCACCACAGCTGCAGCCAGATAGGCTTTCATTTCTAACTGCAGATTAATAGACAGCTATGTCTCCGTCCTCTACTGTATGCTGCTTTAGGTTAATAGCCTGCTTTCATTGGTACGACTGCGCCAAAGAGGAGCACAAAAGAATGTCACGCGTTGTTACTATCCAGCAATGGCGAAACTAAGGATTTTATGAAAACAAGTTGATGGCGTGCAGTTTAACGGCTGGAAATGTTCTTTACTGAGTCACCAACATCAAGGCCTGCGGATTGGAGACAAAAAGTATGTGGACACATAAGAGTTAGAGACTCACTGGTCTCAGATCAGTTTTACAGAAACAATAAGGAAACGTGACCTTTTGTGGGAATCTAAACCACCCCGGTGAATCTAGTCTTCATTAGATGGTTTCCTAATCATCAGACCATTAATGTCCAGTGCATCCTCAGGAAATCCCAAAACGCATTTCCCCTGAGCGATGGGAGTGGGTGGAGGAAGTGCCAGCGGTGTGCCTCTGGGGTGGTCTGATGTGGCTGCATGTCCACACCAGTGTATACTGTACATATACTCATAATGACTAACAGACCTGCAGTCTGCCTACAGGGGCCCCACACGCCAACCCATGCCTACACATGCATATGTTCCAATTTAATGGCAGCCTTCAGACTTTATTTGAAGTGTGCTGTGGCACACACACACAAAATTACCCCAGATTTTTCATATAGGAGGACGAATATGACTTTGATGACCTACAGCGTCCTCATTAGTCCAATATTTGACAGTTGTGGGTTGATTATATAAAATGGGGGTTTAAATCAATTCACAATATGGACATGAATTAAACTTTGGTTGCTTTGGTGGTACTTTTTCTAGCACACATAGATGTGGGTTTGCCAAACATCTGGCTGCGATATTATAAGTGCCATGGGCTACAAACATAAAAATAGGGTCTAACTTAATTTGCACGTCTCGCAGCTTTTTAAACGTGTTTCCTTCACTTCTAGGAAGAAGTTCTCTTTCCCTGTCTCTCCGGACCAAGAAGCTTTAATAATAACAAAGAGAATACAACCCTCAGTACACGTAAACTACTGATACATGTGGCAAGACTAACTTAAACATTATAAAAGTGCACCATGTCTGTCGAGTCTGCTAAAGAGCAAAGGGCACAATGTGACACAAGGTGCAGAGTCTGTTCAACAAGTGCGAAGACATAAACCAAAAACAAATGCACCAAGTTAGTGCCCTGGGACTGATTGGCTGGGTGGGGTTGTTGGATGACCCCTGACCTCTTTAACCCCAAGGAATGTTGTCGTGCTGGTGCGAGTATTGTTCCAGCCTCCCCGAGGAGCCCCAGCTGAGCATCAGATGAATGTGAACACTGAATGCTCCTGAGGGTTTCTCCTTCCCCCCCAAGAAAAACCCACCGCTTTCTTGCCCTGACCTTTTCTTTTCTGCGCTGCGTCCTCAAGACTTCAACAAACAAAAGGTATCAACAGGTCTGAGAGTGGGCAGTTGTTGTCGGCCTGAAGTGCACATGCATGCAGAAAAGGTCTCTAACGTGGGTGCCAGTCTGACTCCGCTCACTCACCTAAACAACGCACAAAGAAGCAGTAAGAGCCATGTAAGAAAACAACAAACTCTAGAAATAACCTTGTCTAGCCCTTCACTTATAATCAAATAAACCACTGTCTTTGTTGGTCCACTGTCCAGACCTAGGAGACGCGTGTCTTCAGGCAGTCTGAGAGCGTGGCTCTTGAGGAAGTCCCCAGCAGTAGAAGAAGACTGACAGATGAGAGGGCCAGACAGACAATTACTGGCCAGGTATGTCCTTTATACCCACCTAGGGCTGGTTAGAGGAAATAGAGGGATTTATGATGTCATAAAAAAGTGCCAGAAGAGAAGTGCCTGAGAACAGGTTGTCTCTGGCCATAAAAAGACTCCTACAGCTTCCGCTCCCTCCCCCTGACTACCACCCGAGATGGTAACACCATAGACCGAGCACCACTGGGTTAGAGCAAACACTTAGATATGTATAATTAAAGGCAAATGTGAGCATGCCATAATGTGGTAAAATATTAATAATGACTGGCACGTGAGTGTGCCATTCAATAATTATAAAGGGAAACTAAACTACAGCTAGAGGACAGAAATATTTGGGATTCATTTTGGGCGGGGACCTCCTTTACAAAAAAATGTAGTTGTTATGATCAAAATGCACGAATAGCTCGTAATATTTAAAGAATATTTTAAAATGTCCAAATGAAAACATATTAAGCCAACTAAATGACATATTCGCAATATATACATCAAAAATGTTTCACACTGTGAGGTGTGAATTCGTAAGAATTTGGGTTTTTATTAAAAACATTAAATTTTAATTATTTAATGTGATTACATATTTCAAATGATACGTTAATCACAAAAAATGGGGGGAAGAAATGTAATTTCTAACAAAAAAATAGTGTCGGTCAATTAATAAAATCGGACTAGTCTATCATCATTTAGCTCATTAAAATGTTTTTTTTTTCTTTTGGTCCGCATCCCTCTCTTTACAGCTGTTACCGCAACAAAACAACCTTTGTACAGGGACCATCTTTCGCAAGAGAGGCACCATCTGTCAGCTGAAGCCAAGCAGGTGTAAGGAAGAGGAAACCTAAAGATGTTGCACATGGACATAAAGATTTATACACACACACACACAGCACTCCTCCTCCCACTGCAAAAAGATGGACTCGCTCTCACAGTCTTGTTGCTCGTTAAGAAAAGGAAGAAGAAGAAGGTGGTTATTTGCCCTACAACCTCACTAAGGAGGTTTCCCATTGTAAAAAGGAGTGGCTGCACGGCCCCGTTTCCTTTCATCCCTCTCCTTCAGGCACGCCGCCTTTGTCTCACGGGGGACACAACAAGCAGCCTCCCGGCTACGCTACACTGGTCAAATACCTGGGAACTACCACGGGCCTGGTGGGAAAAAAAACAAGAGCAGGAGGTGGAGGAGGAGGAAGAGAGGAGGGGGTAAGGTGTTGGTGTTAATCTGAGGTACGGTGAGGCTGACCAGCTCCGAGACTGTTAAAGAAATCCTGTCATTAATTAAAACATAAAAAGGAAAAGGGGAGGAAGTCGAGGAAGCTGCAGAGAACTACTGACACCTGGTCCCAGATGAAAACATGTTATTATTGTTGACAGGGAAAATAAGTTCTATGATGATTTTATAAGCTTAAATCCTGATCAGTATTGCTTTTCTTTCACTTTTCAGCCACTGGTCCTCTATGTTCTTTATTAAAAGGTATGTCAGACTAAAAAAAACGTTAAAGGAGGGTAGCCCCCCCCCCCCTTCTCAGTTCTGAACTTTTATGCCAGCTCAGCAGAACGAAGGCAGTTCCTGTATAAGAGGCAGTGGGGGTTAAGCGCGTTTAAGTCCTCCCCCCCCCGACCGCAGCTGCGCGAATGTAAAGCTGTACGTTCCAGTCCACGCCGCCTGCCTCGGCAACCAGACTTCACTGTCACACCCCATAAAGCAGAGCTCAAACAGCGGGGTTGTGTTTAAAGCCAGGGGGAAAGATAAGGTGAAATAAGGACAAATAAAGAGGGAAAATATGAATGCGCCCATTCAGGAAAGAGTAAAAAGCCCCCGACGAAACCCCCTCCGCTGGAGCTCTGGTGGAATATCTCCAGTAAACGCAATGAGAAAATATACAAATTGCAGCAGGAAACATTCGAGTGAGAAAGCCAATGAGGAATTGTCAAGGCTGAAATCCTCTCGTCTTTGCTTAGCTCTATAGAGGGAAGCAAGGACCCACCAGTTTATTTTCAAGTAGTCCACAAAGAATGCCTGTCATTTCCTGGCGTTCCCCACTTCCATATGAAAGCCCCCCCCGACCCCCCGCTTTCCTTTAGGAACAATGGGAAAGATTCCAAAATTTCCATAGGGAGTTTCTTACAGTTTATTGTATATTAGTGGCACAATAGCGGGCATGTTGTGACAGAGCCAAGACAGCTGTGATAAGATTTGGACTGGAGCGATGTTTTTGTCTTACGGCTACCGATCCCGATACAAGCGGCCACACACCGGCTGTATCATCTCATAAGTGAGCAGAGATACAGGTCTCATGGCCACATCCGGCTTCGACAAGTCTGCGGGATTTCTGTTCTCTGGGATCCGTGGAGGTTACTAAATTTTACTCAGATGAAAGGAGCCTTTGAAATGTCGGAAAACTGTCCGACTTTGTCACGCATTGGAGAACAGCTGACATCAAAAATATTTCAAAGAGCAGATGTTCACGGTTTAACAGGTTTTAACAAGTTCTGCCTAACCTCTTAATCGTTGTTCTCTAATCCCTAACTTTATCTAGGAGAGACAGGAGAGACAGGTAACACGTACACAGTCGTACACAGTCGCACACAGTCGCACAACCCGCGAGAGTTTCTTAATCAACCACCAGAGCGTGTTTGGTCCTGAAGTGGAAAGAGTTCAAATGCCATGTGCCTCAGAATAGTCCGTTGGGCTCTTGAAAGCCACCTGGCTTGACCCATGCAGACCCGAGCCCTTGGCTAGACAAGAGGTCAGAGGTCATCTACTCATCGAGATAGGCAGTATGTTGCAAGGCCCGAGGCAGGTAGCAGAGGTCTCCATTACCTAACCTTTCCATTTGACCCAAAACCGCAACGCCACACCAAGACACACATACACACACACACACACACAGACATACAGACCCAGGCTCCTGCTGCTGTGAACTTATTAAACCCTTAATTTACCCGCGTGAGCCGAAACCGAGTGTATCTGCTAAACAGCTGCTATTATATTTATTGTTTTATAGCCACTGATCCACATTAAATACTATATCCACATTAAAATCATTTAAAAAAATTAAAATAACATAAAAAAGATTAAATAAACATAATTTAGTTCATTATCCACTGGGGATGTGTTACAAAAATAAAGTTTGCACACACATATTTTTATGGCTCAATGGGAATCGGGGGGGAAGTGAGTGTGGAAGCATTTTTCTTCCTCCTGATTTGTGTGATCAGTGCTGGATGGCAGCAATGAAGGAAGTGCTGGGAGTCATGTGACAGCGAGGTGGGACTCCCTGCTGCGAGCGGTGATACGCTTCCTCTGACTGACAAAAACCATGTTAACATTATTTTTTCATTTGGATGGCGCAGTGAGACGAGGCGGAGATGCAGTGTATCTGGAGGAGAAACTGGGATCGCGTGGCTGAGAGCCTCTCTGCCGTGATAGCAGGTTGCTCTTCAGCATAATTGCCAGGTCTGGCTGATGAAACTCATCACATGTGATAATGAGCTACGCAGGAATAATGATCATAGCTTCGGCAGGAGATAAGATAAGACGCCATCCAACCACCCCCCTGCCCACATGACCATTTGCAGGAAGAGAGTGGCTGTGCTCCAGTCATTCATCCCACTCTGATACCTCTCAGGGAGCGACTGGAAACTGAATTAAACAGATACGCACTTGAACGTTCTCTGCTCTTGCATTGAGAAAACAGCTGCTGAGCTTTCTCTTCATGTGGGACAAAGCTAAAGTGAATTACACATTACCCAGTCCTGAGAGGAACGGAAGAGAGCCCATCACAGCCGACGCCATCAGCAGCCATCAGTACCGTTCAGAAAATAGTAAAATAAGTTGTGTAAACGTCAACAATTAGACAAATGCTGGTTTGTCTTTGAAACCTATGCGATCTCTATTTGTCATCGCAGCCCACTGTGCTCATTCCAGCAGAGCCAGTGAAACGCAGTGCTGTTGTAAGCGTCTAGACGTCCGATATCCAGATGGCAGAAGAATTTATGGAGACTGCCTCATTAACCTTAGGCATATTAGTGCTTGGCACTGCAAGCTGGGAGACTAAGCAGGCAGTTTCAAAGTTTAAAAAAAAAAAAAAAGAAGAAAAAAAAAGAAAAGGCTGCCTCAGCTGCATTAAACTACCTGGAGGACCAGAGACGGGTTCCACGTTGGGCCACTGTGAGTGTGACGCTGCTGGTGACGTGTGTTCATTTGGTCAGTGTGCATCAACTCACTCAAACTGCCCAGCATGAAAAATGGCAGTCTGGCTGTTTTTTTGTTTGTTTTTTGGCCATGTGCTCCAGGCCCCACATTCCAGCAGGGAGGTGGACACACATGGTCTGCTTCCACCGTCTACATTAAAAACACATTATCCATAAATCTAGTGGATGTTGCACAGCACCTGACCACGAGGCGTCTGGACAGCAGCAGTCTGATCCGCTGGCTGTCGTCTCTTTCACCCGCCACGCCGTGAGTCGGGTGTGAATGAATCAGGTGTGTCACTCGGACCCGGACCGTTTCTGCGGTAACGTCGCTACAATGACAGATGGTCCCCACAAAGCCGGTGCGCATTGTTCTGCTGGGAGAAAAAAATAATAATAGCCACCATTTATCAGCACTCACCGACGTCGGGGCCCCAGCGGGGACCCGCGCGTCTGATGAGTGGAATGAATCAAAGTTCTATCGGCGGTGGGAGAGTCGGGTCGTGATCCCGGCGGAGCCCGCGAGCCCGTGGCTAAAAGTTTCCCAGCAGCGGAAACTGCGTCTTTCTGTACACCGTGTACCGTCGACGCGTCTGGCTCAGCGGCATCAAAGTTAAAGTGTGCGTCTGGCACTGACCAATCGGAAACCAGGGTGGGTGTTTTTTTTTTTTTTCCTTCTCGAGTCGGAGCGACGGAAGAAGACGCTTTGTCATCACGTTGAACAAAATTCACACGAGCCGATTGAATAATGCACGTGAAGCCAACCCCAAACCCCATCACATGTTTCCACACAGAGTTTCATTCACTGCACGTGGTCCGCGGAATACACACACATATATGTATAGAAACAGATACACACTTTATACATGTATACACAAAGAGGCATTTGAAATGAAAGCATTAATAAAGGTTCATTCGGATGAAACAAAAAAAAAAAAAAAAAAAACGCCGGCTCCTCAGTGTATCGGATACTTTATGTATTTGACATGATGTCATACTTACATCAACCTCCTCCAACCATCAGGATTCACCGTGGACCGATGCGTCCGCTCGCCCCCATCACCTCCATCCGACACCAACTCCACACCGACTGATCGCCCTCCTCTCCGACCCACAGATTAGGTCCGTTTGGGAGGCAGAGGGGGGAGGGCTGTTCCGGTCTGCACGGAGCGCCGGGAGCGCCCGGATTGGCTCAGAGGAGATAGCTTGATAAAATGCGGGTCTGCCATTGGTCGCGCGGGCAGAGGGGAGGTGGCCCGTCCTGCATAATTCAGGAGAAAGCGGGTGGGGATTTGTGAGGGGGGGGTGGGAGGGTTAGGGCAAAGAGACACATGCAGACAATGCCCTGTGTCTCAGAGATTCACATTTCATTGGTGGATCCATCCACTACAGTTATGGCTTCCAATAATCTCCTCACATGGACTAACAGTCAAAATGGAGCAGCCGTGTTGGAATAATAATCTTCCTGTGGAGGCTGGTAGTGAATATACTTAATATAGGCTGTGGGATCACTGTCTAAGCCCCTTAATGGCAATTTACTGTCCTAAACAAATAAAATAATATGGTGTGTAGAGAAAAGCCTGACCCCTTTACACCATCATTTCTCCTTTATTTACGTCCATCTTTTCTTTTTCTATTAATAATTAACAACAAAAAATAAATATTTTCTTAAGAAAACACAATGTGCTGGACTAACCAGACGGGAAGGGAACAACTATAAATAATCGAGCATATATTTCGCAACGTCCACCCTCAAGAAAGTCTGCGTGTGTGTGCGTTTCTGTTGTATGTAGGCTACGAGGAAGCTGTAACGGCAGAAATTTCCACACAGGAGCCGGGGAGGAAATGGTGCATGGATAATTCTCTCCTCAGATCCTCTGGTACTAGCCTGGAAAGTACTCAGCTGAATCAATACTGCTCAAAGCTTTCTCATGTTGCCCTTCTCACATCAGTGCTACTGCGGGGAGGCGGCGGAGTCTGAGGCGGTGCATTTTGGGCGTTTTCTTGAAATGATGATTCTCTGAATTTTAAAAAAAACCCTCCACCACTCTGTTTGTCTATGGGTAATTACAATAATAAATCACCCTTGACCTGCAGGTCTCCTGTATGCACACACATGCAGATACAAATGCATAAAAGAGACTGAGAGTTGTTAACCTACAGACTGAGCCGGTGTGTGTGAGCAGACGGAGAAATCCTAATAACCACAGCGGGGGCTCTTCTCCGACCAGTAGCCATGGTGATCGAACACATTTCTCCACACAGCAGAGAGGCGGTCTTGTCTGTGCTGCACCACACAGGCCTTTATTAGGCCCAGACCCTAGGAGTGGAAGGAAGGAAGCACCAATTGGAGGATCACACCCATTTCATTGTGACTCTACAATTTTACGACAGTCAAGAGACCATTGACCACAAATTAGCTCTTTTTTTGGACGGCGCTGTGCTCTTGTCTCAGTCGAACCAGTGAAATAGCACACTCAAGCCTCAACAAAGCGGCACATCATCTGATTATTGTGTGAATTTAATGGCTAATTTGCATAACTGGTGCGAATGATGCTCTCAGAAGTATAGCACCTAGATTTATTCAGTATTCAGTCCAATTTCAAACATCCAAATGGGAGCACCAGCCTTGGCTTGATTTCCTTTAAGCTTCTAATCTCGCTTTCCTCTTAATTTAGCTGCAGCTTCAATCACAGCTCTTTCACCACTCTAACCATGTGGGTGTTTATGTGTGAGACTGCGATCAAGTGGAAACCCTATAATTCCATACTCACTACAATTCATGGGTTCTTTGAAACTGAAGGGTCATATGGTGCACCGTGGGCTTCAAAAAATGCTGTTACTTTATGATAAGGACTCTTCACAAGTTGTAACTTTCAAATGGTTAATAAACCATTAGCTTTCAGACTGTAAAAAACACCCTGACTTAGACTTTACTAGTGAATTTTTAATGTTTACAACATCAGACTTAACCATAAAAAATTTCACCCAATAAAAGTGTCCAATACCATTCTGGCCCACTATCAAACAGACTGTTTACTTTCCACAAATCACTGTACCGAAAAGCCGTTTTTGTCTGGTTTTATGGCCAATGGTAAATTTCAGGGGAATATTTGACCACAAGTAGTGCTGTGGTGCAATGATGAGGTGGGCGGCCATTTTTGTGTATTCTGTCATATGCATCTGAGTATGGACTTAGGGGTAAATGGAGGTAGGACTGAAAGGTAACTAACATTAATTATGCACAATTAAACATATTTATGAATTGCCTTTTAATTTAAAAAAAAGACTTTGTGAGGACTATTAAATCTAACAATCACATCTGTTTTGTTACTAGAAAACTTGTCAGATCGCACACAGATTAGACCGACGTAAAGTTATAAACAGCCCTGGACTGAACAAAAATGGAAAATGTCTAATGTGCCTACTGTTGATTTCCATGACAACATATTAAGTTGAGGCTTAAAATCGGGGGTGTACCATACTGTGCCTAGCGAGAGTGACATCTCCAACTGCTTCAGTAATGAGCTGTCGAAAATGTTGTCATCCTCCGCAGATGGAGTGTATACAGTAGACCTTGCAAGACTTTGGAGAATTATCCAATCAGAAACGTAAAGAAATCAAATTTCTATTAATTTCTAGGTTTTAGTCTTTAAATCTTACAGAGGAGTTTATAAATCTTTGAACCATATACGCACAGGCCCATCAGCAAAGGGATACTAACAATATCAACCAAATATAAACATGGGTACAGGTTTTGTTTACTCGATGGGTCAAAATCATCTCATATGGCCACCTGGTTAACGGTTCTAATTCAGCTACTTGCAAACCACACTGTGAGCACCTTATCTCACACCAGCAACAGTATGGCACAGTACTCGGCCATTCTGGACCACCCTCACAAACCCTGTGTACAACTCATGCCATCATGCAAGCCGCCTGTCGGGTTTCATTCTTGCTGGATGCCAGGAGCGAATTCTCCGTCTCAATTAATCAATGAGTTTCTAATGGAATGCTTCCCTTCAGGATGAGGCCCATCACAGAGGGGGATGCAGTCAGTGCTGTCGGTGAAGCTGCTCTGATTGCCTGAATACACTCCCAGCTTTGGAGTCACTGCAGATGTCTGCTAATTGTGGTGATTATGGTGAACGGAGGGGGGTAGGAATATGTAATGAATTTCCCATTGCTTTCATGCCCCACATCCTTTGGTTATGTGCATCTGCTGCACAAGCGAAGCATCCGCAGGGTTTGGAGACGGACAAAAGTGACATGGGGGATTGGGCATGTGCTTTTGGATGGGCATCCATTCTAACACCAAGTGCAGCCAGATTGGGTCCATTTATTCTTTCACTTTCCTCTTCTCTTCCCCTCTCCTCTGCTTTGCTGCTCCATGGTCGTGACATATGTGTGACCATGAGGATGACTTTAATCTTTGGCAGCATTTTTTCACTGACCAAAATTAGCAGCATATATTTATCAAGTTATAATCAAGTCCCTCACTCTCTCTCTCTCTCTTTTATGACCTCAAGTATTTTTCTCAAACGTGTCAGTGATATGCTGTATAGAGCTATGACGGTCAGAAAAAGAAAAAAGCAAAATCTCGCATTTGACATTTAGAAATAAAACGGGAGGTTTTGCTAATTTAAAAGCTGCATGTAAATGACTTGTGCAGATTAACAGACTATTAAACCGAGAGGATTATAAATGCAATCTGAATTTCTGCATATTCTACTTTTTATGATTATCATGCCACTCTGGACATGCTATTCTGGACGCTGAACTGGAACAAATCATATTCATACATTTAGCATATTAATGAAACTAAACATCCGACCGTCTCTTCCCCTGTGTTGCAAATGCAAACATGCCTGATTTATTGTGGCTGTGCTTTTGCGAGGCAAGAGTTAGCTAATTCCTTTGGGGCGAGTGCCCTTCCTGTCACACTGATCAGAGACTTTCACTTGATATGAGCATAAACTGCTCCGTGCCTCATCACCGTCAATGTCCGTGCATGCGAGCGAGTTTGCGCGTGTATATGCGAGTGTATGTCTGTGTGCATGCGTGTGTGTATGTGAGGTGAAGTGGGGGTGTTTTGTGTGCATATCCATCCCCCATCACCAGAGGCTGTGTTACGCATTGTTGTTGGCATGGCCTACATGCTCACCCAAGCATACTCCGGTGTGGTACACTACACACGTCTTCCCATCCCGACCGCTGTCCCCTGTTGTGTCCGCAGGCCCGCTTCCTTTACCTATGCTCCTGAATTAATGTTAGTTAAGTGTCACATTAACTCAGATCTGTTTGCTGGCCTTGTCAACAACACAAACTAGCCTCAGTTTGTTATTGCCAGTATAATTTGTGCACACATGTGCACCGAGTTTGTCTGAATGTATTTAAGCTACCCAAAGATGCAGCGGTCGACACGTAACCTCCGTCTCTTCAGAACAAAATGCACTGTTGCGCAAGATCTTAAAGCGACATGCTGCTTCGCGTTTTCTCAGCAAGACAGTTGAGAAAGCAGGAAATAGTAGGTGCAGGTGTTTCATTCAGGGTGTCAATAGAGGCCAAACCGTAGGCGTGGACACGCAACTGAATGAGTGCACGGCCTTGTATCCCTGTATTCCTTCACATGTACATGTGTGTGGGGCATATATTTGCCTGGCAGAAGCGAGTGTGTTAAATTCTCTTAGCATGTGTGACGAATCAAGTGGCTGGGAAAGGAGCAGCATGTAGCATGGCCTCTCTCGGCCTCTCACAATCTGAATTCTAAAGAGGCTATCGATCTGTCAAGGTCTCAGGTCGTCTCTTGCTCTGCCCCTATCTCACTATCTTATCTACCCCCCCACCCCCCACCCCCCTCCATGTGTAGTTCTCAATGGCCGCCTTTGTATCTTTCTCTTTATTTCTCGCTCAGTTTGAATAGACATGATACAAAAATGTCGGAGAGAGATGCTGCTAGCGGGTGAGACAAATAAAAAAGAGAGCGAGAGAGCATCCCCCACTCATATGTCTTTCATCCTAATCCGTAGTCTCTGTCCAAGAAAGGGCCTCCTTTTCACTTGTCTGCCCTAAAGCCTCTTATATGTGACCTCTCGGTGTCTCCCTCAGGGCTCGCTCCCACGGCCAGAAACCACAGACACTCACACACATCTGTGCAATCTATAATAAACCATTTAACGGGAAAGTTGCATGTTTTCCATGTTGCACAACAACAAAAACAAGAATGCATATTCTTCCAACCCAAGTTCCGATACTGCGCAATGCCACAATTTACAGATCTGACACAGTCTGTTAATGCATATCCTGCCTGGAGGTGACGGCAAATTTACCGTCAGGCTGACTAACCCAGCTGCTGGGAGAGCGGGTCTCCAGTTAAAAGTGCTGACCTCAATAAAGACTGACGTTTGGCAGTACGTTACATAACTGACTAAGGATGGTCCTACAGGCTGAGAGGATGTGTGTGTTGCTTTTTGTGTTATTATTAGTTTGACAGTGTGTATGTAGCAGAGAGGTATATGAGGGTGCCCGTTGTGTTATGGGGGTGTTTACAAAATGTATGTGCACATCATCCGGAAAACATGCATTGGAGTCATTTATATATCAATATTTTTGAAAAGATAATGAAGAAATAATATGATTTGCTTTTTTAACTTATGCAGCAGGAGCACAGTCCTCATGCAGCAAAAGGCAACATTTTCAGGACTCGTACATTTCTTCCTACCTAAAAAGAAACAGCAGGGTTTCAGTAAGACTTAGGTCTAACAAGCAGAATCGGAGAAATTCAGATAAGATATGAATCTGTGGTGACACAAAAATATCTCCCTTCCCCCCACCCGCTCCCCTATTAAAGTCAAACTTCCCTCTTCTTCAGCAAAACAAAAAGCCGCTCGTCTTTCTGGACCCTCTAATGATTTCCGTACAGTCCCTTGGTGAACTTGGTGTGCTGCTTTAAAACAACAGTGTTGTGGTCATGGTGGCATGCAGCATATATATTCCTGAGCTGAATGGTGAGACGTTATTCCATCGAGAAACGTACGTGCCATTCTTACAATAGTCATATTTCAGGAAGGCACAGAAACCACACTTCCTATAGAGTTACTGTAATCTTTCAGAAGTGGCCGTACAGTAAACATATCACACTGCACTCAGCAGTAAGAACAGTGAGGCTCTCTGTCTGCGCTGCATTCAGGGATACGATCTTGGCTTGCACTCTGCCTGGTGTGACCCCACCCCTGGTAAATACAGGGTTAGAGGTTTCCTCCGTGGATAAAAATACACTTGCCTCTTAGCAGAGAGGGGGAAAAAAGCCAGAATTCCTCTCTCTGCTGCGCCTATTGTGCACAAGGAGCTAAAGACTTAATCGCACTAAACACACACGTTTTTTTCTTTTCAGCAAATTTGCAATGATGTATGAGATTTAAAAAGATAAAAAATGATAAAGTGTGACAAATAAAAAGTGTGGAGGTGAATGTTTGCATAAGGATTAGCATCTCTTGTGGATGACATGATTTATTTGGTCAAGTGGATTACGATGTGTACTGTAGACATGAATGGCTCTTCCTGCTTCTGTCTTTTGGCCCTCATAACTTCCCATACTTCTGCCCCATAACTGTGACATCATCACTCTGCAAAAGAGCTTCAACCTGGTAGAGGCCTACTCTTGCCACAGGTACGTTTACAGACTAACTTGGCTCCCAAAGTTCGCCAAAACTCTGGGCACAACGATTTTTTTTTTGACCACTGAATTTCAAAGAGTATGCTGTTTCAAGAAAGTAGTTTTCTGTTGGCTGAGCTGAAGTGGAAAGAGCTATTTAGAACTACTTCCTTATTTAAGCTGGAAATATACAGTCTAAACTCATTGTCATGACACCTGGAACTCTGTACCGGTGAGAAATTGTCCTCTATTTTCATTTTATTGCTGTAGTTTCCCAACTCAAAGGTTGATTTTTATCGTGGTGGACCAATAAAACAAAATTTGATTCGTTAAGTTTTTTAGCTACTTATACAGACTAACTTATTACATTTTTAAAATGCTGTTAAAGCACAAAAACGTCATACTATAAACACACTATTTCTGATACTCTTTGTTTCGATGTTCACAGAGATGCAAGAATGTCCAAAACATTGTGTACCTCCCCCACGTTTCTGAAGCTATGACAAAGACGCCGACTTTGGAAAAGCGCATGTGTTCCTGAAAGCTTCCGTCAAACGCTGGAGGTGGAGTTAAGAAAAAGTGAAAATGAGTCATGAGGGACAAGAAAATCAGGGGACGGGACTGAGAGATGTCTTTGACATATTATTTAAAGAGCCTCGGGAGCGACTGGTTAGCCTAACATTTCAGCTGGGCGAGTCTCTTGAAGATAATATTATACACGCCTTGTGTCTGATCGTCCTCCAGAAAGAGGCGCAGGCCCTGAACAAACTCCAGATGCTGGAGGACAACTACCTCGCAAACCATCTGGCTGAAATGTGGCGAACGTGTGGCGGTATATTAGCAGATTTTGGAGTTCAATGTGGTGAATATCAAGATCCAAAAGGAGAATCCTTAACAGTATTGGCTAGAATTTTTAAAGTTTTGTCTGATCAGAGACTGTGTGAGCCGGTACTGAGAGATCTTGCTTATCAGAGAGCCCTTACCACTGACCTCCATAAAACAAGTAGCAGTGAGGATCTGGAATATGATCAACTCAGAGAAGAAGCTAAATTTGCCTGTGGGCCCCAGTTTGAAGAGTGGATGTGCTCCTTCAGAGACCTCAAGGCAGGGTCTTGCCATGATCGTCACAAAAGCCTGGATGGAGTCAATACAACGTTAAAGGTTATCGGTCTGTCAGAGAGAGCCAGCCCTCTACAGGTGAGCTCCGCAATGCCCTCATACCCTACTCATCTAGAGATTAGCATGCCTCCAACAGTCCCATATGAAGAGGACAAGATATCGCCAAAAGCATTACATGAATCCAAACAAAACTCATGTGTTGTCCTTGCGCCTGCGTCTCAGACATCTCAAATATCTGAGAAGCCTCGTACCAAAGCCAATGAACCCAGTCTGCCTAAAGCAAAGAGCGACGCAAAGATAGATGCAGCATTTTTAGCAGAACCCAGGAATTCGGAAGTCGTTCATACTGTTCGGAGTGAGAGTCCGAAACCATCCATCAAACCGAGCAGTGAACCAAAATTGGATCTACCTACTCCAACAAACACTTTTAGACCCAAGGTGCCGGTTCCAAGTGAAACACGTGAATATAAAAGCGAAATGTGCCAATGTAAATATGCAGAAGAGGAGGAGACAAAGTTTTATGCATTTGTTATCCTGCATGTGCCAGAAGATGCAGATATGGCCGAGAGCATGAGGGAGAAACTGGAACGAGTCACTGGTGGTGACGGTGCAACTTCTGATGACTTTGCGATCCCTGGAAAGAGCAGTCTGAGGTGTGTGGAGGATGCTATCAACAACTCAGCGTTTACTTTACTGCTGCTGACCCGCAACTTCAACACTCGCATGGTGGATATGGAGACAGAGGCGGCCCTTGTCAACTCCATCAACAAGCAATACAAGCACAACACAGTTATCCCTCTGCTGCCAAGGGAGAACAGCATGCCAAAGGAGAGCATCCCTATGTTTCTGCGGACAATAATTCCACTTGAGGAGAGCAGGAACTTCGAGAGAAAGGTAAAAAAGTCAATGTCTCCAGCGCATATTAAAAGACAAGAGAAAATCTGGAAGGAGGGACAGAAGGTGAAAAGACAGATCGAGAGACAGGACGAACTAAAACGTTTGAACAGTTATCAAACGCAGCTGATCCAAGAGTGTAGAATAACACAGTCACTGCAGAGGGAGACTCTGGGCCTGTTAATGAGAGACAATCGTCTCCCTGGTCCCAGCGATCCAATGGACCAAAGAGGTGATGGCGGCAGGGCTATGTGGTCACAACAGCCAAACATCCATATTGAACACGCTCAGTACATAATGATTGGTAATGACTCTCAAATGACTGTGGATCACTGTGGAGGCGCAGACAATGATGATTCCATTTTCTCAGAGGGGCACCAATAAACTTAAATATGGTAAAATTAATAAAAAGATTTTCTGACATACGTTATACATACGGAAAATACAGGAAATGTTCTCTTAAGATTGGAACGCCATTGAAAGCTATAATGACACTATGGGATATTCACTGCAAATTGTGTCATTGTATTTAGACATGTTAGTCACCCTAAGGATTCACTGTAGAACTTTTGGAGTCATATTTAGCCGTGCACTGCCATCTACTGACCACTGTCTGACACATACCCTGTGACCTCTCAGCTGTACTAACCCAGTACATGCACTAGGGTGCAGTGTGGTTACACGCCGGAGTGCAGAATCATCCAACCCTATTTATGCTCTGCCCAAAAGAGATTGAATAAAATCTAAATTTATTTTCCACATCACTTTGAATTACTCAGCAGAATGTGTGCAAATATAAGATGCTGTGTGAAGGAATAGTTCAACTGTAAATATTCATTTTGGTGGCTAGATTAAGTTGGGATACATTTGTTAGGACTGTTTGTCTACATTTTTGTCAGTTGTTTTCTTTTTATATCTCTCATTTTACTGTAAGCATCTATTGATGTTTGAACCTTTATCTGACATTGAAAGATTTTTAAATACATTGTAGTTCTTTTGTCTTGCTGCTGGCCCATCCATATGTAGGAGAATGACACTATGAGAGAGCTAACGTTTCCATGTTGCTGCTGATGTATCCCTGATGTGTAGTTTAACCCATATGTGTGTTATTGTTGTCTATTCAGAGTTTATATTTTCAAATTTTAAGGCTTCAATCGGCGGTGAAAGAAAACACTGAAAGTCTTCTGTGCAGGAATGTTCACACTGTAAAGTTGTCCACAACCAATACAATTTGTGTATTGAAAGAAGCAGTTGTAATGATAGTTGTTTAAAGTTAACTTTTGAAGTTATACGTCTTTTGTGCTACTTTGTTCTCCTTCACTTTTTGTTTTCATCGTAAATGAGACGCTGAAGCTTTGAAAATACAGTTATACAGGAAAAACACAATGTGATCATAAATATCAGAACTGTGGCTGTCAGGTCAGAGTAGTGAAAATAAAAACCTTATCATATAAGCAACGTGCAGTTGTAAGACTTTTGTAAAATGTGTTATATAGAAGTTGAATTGAACATTATAATCAATCTTATCTTTCGGTGCACCGAAAGATAAGATTGTGTGTGTGTGTGTGTGTGTGTGTGTCTCCCATGGGAGACACACACACACACACACACACACACA
>JAFBJQ010003894.1:121172-258275 GCA_016785345.1 Trinectes maculatus | reverse complement strand
ATATATATATATATATATATATATACTTTATGTTACAATAATAATAATTATGTTACAATAATAATAATGGCAATAATAATGGCAATAAAAATGCCAACACAGTGTATTGGCATTTTTATTATTATATAGGCATTGTCTTTTTCAACTTGAAGGCTGAAAACAAGTCAAATGTTCATCCAAATTATTTTTCTTATTAACAATTTTTAATAATTTTGAAGCCAAGTGAAATCCAATCTACAGAAGTGTGTGTATGTGTGTGTCCGTGTGTCACGGGATCATTGTGTAGACTTACTTACTCCATTTCTCCGTGGGAAAGACATCTGGCTCTTCACCACGCAGCCAGTCAGCTCCACCTTCCTCGTATTATATTTTTATATACTGTGGTGGGTCACTCCCATCACGACGGAAGGCGGGTGCTCATGCGCATGCGCAGCGCCCTCTATCCTCCGGTTAGTGCGGCAGGAAAGGCGCAGAGGAGACTCCTCGGAGAAAGACGGAGAGAAAAACAGTTAGGGTAGGGAACGAAGGACAACATGGACACAGTCGCTCTCTGCGGGTCATGCGGGAGACTGTCCCCAGATGTTGGACTGTGACCTCACAGCTGGTGCGTTGTGTGGTGGAGCAGAGCCGGAGGAGAATAATGTCAGGGAATGGAGGGAATCTTCAGGAGCTTGGTGCCAGGCTGTGAAGACACCACCGCACCGTGAAGACATCACGCTGAGGATGATGCTCATGTGACCGCGCTCTCCAGCACCAAAACATTCCCAAAGTTTTTTGTTTTTTCTATTTTCCTTTTTCTTTTTTTGGTTTTGGGGCTGCGTTGAATTCCTCCGGACGGGATGTCATCCGCAGTCAGGAGGAGCTCCTCGCGCTGACTGCGCCTCCAGCTGCGCCGCAGCGGGACCCGCAGACGCAGAGAAGATGGGAGATGCGGCGGACGACAGAGGGATGAGACGGACCTTCATCGTCCCTGCCATCAAGAGCTTCGACCACTACGACTTCACCAGGGCCAAGATCTCCTGCAGCCTGACGTGGCTGGTGGCCAAGGCGTTCGGCTCGGGTAGGTGGCGCCTCGCGAGCGTCCTCGTTTGTGGATCAGATGAGTGGAAAAACATGGTTCGAGAAAATCATCTGTGATGTCTGTTGGACCCGAGCATTGACAAGTGGGAATATTTTGTAAACAGCAGCAATCCGACTCCAATTAGACTCCCCACCTATTTCAATGCTCCTTCCTTGTTTTTATAAATAGACACAGATGAATCTCTGTAGTTCAAGGGAATTTGGCACCAGTCCTATTTATCTGTGTGGTGACTGATGTCAAAATAATGTAAAATATATGGCGTGTTTAATGACTAACTGAATGTTCTTTCAAGCACTGCAGTGTTTTTCATTTTACAGTTACAGATCAAATCCGCTTCATCCCTGCTCATGTCACAGGATGATTGGTTTAACCTGTTGCTGCCTCATGGTAGTTATTCCCCTCAGCAGAAGTCAGGCCTGAGATGTTACGTAACTCCACCTGGGTCACCTATATTTCCTGTCTTTACTCTTTGTTAATTAACTGTAGGATCAGTGACAATGTCTCAGTTAGTGAAAATTAGTGTGTAAATTATCATAGACTGAATGACAAGCAGAATTGTTCTTTCACATAAAGGATTTTACAAATCTGTGACCAAGACTAACTCTAAATATAATGTCATGGTTGTATGACAATGGAAACACAATAAAGTAAGGGCACGCTGAATATTTTGCGTTAAACATTAAACCTAACTGACACCATGTGTCATGCGACTAGATTTGTTCAGGCACCGATAACAAGGCTTGGTTTTAAACCAAATCTTGGATTTGAAGCCTTGTTACATCCATATGTCACATTTTAACAATCTACATATAAAAAAAACACATAAGAAAAGAGTTGATTTAGATGAGCATTAAAGTTTTTAACTATATGAGCAGATCTGATGTGTGGCACTGTACCTGCAAAATACGTACGTACTGTATGGTCAGAACTGATTTTTTCTCCACACTTGATACTTGTTACGTCATGTGTGTATCTCAGACTTGCCTCCTGTCGTCACTGTTGTCTGGAAGCAGCTCTGGCAGCCTGGCCTCATAAAGACTGAGTAGTTCCAGCTCCGCTCTGAGCCCAGAGGTTTACTCCAGCTCCTAATGAATGCCTTTAACAGCTGCTCCTCCACGTACAGTAACCAATGAGAGGCTGCTGCAGGAAAACCTAGAAAGAGAGATCAAAAGAGCGAACTCCGAATCACAGCCATTGATCCACTATTGTATATCAATTAAAGCTGTGCATGCCCAGAGAGCATGAAATGTTGGAGGCAGATGCAAGATACTGCACAGAAACTTAGTTCAACTAGACCTGGGGATGCTTGCATCCTCCCGCGCCTCGCTCTGTGGCGCTGACACAGTTTGGAACTGTGGCCCAGTTCTTACCCAGATCCTCAGAGCCTTGTTTGGCCTAGTTCAGACAGACGTTTGAATCCAGTGTCGCTCCGTTTTAACAACTTTCCCATCAGCTGAACCTGCAGAGAGATGGATTTGTGCAGTTTAGAGTATGGACTGGAGAACTGAAGGCTTAAAACAACATTTAAAGATGTGAAACGATACAGTCCCTGAGTTTAAAGGCATGAGAGGGCCTTGTAGAGTTGAGTGAGTGGGTGTATAATGTCGGAGCAGAGCTTTACTGTCTCCTAATTTGTTCGGATGCGTCGCCATGTTGGCATTTTGTGAACTCATAGCTATGTGGCAAAACAAAAGATCAAAAAAAGACTCCTATAAAACTGTGTGAGTAATTACTGGAAAATGCCTTTAGAATAAAATCTTGAATTTTTATAAACAATTTTGTTGCTGGGACTTAAACTGTTGTTTACCACCAGTGGTCATCTTGTGCAGGTTACCTCAGCAGTGACATTCAACTGGAATTTGTGGTTAATGCATTAAATATTAATCAAATGTCAAATCTGCGTTAACAGTTCTGAATGGCCTCGGCTACTTCATTCAGATCACAGCAGTTCATCGAGCAGCGCCACCACAGGTTGTCAATGCAAAAATTTCATTCAGCTCATTCATCTGCTGCTGCTCAGACGGCTGGAGAAGCAATAATGCAACTCATCAATATCAACTAAAGTAGGGGAAGGTGACGACTGAGAGCCGATGGGAGTTTTCCCTGCCAAGGTGGAATTAATTCTGCTTTAATTCTTAAGTCAGGGACGAAACTGAGACTGTGCTGCGATTGTCTAAAAACAAAACTAACAGCATTTAATCTACAGCTAATTAATAAACTCATGATTTAATTTTTAAATCATAGCCAATAGATTTAGATGTGTTTTTGAAAGAAAGAGCAGTAAAGTGAGATGAGCTTTGCTGACTGTGAGGTGGTGTATGCTGAGCTGTGATGTCGGGGGTCTCCAGGGGAGCAGTCTTCTCCGTGCCTGGACTTCCTGTGGCAGCCACTTCCTGTCTGTTTCCTCTTTGATGGCTAAACACAAAGGAAAGAGTTTTCACTTGACAAGGCAGATTTTCATGAACGTCAAAAACAAATCTGCAATCAGTCTTTAAAAGTTTTATTAATTGCTCTTGTAAAAGTATTTTAACAATAACCACTGGGAAATGGCTGGGAATTGTGTACAATGTGTTTTGTTGAGCTGTTTATGTTCTACATGTCTGATACTACAGGGACGGTACGAAACCAAAAAAGCTGTACCTTTAAGAGAGATTCCATTAGTGTCCTTTGTTTCCCTCCGTGTGATTCAGAGGTGAGTGGAGAGGAAATGACCCCACACACCAGGAATACACACAAATTTGGGAGTCATCGCACACGCACAAACACATGCACACAAAGGTTTTGTTTGACTTTGAAGTGATGCACATTGAATTGCCAACATAGATCGAGTCACAACTTCTGGCTAAACCACAACACAGTATGATAAAGTCACATGAATTTGCACTAACACACATATAACACCAAATATTTATTTGTGCTTATATTTGAAAGAGTGAAATGTTACTTTTTGCCTGAGAACTGTCTCATAACACAAACTAAATTGATGACATAAAGTTGTCCTCTCTTTTCATTACCATCATCTCCCAGTGTGTGTGGGTTTGTTCGTGTGCAGCAAGCTTTTGAGGTTGTTATGGCAGTGAAGGCTTCACTCAACAATGTAGGGAAGCCACAACAACAACAACAACAACAACAAAGACGCTTACAGTGTAGAATACCAGCGTGGCTTTTTTTTTGAACGACATGACAAATGCGGCCTGTCTTACTGTGTCTCTCAGATGCAGTACCAGAGGAGTTGGTTGAGCCATTCTACAGGGACCAGTACAACCAAGAGCACCTGAAGCCCCCGGTGGCCTGTCTGCTCCAGTCTGCTGAGCTCTACTGCCGGGCAGGTAGTCTGATCCTCCGCAGCGATGCCGTCAAACCTTTACTGGGACACAACGCTGTCATCCAGGCCCTGGCCCAGAAAGGCCTGTACGTCACCGACCAGGACCGACTGGTCACAGAGAGAGACCTGACCAGCACACCTATACACATGGTGAGTAGACATGTGCATGACGCAGCATGTGTGGTTTTCTGTGTTCGGGTTTTTGCACTGCACCTCAGCATACTCATTCACACGTTTGGATGCAGCTATACATCGGTAACCATGGAGATATGATGTGTGAAACTTGTGCAGCAGCATGTAGAAGCACACACGCATATAGACCAGGGTATAAGTAAAGATTGTTTTCACTGATTGTCGGCGCGCTCACAACGGCAGCTTCAGACGGTTAATGTAATAAAAGACATCATACATGTCAAATTTGCATCGATATAAAGAATCTGAGAAGCTGGGGGGTGAAAACAGACGTTTAAATTGATGACTCTAATTGTTGGCAATTGATTTTCTGTCAGACGGTCAAATTAATAGTTAATCAGTTGTTACTATGTGCTTTGCTCCATGTTTCCCCTCGTGGGGGGAAAATTTTGTTACATGACAGTGTGATTTATAAGCACAGCCTGACGTGTCCTACTGTTAGACCGCCCGCCAAGATCTGTGCTCTTGACAGAAAAACAACCACTAATGACGGGTTTCCTATAGCAACCCATTACTCACCGCTCCGTCTCTGTGTCATTAGATGGCGCAGAGCGAACATGTCTTACCTCACCCCACCAAGACTATTCTAGTGGCATGTTGATAGAAACTAGATTAAAACGATCATAATCAGGCTGTTGATCAACCCGCTCTTTTTTTAATTAATTCGTTATTTAATCTATATGTCATGAAAAAGGTTCATCAAAGCTCAAAGTGATGTCTTCATATATGGTGATATATGACCAAGTGTTCAAACCCAGAAAAATCCTGGTTAAACAAAGCTATTTTGGAGATTTTTTTTGTGACTCAAAACATGATTACAACCGTCAATAATATCCTGTCTAATGACTAATTAAGAGGGATAATGGTTCATTGTCTCCAGCACCATAACGTACTACTGTCACTTTTACCTAGATGTGAAAGTGTTTTTTTTTGTTTGTTTGTTTTGAAAGAAGAGAGAGTTTGTGGACAATGACAATAACAGGAAGCATGCACATGGCTGCAGACTGGCACGTCTGCCGATGCCAAAAGGTGTCTGCATTGCAGTGCACACACACCCCCCACACCCCACCCTGTCGCTCAGCTCTTGTTTCTCTCTCTCTCCCCTCACCTTGGTTAAGTCTCTTCCATTCATTGTCTGTTTTAATCGTTACCAGCCCTCCCTCTCTCCTCTCCTCTCTCTCCTCCCTCTCCCTTCTCTCCTGCTCTCTCTCCCTTGCAAACTCTGGTTTTGTGGATTGAAAGAGACCACAACATTGTCACTGGTCAAGGACATATTTATGCTAACGGTAGAGTGTGCTCACTTTGTCATTCATGCAGGTGGGAGTGGCGGTGCAGTGCCTAATGATCCTGTGTCCTTTCACGTTTGTGAAAGCAATTGTGTATCTCTCTCTCTCTCTCTCTCTGTCTACCAAGCTATTTAGTGGATAGTTTTAACAATTAATCAATTAAAAAATCAATTAAACACTGATCGGTACACGCATTCAGCCCATAGTCTGGTTGCTTCCGAACACTACTGTCATGCAGCCAGGCTGTTTGTTAATCTTTCCATCCTTAGTGTTACTGCTTGTGTCTGGGTGCATTGGATTGGTTCTGCAAAGTGGAGTAGCTGCCTGTGTGTGCGTGTATCCGTAGACTCAGCAAACTAAATTCAGTCACGCTAAAGACCTGGCTTTTCATTTTGGGTCGTGGTCCTGTATAGCTGCAGAGAAAGTGATGACCTCATGGTTTTCCAAATACTGTGCAACAGAAGAATAACTGATGTCAGGAAGGAGGAGGAGGAGGAGGAGGAAGAGGCGGAGCGTGGCAGTCTGTCAGAGAGCAAATGGAGAGAGGGAGAGAGAAAAGAGGACAAGTGGGGAAGCTTATTTTGCTGCAAATCTATGAGGAAGCTGGAAAGAAGAGCAAAAGCAGACAGGAAAGTGTGAGTGTGGGAGTCTGCAGGAGGACGAATGGAAAGAAGGGATGAGCTGTCATACGGGGGGTGGGGGGGTGATAGAGTGGAGTGGGGGAGGAGGGGTAAGTTATTGCCTTTTTGGCGCGTGCAACAACATGTGCGCGCCAGAGAACGAGTGGAAAAGGCCCAATGTTAATATGACCATCTGGAAAGAGGGGAGGAGGAGAGGAGAGGAGGTAAGGAGACAGGAGAGGAAACGTGATGTGCACCACTGCAGCACTGTGGAGGGTGGGGTCTCGCAGTGAGTCGAAGCACGTCGAGACCCCCCCCCCCCCCCCTCCCGCGTCTTGCCCCTCCTCTCCTTTAACTCCTTCATGCACACTTCCAACGATGTGTCAGTGGCGTGCACAAGACCCGCGCGTATGTGGGTGTGTCCCTTTAGCTTTACCTTCTCCATTCCCTGTGACTTTTTCCCTGCATGTACAGTACATGCTCTGTGCTGAACCTCCACGTGCACAACAATCTGCTAAAAGATTTGGAATGATTCACGCTAACATCTCAAAATAAACAGCAAACGTGCAAAAACCTGCACAATAAATAACGCTTGCGTTGATCGAGTGGCCACACACACACACACACACACACACACATACGTATTGTGCACTGCAGCTCTTTATGTCTCTTTATGACCCGCGTGTGCCATTTCCACAGCCTTATAAGGCAATTCTGTCACCAGCAGTGGTTCAGACGTATTGCACACACGCATGTACACACACACACACTGATATCCCAGAGGTCTTTATGTAGGGATAATAGATGGCACATGGCTTTTAAATCCACGCTGTAGTATCAACATTAGTGCTTTTTTCCCAGTGGATTTAAGCGCAGTGTAGACATGTAAGCAAAGGCCCCACTCACTGTCTCTCTGTCTCTCAGGCACAAGCCTATACACATTGCCTTATCCCTGAGCGACACATACTGTATATTAATGGTGAATGCGACCTTCGCAAGCTTCTTAAGAAAATTAAAGATTTAAGATTTAATCCAAGTCAGACAAGCTTCAATCCCCCCCCCCCCCCCGTCTCTGCTCAACAGTCCTGTTTAACCATATGATAGGTCAATATTACACAATGTAGCTCTGCAATCATATATCACTGAAGCTTCAGTTAAGAATGAATTTATGACCTACACTTTTTATGTGTAGGTCTCACGTTAGCTAACGAATGACTAACTGATCAACAGCACTTTTTTTGTTAGTTGCTGATTAATTATGTAGGTAATTTAATTAAGAGACACCAACAAGATTAATTAACTCTTCTAAAATGAATAACCAATGGCGTATCGTCCCTCTCACACAAACCCTCAGTTTGTTTTTTTTGTTTTGTTATGTTTTGTTTTTTCTTGTTTTGTAACTAAACAGATTTACGGAGCAGCCTGTTTCTAAAAGCGACGTTCCTTCTGTACACGTTGTGTGTTTAGACTGGCAGAGCAGCATGTGGTGCTGACGCTGAGCACCAGCAGCAGTCCACAGTGGACAGTCCACAGTGGACAGTCCACAGTGGACAGTCCACAGTGGACAGTCCACGGTCACAGCACAGGATTAGTTGTTGGTTCTTAGGGAAACACTTGGTCACACTGGCTGCTACTCGAGGCTCTGCGGTTATGAATAGAGGCCTGTGCTCGACTGTACACACTCACTTACACAGTCTGCCTGTTTGTTTGTGTCTGTTGGATTGAGTCACCTGAATCATGACTTTAGATGTTTGTTCAGTTAGGCTGAACGTTTGACTGTTTTTAAGTGGACCTGTTGTATGACAGGAAAGGGAAGGGGAGGTCTGTTAGTCTGACCAGCCTTTAATGGGATTAGAAAGGCCAAGAAAATGTCAAGCTTTGTGTAGGTGATGATGTCTGGAAAAAACATTTACAGAGAGTAAATGACTCAAATCCAAGCATCTGTTCACAATAAAAAAAACTAATATAAAATTTTAAGTGTAAACGTTGTGAGAAAGAAGAACAAGAGGTAGGATCAGAAATACTGGTTCTCTAAAAGATGAATATGAAGATTGATATTAGATTTATTGAGTGCACTGCAGATGTCCTCCCCAGCTCTTTATCTGAAGTCATGTTTTTTTATGTACTTTGTACAGAGTGCCCATCTGGCGCTCATAGATGCACTGATGATGGCCTACACAGTGGAGATGGTGAGTGTGGAGAGGGTGATGTCCTGCATCAACAGATACTCCTCTGCTGAGCCCTCACACAGTGACGGACACATCCAGGAGCTGCCTTATGACACTGAAGACGCAATCACCACCTGGATCAATAAGGTACACACACACACACACACACACACACACACACACACACGTGCAAGTGCATTTGTATGTCCACAGCAAAGGTCAAACTTAGGGTGGGTGTTTGCTAAGCCACTATGATTTCTGCATCTTTTGTTTATTTTATCTGTTTGCAGATCATATTTAGCTTTTACTTGACTCTAAGTGCATTTTGTTATAGTTGTCTATTCCAAAGTGTGGAAAAATATACACATTGGATTCATTTTCACACACAGAGGATTGTGTGTGTGTGTGTGTGTCTGTGTCTCTGAGACCAAGCACGACAACATGGCTGGAACTGGCTGATAAGATCTTGTCCTCAGTGTCCTCAGGCCAAAATGCTGCATCAGTATTTATACTGATCCTTTGGAAACAGCACAGCAATTGTAACAAAAAAAAGAAAAAGAAAAGAAAGAAAAAACAACAACTTTGAAGTTGTTTTGACTCTGTGCTAAACTGGGAAGTCAGCTGAGTGCTGTAATATTAGGTTACAGTAAGACTCAGCAGCAGCAGTTAATGGGCAGAGGTGGTGTTGAAACATTTTTCTCTGATGTTAGGACCCTCTTGTCCTCTTGTACTCATGTTCAAACTATGGCCTCCTCCCACAAACTCACCATTCAGGCTCTGACAAAAAAATGTGAAACGTAACCCCTCTCTCTCTTTTTCTCTCTGTCTCACTGACTCACTCGCTCCCCCCAGGTGAACGAACAGCTAAGGGACATCCTGGCAGAGGAGCAGAAGTTGAGGGAGGCTTCCTTCCAGGAGTCAAACACAGCAACACACAAAGTAAGAACGCAAACACACACGAAACATTCAGAAGTATGATGTCGCTCCTCTGTGCATAAACACTGAAGCATGCGAAGTCATGTGAAGTTCATAAAGCCATTCAGCAACAGCCCTGTGTAAATTGCCCCCTGTATCTAATATACAGAACCAACAACAACAACAAAACACATACTGGAGCCTCCTGTTTTTATTTGTTATTTAGTTTTGAGACTATTTTTTTGCTTTACGTTTCTATTTTGTTCTGACTCCTGTCTGTTAACTGTCTCAGGCAACATGTCTATTTCCATGCAAAACACATGCAGACACACATCATGCCTGTGCATATGCGCAGCACATTGCGCTCTGTAAATCAGAGGAACAGATGAGCTCAGTCTCCGACCAGCTGCAGGGAAATGTTGGCAAGAGTCATGACACGGCCGTTAGAGGAGACAGAAAAATGTGCCGAGCGGAGGAGGAAAGAAAGCGTAAGAGACGGGAGGAGAAAGAAAGGGGGGAAGGACATTCAGAGAAAAAAAAAGTGGCACCAGGCTGGAAGACGTGGGGACGGATACTCAGGAACTTTGTCAGCTGTAGCGGAGAAGTCGGTAACAGACGGGGACAGTGTTGTCATCCTGCAAGCCCCATAGTTATGTAAGGTCATTGTGAAACGAGTCAGTTGACTGGGACAAACATACACAGTCAGCTACCACCCTCCTCAGATCACTTACCCCATGAAGGTGCAGCCTGCTGCCTGGCCCCAGGTCACAGCCCCCGACTCCACTCGCTCATCTGCAACAGTGACAAGAGGGCAAAGGTTAAAATGGAAACGGATATATTGTGTGTGCAGCTCTAATTTATCTGCACACGACAATGACAATTTATTCTTCTTTATTATTTTTTTTTTTAATTATCTATTGAAACATTCATAAGGCTGGTGCTACAAAAATCATAGACAATCAATAGACCAGTTTATCTTTACTTCATCAATTTGTAATCTGTTGAGGAAATATTTGCATCTGGACCAAAACTGTGTACTGACCAATATTGTTATCTACCACAAACATGGTGTGGCTAAGTACATATCCTAGATTAAACTGTTTTCAAGCAACATGTTGATAACCGGTTGTGAACAGGCTCTGCAGGTACACACAGTGAGTCCCTCGGTGAACAACAATCACAACAGAGAGGGGCTTTTAAAGAGTTTAAGGACCACAATGTCGTGTCGGTCAGCTGTTTTTCCTCCTCCATGCTTCATCACACAGCTCCCTGTCACCATTACCAATTCAACAGAGGGCCTTTCACTGAGGAGGGCATACGCAGAGACAATTACACACATATACACATATGCTTGCACACAAACACACTCTAATGGTTAAGCACAAGACCCTTCTCTGTAAAATAAGTCTATTCTGGGTGGGTGTGAAAAATCTTCAACTGCAGGTCTTATGACTCGATGCTCTGTATTTCTGTGTGCAGATACTGTGCTTATCATCGGCGCTGACACATGACTGAGTAGAAAGTTCTGTTTATGTTATGTTATTCTGATTCATTCCATCGTGGAGGGTGAGTTTTACATCCAGGTTCCCCAGAGGATCAATAATCCTGAGCGTTGATACCGCTGACATTTCTCTGTTAACTCAATTAGAATGGTTCATTGTACAAAGACATGCATTCATTGACTTATTTCTAGCGTTAACGGAGGGTTTGTCTCCCAGACTCAGTTGTAGTTGTGAAAATGCTGTCGGCCTAATGCCTCTCCTGCTTTTTCCTGTTGTCCAATCACCATCCACCATCAAGTCTTCCAGCAAATGGTACTGGAGATTAGTACCTGTAAGTCTATCCATACTGCGAAACCACTATTCACCCAAAACTCCTCTCTACTTAACCCTACTTAACTCTGTTGATGATCACTGCATGTGGCCCAGAGCCCCATCATACATTGGTCAGACAGCGCCCCCTGTCACATCCCTACAACTGTACTAACCCTAAAGATTCCCACTGACCACCAGATTACACTGTGATAAACAGAACTGTTTTTAGATTAAATTAATTTAAACTAAAGCAGAATGAATGACAACACTTTGTTCCTATCACAAATGGTGTGATCGAAGCTTTTATAGCATGTAAACGTGACGCCACCCGTGTTTATAGGCAAACTGGGAGCACACACTTGTTGTGTTGCTTTTACAGGCTCCAGGAGATGTACAGAAAGCCTGCAGACAAAAAAGGCCACATTAACACTGATTATTATTAAACTCTAAATCACAAGCATTGTCTTCTACAGCGCCACAATGGAGGTTTTGAGTGAGTCAGTGCCAGTGAATTGTACAGGCGATTTGTGATAGGCCAAACCATCCATTTGTTAACATGCCCTTTGTTGCCTGCTCTCCATATAGAAAGCTAACCGCCCCACAGAGGACGTAAACAATGAGATGTTATGTGACGTATTTTGCATGACCAGTTCAATCAGCATTATTTGAGTTGAGCCTGAATCCCATCCTGTGTTTGAAATCCCTCAAATCAACACTTTCCCTCCTTATCTGTGTGTGTGTGTGTGTGTGTGTGTGTGTGTGTCTGTGAATGTTTTGAGTTGAAAAGTCTGCCTGCAGATGTTTGCACCAATAATCACACAGCCAGCATATATCCAACGCAACAACACATATGGGTGATGTCTGTGCCGTTGCCATGGTTTCATTTCAGGCTCGCTACAGGAGAGAGTATGGTCAGCAGCGGAGCGCTCCATCACTCCCTCTTGTGGAGAACCTGCTGAAGGACAACGCAGATGGCTGCGCCCTAACCGCCTTGCTGCATTTCTACTGCCCACAGGCCATTCGAATGGAAGGTAGGGTCAATCTGTAACCACACCCACTCTTACCAACGACCCACACCCACTTTTACTGTAAAATATTCCAACAGACAAACGCACAAGACTTTGGTCCAGTGTCTTTTTGTCTGAATGGTATACAGTGAGCTGACCACAATGATTTTCAGCCTCAGACGAACAGCACAAAGGCCTCTGTCTTCTGCATAGTGACGGCACTGCTGCTGTCACTGTGACCATACGTTTGAAGAGGGTGCTCCAAACAAAGACTGTTTTTGTTATGTGTTTCGCCCTTGTCTGGCAGCAATATAAAGCTTTACAGTGATCCACTGTCAACATTCTCATCCTAATCTTTTACTAATACACAATCAACATGGACCCTTTTCAGACTTTTTGTATTTACCGTTATAAAAAGGACCCGTTGACAGCAGTGAATAAAGGAAGGCACTGAAAGGCTGGAAGAATTTGGACCAGACAGAGAGAAGGCGAACGCTGAAAACAAAGACTTGTTTCCTCTCAGCTTGCCCTGCGCCTTTATTTCTAAAAATGACCTGGGCTGGGCTGTGATTGGTCACGAGGCCTAAGTGACGGAGAGCCGTTAGAGGAGTAGCCAACTGCTATTTCAAGCATAAACAGTTTCCTCAGTGGGGCTCCGAGACTCTTGGGATTGACTGTAGTCCGCAGGCAGCTCATACACATGTGGACCAGATGTGGCTTACACATCATTTAGATCGCTGGCTGATTAAATCAAGAAATAATAAATATGCATAGTAAGGGAAAGGGGTGTAATGTTTGGTTTCCTGTCACTTATCTGTTCCTGCTTCAGAGACATCCTACACATGCATGGGTCATCCTTACAGCAACGTCAGGGGATAAAAATCCCAGTGACTCATCCAGAAAGGGCTTGAAGCCAGTTTGAAAACTTGTGTTACAAGCACTTCGCTGGACTCAAATCAGCGACATCACTACATATTGATTAAACTGATAGGGAAACGTGGGTTCATTTTATCTACAGCTATTCCTTTTTAAACATAAACGCTGCCTTATCTGTTGCTTGTCTTCCTGTCTGGCCTTGTCTATCAACCCACCCACTTCTGTGTGTGTGTGTGTGTGTGTTCGTGTGTGTGTGTATGACCCCTCCCCTGGCTTAGATATCTGCCTCAAGGAGACCATGTCGCTGGCTGACAGTCTATACAACCTCCAGCTGGTGCAGGAGTTCTGCAAGAACAACCTCAACCACTGCTGCCACTTCAGTCTGGAAGATATGCTCTATGCACATGCATCCATAAAGGTAGGAAGAGCAGTATTCTAATATAAATACAAATATATGTGGGAGATGTTTCTTTTTTCTACAGTGTGGATTCAGAAGAAACAGTGAAAAGAAAAAAAAGTTTTGTGGGAACAAGTAATAAGGCATGACTGGGAAATTACAAATGGGGCAAAAATGAGTCATGCAAGGAAAAGTTTTATAATGAATGTGTGTGTAGCAGACTTGCTTCTCACAGGGGCTGTTATTGTGTGTGTGTGTGTGTGTGTGTGTGTGTGTGTGTGTGTGCGTGTGTGTGTGTGTGCGTGTGTGTGTGTGTGTGTGTGTCCACATGTGTATGTTGTATGACCGTAAAGATCACTTTGCCACAGTGAATATTTCTTCACTGTCGCATTAAATGAATATGACAGTCTGTGTGTGTTGCCGCTTTAGGCCAAGCTCACCCCCCCCCCCCCCCCCACACTCCCTCCATCCCTGTCTCAGACAGAGGACACACTCTGCTCACAGGGGACTCACAGTCCCGTCTCTGCCAGCCTCTCTTGTCCCTCTCCCCTCAGGATCCCCGCTGTTTCTTTTTTTAACCAAACAACAAAATCTTTGAACTTTTAGAGACGACACACAACTGCTGATTCACTCGATCCTGCGGCAGAGATCTCCCCATTTCATGCACGCATTTGTCTGATTAAAAAAAAAAGCCTGACAGTACAGTTGTGCAGAGCACTGCTGTGCCCTCCTGACTGTAGAAGCAGCAGAGCCAGAAATAAATAGTTTGGAGAGAACGTGGGTAGAAACATTTGGATTCAAGTCACGGTTGAAGCTGACTGGGACTCGTCTTTCTTCAGAACAACACAGCAGACTGTTTTCACACTTTGTTCTATATTACTCTCACTCTCTCCTTATTACATTTACACTGTTTAAAGTCTGTTTGTATTGACTGTAAAGTGCTACAAGAATACATATAGGTAAAAAATGTAGCTAAAGACTCTGGCACACTGCCTATTATCCACATCTGTTTATATCACATATGCATTTGTAATTGATGTGGGTTAGGCATACACTACTTTGTGCATCCATCTGTACCTATGTGACAAATTTCAGACAATGAAAAATGCACTGACAATCAGCTGTGCGCACACTCACACCTGATCCTCTTACCTGGCAACAGTTGGCAGGCCATGACCTCACTGATCTGTCAAGTTGCTGTTGTAGCCCGTTTCTATCTGCATGGAGACACAAGAGGAGAAGAAGCTGTCATTGTAGAGATAAACCCTGTGCAAGTGGCATTAAGAAATACATGTTTCCATCTGTTGTTGTGTGTGGTCTTGCAGAGCAATTATCTGGTCTTCATGGCTGAGCTTTTTTGGTGGTTTGAAGTTGTTAAACTCTCGTTTGTACAGCCCAGAGTCTTCGACCCAGAAGGTACAGTACAAATTCAAAACAATTGCATCGGCATTTTAATTTACAGTAAATACAAAGTTAAGAGGTAAATGTATGCGCTTGTGTTTCTCTTCTGCAGCCTGTGAGCCTGTAGCCTGTAGAAATATGGCTCCTGTCTCCAGTCCAGTCAAGCAGAGCTTGACTGAAAGCCCACAGAACATCCCTGTTGAGGGTAATTAACATCTCTTAATACTGTGTGTGCAAATCTATTTTAACATTTCCGGGAAAAAAAAGATGGAATAATTGCGACTATTAGTGACTCATTATGCAGTATAATTTATAGAAACGTATAACCTGAGATCAGTTGCTAGAAATGCAGCACATGTTATTGCCTGTCGAAACAAGGAGGGACTGGATCCACACAGGAAATACATGCAATAAAGTCATGGAAACTGCTCTGTCTTTGCAACAGGTGGAATGAAGAGATCTACCTCCATGTCTTATGTTGACAGCTGTGTTGGAACCAAAGAAAAAGGGTTAGTACATTAAATCCATCAGGGTAATAGGTTTGTTATTTCCATGTAGAACTGACATTACACTTTCTTATTCCCTCAGCTCCCACACTCGTGGAATCTCCTTCGAGATTCCTCTGGACGGACACCCAGCTGTGCCACCCAGCGACGCCCCTTCCCCTCGAGGTATGACTCGCTCTGCCAGCAGTGACGGTCTGGGGTTCAAAGTTCACTATGCATCTCGAGGAGGCGTGAAGCGCCACCTCTCCCCCATGCCCGTCAACGTCAACGGCCAGAGCAGACACATACCAGAGGAGGAGGAGGACTTCATGTCCCACAAACCCCTGGGACGGAACAACACCTTTTCACTCAAGAACCAAAGCAGGTACAGCAGAGCTTTATTAGGTAATACAGGTAAAGAAGAATAACACCAAAAGGGAAACAACCTTTAATCAACCTCCATCTATGGTACTCCCAATCTCTAGGTACTCCAATGGAGTCCTTCCAGACAGCAGCCACAGTTCTAGCAATCACCATGGCAGCCACAGTGGCCACATCAGCCCATCAACACCTCCGAGTATTGAGGAGGCTCTCAAGATTATCCACGACACAGAAAGGCCCCACGCCAGCCTGGGTGTGGGGGAAGGAGACAATGGCTTTTTTCTCCATGGAGTGGAGCCTTCAGACCCACCAGGGCCCCAAGGTCAAGGAGACAACTTGGGTTCAGCCAAGGCTCAACTGAATGACCACGACCCCAACTCTTTGTCAACTGATGAGGTTGACACGGGCATCCATGTGAGGACAGAGGACATCCAGAGCTTGGATGAGGACTCCTCCTCACTGAGAGACTATTCAGATATAGACCCGGACTATGAGACCATGGCCAAGTCGTGTCCTTTGCCTGAGAGGAACGAGGGGGCAAGGAGCAGGGAAGGAGGGCGCAAAGCCATTGATGACACTAATCCGGAAGGTGAGAGAAGAGATGGGGGTGACAGAAGCCACCCCAGCCCGAGCTCAGCACCCACCCTCCCCAGGGCTCACACTTTCAGTTCTCCCCCGTCCTCTTCTGGCTCTGGAGGAGGCGGTTTGGTGAGGATGACCAGCTTTGCAGAGCAGAAATTCAGGAAGTTGGAGGGCAGGAGTAGTGGAGGAACGACACCAGAGGGCACAGATCTACCATACACACACCTACCAAAAAGAAATTCATCTCAGGTTTGTGAGCTTTGTGCCATCTGTTCTGTCCCACATTTTACGCAGAAGCATATGTATAATTTGAAGTGATCTGTGTCGACAATGAATTAGTATTGTTTGTCTTTTCATGTTATTCTAGATCTCTACTCCTCCTTCGCCCATCACATCTCCCTCCCCAGTTACACCTTCTCCCAGAGACCCGTCCCACATTATAGCATCGGAGATGATCCACCTGAGGATGAAGCTGGAAGAGAAACGCAGAGCCATTGAAGCCCAGAAGAAGAAGGTAAAAAATAAGACGCACAGCAAGACTCATAGACAGTGTTTTAACTTTTAAACGTAAATGTGACCCTCATCTTGATCTCACATATTTATTCAGGTGGAAGCAGCTTTTAATCGTCATCGTCAGAGGATGGGCAGAACAGCCTTCCTGAATGTTGTGAGAAGGAAAGGAATCACTGCCCCACTCAGCCCCACCTCAGGAGGGGCGGAAACACCTTCACCAGAGCCTCTTACAGCCTCAAAACAAATCAGCCAGGGTAGCATGGATCGGGCAGAGAGGTGCAAACCAGATGGCGCAGCCCCAAAATCCCCCTGTGAAGATGGTGGAGGTTGGTAGCAGGACAAATGTTAAGTATAAATTATGAATGATTCTGATTTGAATGGTATCTTTACTGAGTGGCCTGTGTTTTCAATGTGGCGACACAGGTGTGGCTCCAGGGGAAATCGACATCACAGAATACACCCGCTCCATCGAGAGGCTGAACACGTCGCTGGGCTTCCTGCAGACAGAAATGCAGCGTTTGGCTCAGCAGCAGGAGAGGATCATGGCCATGAGAGACGAGCAACAACAACAGGCCTGGGTCATTCCCCCTCCCGCTCCATCTCCACACAGGTATCGCGAAATGTTAGATATTACTGTGTTATTGGAAAAATTATTTTTCCCCTCATTCTGTCACAGCCATTTTGTTTTTGTGTGTTGTGTCCACACAGGCAGCTGCGGGAGTTGCGGAGCAGCAGCGTGACAGGCCGAAGCTCGGTGGGATCGTTGTCTCCGATCCTGTCTTCTACCGGCTCCCCCCGCGTTCCCAGTCGCTCTTCTGCAGGCATCAAGCGGCGGCCAGCCTCCTTCCACGCCAGGACGCCTCGTACCCCACGACCAAATGATCTGAAAGTCACCCCCTTCAGCCGAATGCTCAACACCCCGACTTCAGTGGACAGCCTACCCAGACTGAGGCGCTTCACGCATAGCCAAAGCCAGATCAGCTCCTTTGCCTACTTGGGCCATGATGAGGAGTCTAAGGGAAACGAGAACCAAGTGTCCAATGTCAATAAAGAACACACTAAAGTCAAAGAAGAGACAGGTGCGAGGAAGAGTGCAGGCACTCCTCAGCCTAAGCCGAAAGAAAGAGCCAAAGAGAAGGAAGGTGAGCGGCAGGACGAAAGGAGAGAGGCTGAGCAGACTCCACCAAAAGGGGAATCGAGGACATCGGAGGTGTTGCGTCAGCCAGTGTCTGAGATCCAGTGGGTTGCAGGCAGCCAGGTTAAAGGAGAACCTCCGGACAGGAAAGACCTGGTGGAGGTGCCTCTATCTGGGTTGAATCCCCCTGAAGTTCACAGCAGTGAGCTGACAGGAGAGGGAGAGACTGAAGGTGACGCGATGGGTGATGATCAGAAGATGTGCTGTGGATTCTTCTTCACGGTGAGTAACAGAATAATACATGAGATATCATCTATGGCTACTTAAACACGTCCTGCAAAAACTTCCTATTTTGACTATTTAGATATGCGTTGCATCCAATTAATTCATGTGCTGTCCTCCTGTCCAACACCAGGATGATGTGAAAGGGGAGCAGAACATGGCAGCAAAGAAAGCAGCACTGCTGGAGAAGAGGCTCAGGAGGGAGAAGGAGGCTCAGGAGAAGAAGAAGCAGCAGCAGGAGCTGGACCAGGAGCAGAAGCGGTAAGCTGCTCGGTCTGTCTGTCTTTCCCACGTTCCATAAAACTACACTGTCCACATGCTTACAGCAATGAGAAATAGGCAGTGTCGTGTACAATCTGATGCACAGCCATTATAAATGTTGGCACCGTTCTAGTGGGTATAGGTGGGAGAGTATATGACATGATCTTTGTCTCCTCCGTCAGGTTGAAGGCAGAGGAGGAGAAGGAAGAGGAGCGAGACAGGAGGGACTACATCAAGAACGAGTATCTGAGGAGGAAGCAGCTCAAACTGATGGAGGACATGGACGAAGTCATCAAGCCTCGGTCTGGAAGTCTCAAGAAGAAGCCACGTCCCAAGTCCATCCACAGGGATGTCACAGAGTCATCTCATCTGCCTGTGAGAGCAGCAGGTGAGCGACACACACACAGGCCACATGAGCAAACACACTCTGCACACAACCACAGATTGACCTTTATGTTATTGTTCTGTGGCAGGGGTGCGTCCTCGAGGCTTCTCGGTGTCAAGTGTTTCTTTGGCGTCTCTTAATCTGGCCGACAACGATAGAGACCAGCAGGATAACAGGAAGAACAACAGGTAAGACCCACACACTGCCACATTTAAGAGGAAGAACATTAGGTCTGGGATCCACCTAGTGGCAGTGCCAGGTAATGGCACCACAGTAGCAGACAGAAGAGCATTGGCTCCATTAATGTATACTGAATACATACTGTACATGCCATAAGGTCTATGCAGTATTTAACACTGAAGAGAATCAAAGTGACACTGTTTAAAGAAATATTATCCTAGTGTATTATTAACTACTTAAATACACCATCCGTGTAAGTATACACATAATTCATGATAACAAAAAATACTGAATTTATGTGGGTCACAAACAGTTTGACATCAGAGGGTGTTTTGTTGTTTTGTATCATAAAGATCTACAGTATCTTCTCTAAGACTTTACACTCTGCATCTGGATTTCTTTTTTATCCCTCTCTCCCTTTTCTTCACTTTTGCATGGATCCCTCAGAGGCAATAAAATAGCTTCTGCACATGTCCCGTTCTTTCTGAGCTCTCCCAAAGAAAGAAAGGGAAGGTCAGTAATGTCATGAAAAATATCGCTTCCACTGATCATATGTATTAATTCCCGTGGGTGTGGCTCCATGTAGATATACAGTATGTAGCTACGTGTGAGTTTTTCAACATAGACTGATATAAAAGTAGACGGATGTGACCACCGGAAAATAATTTTCATCATAGTTCTTCTTGTAGTATTTGGGACCGGCGGGGCTTAACTGTCTGCTTCAGTTCTTCTGCTCTTTATCCTCTTTGTCTTTTGCAATATTGCTCTCAGACTGTTGTTTGCTCTCTTCTCTATGCTGGCTGATCCGCGCTGTTTCCTCGACATGCTCGAGTTCATCTCTCGCTGTCGCTATAAAGACAGCGCTTTTTGCTTTGCTTGGCTGAACATGCCTTTCTGTCCCACACTGCACAGCTTTGCGTGTATACAGTACGATGTAATGCAAGACAACAGACAGGGTTTGGGAATATTGTGCAATGGTGTCTGACACTGATTTGCCACATTTCTCTGTGTTTATCTGTATATGTGTGTGTGTGCATGTCTGTTGGGGCATGCTATCATACCTTGAACATATTTGCGTGTGCGTCTGTCGCTGTTTGTGTGTCATGTCTTGTATGTGATCATCTCCAGGCCAGACTCTGCGGAAGGTTTTTCTTCTTGTCCCTCAGCTGGTAGTCGTAATGGGGAGAAGGACTGGGAAAATGATTCGACCACCTCCTCCAATCCCTCCAACACTGAGTACACAGGTAGAAGACTGGTTTACTTTATGAACTGACATTTATATTCATATTTATACACTTACTATCTTGTTTTTGGTTTTGCTAACTCATGCACTTACTTTTCTTCCTCTAGGACCCAAACTGTACAAGGAGCCCAGTGCAAAGTCCAACAAGCACATCATCCAGAATGCCTTGGCTCACTGCTGCCTAGCTGGCAAGGTCAACGAAGGGCAGAAAAACAAGATTCTAGATGTATGTTCAGCATTAATGTATGTGTGGGTTCATATGTTCAGGCATGGAGACACATACCTGTAATGTCTTTCCATGATCTTTTGCAGGAAATGGAGAAGTCTGAAGCCAACAACTTCCTGGTGTTGTTCCGGGATGCTGGATGCCAGTTCAGGTCCGTGTACGCCTACTGCCCCGAAACTGAAGAGATCACCAGGCTAGCAGGCATCGGTCCCAAGAGCATCACAGCCAAGATGATCGAGGGCCTTTACAAGTACAACTCAGACAGGAAACAGTTCAGCCAGATCCCAGCCAAAACCATGTCTGCCAGCGTGGACGCCATCACCATCGCCAGTCATCTGTGGCAGACCAAGAAGCAAGGGACACCTAAAAAACTGCACCATAAATAGTACCAGTACCGGTTTAGCAACATTTGGGCATGCTTCTCTTGAAAGAGCATGGGCACATTTGTTGATTTTACTATTTTGTTAAGAGGGACATGTGATCATTATCAATTACAACTGGAATGTACGGTAGAACACACATGTTCTCACACTACAGAACTGACTGTTACACTCTGGACTTATTAGGAGCAACAGAGGTGTTTACCTGTCAGCATGTGTAACATTGTGCCAAAAAGAGAAGAAAATAACAGGCGGACCGATGCCTTACCTAGTTGAACCACTAAAGCACTGAATGTCATGCCTCTTGAAGAGGCAGTTTGGTTTCTACAAGACGATCATGTGTGGCCTTATGCTTGGTTTGTGTCATATGGATATGCTGTGTATAGTGGTGTCATTTTGTCAGCGCCTGTTGAAGAGGTCTGTTGTGGTACAGGAGAGGTGCGTACACACAGAGCTGGGATCAGATCACACCCACTCCATGGACAATTAAGGGTGGCCTGTCTGACCGGCAGCAACGACTATTAAGGAACACACCACCATTTTATGATCGTTGCCCCTATTCCAACTCCTCGGCAGTTAAACAAGCAATTATAATCGTTCATAGTGAATGGATTCTAACCTGTACGTTAGCACTTCTCCCAATCGCTTGTTTAGCAGCCGAGGAGTTGGAAAAGTGGTAACAATCATAAAATGGTGGTGTGTTCCTTTAATACAGGCATCATTTTTTCCCCTTGTTTTGTTTTTGTTGTGACTGAAAAACGTATAAACAGTCCCAGTTTGTGTATGTGTGTGTAAAGTGAAGTGCCATGAAAGCGAGGAAAATACCTCAGTCTGTGATTGCAATTACTTTCCAAAAGTGTAGAGTGGTGAGATTAGTGAGCAAATGGAGTACCATCAGACAGTTCTGGAAAGCATCTGCAATAGTCTTATTTATTATTGAAGATATTTTGAAAAGATTTTATTTAGAGACACATAATATACTATACATATGTAAGTTAAATTAGTTTGTATATAATGCCGGTTCCATTCAAAATCAGCTTGTAGTAGCTTTTGAGTAGCTTTTATAATTTATCATGAACGTGTATCTGTATGTTGTTGTTTGGGGCCTTTCGTTGTGCTACAAAGGCAAAAAGTGTATCACTCGTAAGACTATCATCAGTATTAGAATAGATGTAAATCCAACTCTTTGCTATCAGCCTGTGCAATGATCTGAGAGGAACTGAAACCGTCGTTCGCAGTTGTAAATATACAAATTCACCTGTGATAGCACTTCATGACCCTGTCCATCTTTGTGTCTAATCAAAAAATAGAACTGTCAAGCTTGTTATGTCACTTATGTTACTGTTACATTTGTTTGTATGTGTTCCCTCAGTGTGTGTTGACACTGTACAGATATATTTTGGCATAGAGAAGTATTTTTTGTAACGTTTACCTGTTGGGGGTGTGTGCTGATGAAGTCAGTAGCAGGAAGTGTGTTGAGAGCAGTGTCGCCAAGGAGGCAAGGTCTATAAAGTCCTAATGAGGCTTTATTGTAGTATTGTATTAAATTTAGTAGTATACTGAAAAAAATCCATACTATTTTTTTCCAATGCTGAAATTATTTTCTTTTCATGTAACTAAATATGCTCAGTCGTACATGGATATTTTTTTGTTGTTGTTTTTCTATTCCTTTGAGCTTTATTAAAATGCAAGCTATCAACAGTACTGCTGGTGTCTCAATTCATACTCTCATCTTTTCATCATTTTCTCACTTTCTTGTTCTTATCTTATCTTATCTTATTAATAAATACATAAATAATGTAATGTAAATAAATATCAATAGCTGCAGCTGCCATAATAATGTCAGGTCTACAAAGTGGTTGTGCTCATGAATACTGGGGGTGTTTTATACTGTGCGTATAAATGTGTGTGCGTGTGTGTGTGCGTGTGTGTGTGTACCTCTGTCATCACTGAAGGAGAGGGGTCCTCTGTTCAGTTGTGCCGGGTGACACTGTGTGTTCTTCTGGACTCCGTTAGCATGATGGCGTCAACATGACACCACAGTTTGTTTCCTGAGAAGCAACACAGGCAAACGGGCGACATTTGTCATGATATAACAGTCACTGTAGCATGAACTTTTCTTTTAACATTTCCCATAAAACCTCACCCAAAAGCCGAATAGCACTAACTTTGTGTGTGTGGTGTGTGTTTATAAACCACGCCAACACTCTCTGAGCCAGCGAGGCTTTATACGTCGCGCGCTTCATGAAAGACTTTTCGGGATGTCTCGACGCACGCTCCGAAGCCTCGGCACAGTACGTCACAGCACCGGCGGAGAGCGGACGGACGAGGGCGGCGCACAGGGCGGACAACACCGAGCGGTACCGTCGTGACAGCGTCGGAAACACGCAGGGGAAGGCGTTTTCATCCCATGCATTTTTAGAAACGAGGTGAGCATTAACCACAGCTGCGGTGAAGATTTGCGTTATTGGTTGGGGTTGTTTGGGGAGGGGGGAGGAGGGGGGCGCTGTCAGCACAACACCCCGCCCAGGCAATGCAGCTAACTAGCGGATGATGCCTCTCTCAGCTGGGCCTGGCTAGCTATCAGCTTCCCCTCCCACCGCCGGTTAAATTAGCCAGCTTTGTATGAGCTCCATAGGTAACTAGCTGTTTGTCGGTTTTGCCGTAATCCGGTCGTTGCATTCAGTAGCCTTGTAAAGCTAACACGTAGCCTAAGCCTCTTATGGTGTTTGGCTTGTGGCTTAGTGCCACTGATATTAGCTAACGATTTCTGATGCTAGCGAGGAAGGACTGCGGTGTTTGTGTGCTTGACCTGGGTTATTTGTTAACTTGGAATAACAACGTTTGTTGCTGGTTGTGTATTGCTGGAGTAATTTAGCTGAAGCTCATCATTCATATAGGTGACCATGCAATAGCAATACTAATGTAATAGAAAATATGATATGCATAGTTACACATCATTCTCTCCTTTGTACACACAACATGTAGAGAAACGTACATCCCTTCAGACTAAGTTTCTGTTTTGACAGGACAACCACTCTGTAAAATCATATCCCCGTTGTGTTGACATCAATTTGCGCATAATAAGAGTATAATTAACGTGTTATCAAATGTAATCAAGAGCTAACATACAGCAGACACTGCCTTCACCATATCCTGATTATTTGACAAAGTAGTGTTAGAGATTGTTAGAGAGTAAGATAAACATGCAAACCTGGGTGTGTTGTGAATGAACAAACTGCATTGCTGACTGGTTTATTTTTGGAGACATTTTTTTCCAATAGGTGTTTGGTAAGTTTCATGCAGGTTTGATGAAACTTGTTCAGCCTGTGGACTGAGCATGTTTCACTGGTAATAACTGTTCATCCTGCAAAAAGCGGCATTTAGGAGCTGACAGACCTGGAATGGAAAACAAAAGATGTTGATGGATGACATCATGAGACGATAATATGAAGATTTGATACTCTTCAGATGCATTTTTTTTCCATTTGTGTTTTACCTCATGGCTCTGGTTGCAGCCCGTCGTCACCATGACAGCGGAAGAAACCATAAATGTGAAGGAGGTGGAGATCATCAAGGTGATCCTGGACTTTCTCAACTCCAGGAAATTGCACATCAGCATGCTGGCCCTGGAAAAAGAGAGCGGTGTCATCAATGGGCTTTACTCAGATGACATGCTCTTCCTCAGGTAGAACTGAACACCAACAATCACACCACAAAGTCTGTTTTTGATCATCTCAAGTGGCAGCTCTGAAAAGCTGTGTACTATGGCACCAGTTTGAGTCACACGTTCAGTGTTTCTGATTGTGTCCTTCACAATGGGAATAGTGTAACAATGCACCCATGCATTACATGTGTGTGCTCCTTTAAAAGTCAGCTGTCAGTGCTACAGTTACACTCTGTCTTTGTATTAAATACATATTTATATTTCACCCTTTAGTGTGATGTTTGTCTCATAATACAGAGCAGCAGGCAGGGAGTCAGAGAGAAGAAACATAATTTGAACTTTCACAGTTGAAAATTTAAATCTGTGGACACAATTACAGATGAGCTTTAAAAATAACTGTGTTTTAGACAACTGGTGCTTGATGGGCAGTGGGATGAGGTCTTGCAGTTCATCCAGCCTTTGGAGTGCATGGACAAGTTTGACAAAAAAAGGTGAGTTGACTGGCTGAATCACTTTCAGTATGCTCAAGTTTATGTATATTTACTGTGCATTTTATTTAGCCATATTCCAAACAAACAACATCACCACAACTTAAACTCGTCCTTTTTAAAGCAACTTTTACACAAACAACTCTGCATGTCATACTCAGGTTTCGATACATCATCCAGAAACAGAAGTTTCTAGAGGCCCTGTGTGTAAATAATGCCATGTCTGCAGAAGATGAGCCACAGAACGTAAGTCTGAACACTACATTTGGTGAATCCACAGATTGTTGTGCTTTACCCAATCCCAGCCTTCTAAAAAACTCAGAGCTAAGAATTTCCGTTATGTTGAATAGACATTATAACAATGCTGCTATATCTTTACTGTCACTGTTTCATCTAGTTCTAATCTAAAATGTATTTCGTATTTTCCAGTTGGAGCTCACCATGCAGGAAGCTGTCAAATGTCTCCATGCGCTCGAGGAGTACTGTCCGTCTAAGGATGACTACAGCAAACTCTGCCTGCTCCTCACGCTGCCTCGTCTCACAAATCACGCTGAGTTCAAGGCAAGAATTTAATTATACATGTTATTTTATAGTTTTACCCTCGATATTTTTCACTTTGTACACTGCTGTCCTGCTGCTGTTTGTTTATGTACAGTGTGCTGTGACACTCATGTACACTGTAAGAGTGATTTACTTCCCTAAAAGTGACATTTTTTGTTGATAACATTGCTCACCCATTGTTTGGCATATTATCTTGACACCTTATTTCTCTTCTCGGATCCCTCAGGATTGGAACCCAAGCACAGCTCGGGTGCAGTGTTTCGAGGAGGCCTGCAACATGGTGGCGGAGTTCATCCCAGCAGACAGGAAGCTAAGTGAGGCTGGATTCAAAGCCAGCAGGGAGCGACTCTTCCAGCTGCTTCTAAAGGGAGTCTTGTATGAGTGCTGTGTGGAGTTCTGCCAGGTTTGAATTACAAAAATTGAACATATAATACCACAATCTGATCTTTAAAATACTGAATTCACCTGAAGGCGTGTGTTATGTTTTGGTGGTTAAATTGCTGTTATTGTTGTAGAGCAAGGCAACGGGTGAAGAGATCACAGAGAGCGAGGTTCTTCTGGGTGTTGACATGCTGTGTGGTAATGGCTGTGACGATCTGGACCTGTCCATGCTCTCCTGGATGCAGAACCTGTCCCCTAGCGTCTTCTCCTGCGCCTTTGAACAGAAGCAACTCAACATTCATGTGGACCGCTTGGTCAAGCCTGCAAAGACAGGATATGCAGACCTCCTTACCCCGCTCATTAGCAAACTGTCCCCGTACCCCTCCTCCCCACTCCGCCGACCCCAGTCAGCAGACACTTACATGTCACGTTCTTTGAACCCAGCATTGGACGGCTTATCCTTTGGGCTGTCTGGACAGGACAAGAGGGCAAGCGGTGGGGAGATAGCGTCGGGTAAAGGAGTCTCTCCCATGTCCCACTCGTTTGCCAATTTCCACTATCCTGGAGCAGGAGGGCAGAGCCTAAACAGGAGTCTCATGATGGAGAGCTCCGACTGCCACAGCATCTTTGAAGAATCCCCTGAAACGTAAGGGCGCAAATATGAGGTTAACCAGTTTCTGTCAAAATCTTTAAAATCTCTAGAAGTAAAATAAAAGCAAACTCAAGTGGATGCTTGAACATATAGGCTTTAAGCAATACCTTTTCACAGGTCTTGATAACCTGTTGTTGTTGGTGTGTTTTCTTTGTCAAGGTCAAGAACAGACACGCCTGTGGATAAGATGTTGAGTTCAGGCACAGCTCAAAACCTGCGTCCTGCCTCAGCTCCAGGCGAGGATTCACCCCCTGCTGGATCTGCTGACAGAAATGAGGTAAATACAGTATCACTGAAATTTGCTCTTTAACTTGGTTGAGCTGGTGCATGTCATGTTACTGAACAAGTCTTGTACGTTCCCTTGATGGGTGTGGCCTCCATTGGAAGTTTAAATATAGGCCGTGTCTCATTTGTGGTTTTAGTAGGATGTGTCTGAGTCATCCTCCTCCTACAGGTCTGATTTACAACCTTGTCACTGAAAGCTGTCTTCTCTGTTCCTACTGTCATATTGGCTGTTTCAGTTCGTCATCTTAGTTATAATCTGTGGATGAGAGGTTTTTAGTATTTGTGGGAAGTTGCTTTTGTTTTTGTGGTGTAGCATTTGTATGATTTTATCACGTCACATGCATGTCAAACTTCATATGAAGATTTATTTTGTTTTACATTATGTTGTGATGATTGAGACAATATGCAGCTCTTTTTTTTTTTTTTACTATCCAGGGACTTGGTAGAAAAATATGCCCAGATGGATTTGAGCCGAGGTCATTAGGGAGACATGACCCAAGACACTGAGAGCTTAACATCAGAAACTAGTTATTACAACCCTCATGTTGCCTGTAAATACAGTGTTACTATAGCCTGTGTGTGTCTCTCTCACACTATCTATTCTGAGCTCTTTGTGCATCTCAGTGAAGTTTGGGCTTTGCTATGCTTTGTCTGTAACCACGGAGACACATAAAAGAGGCCATAAACAGAGGCAGACTTTGAGGCCTCTGTGATGTCCCTTGTGCACCCCTACCCTCCCTTTCGTTTTGTCCTCTCTGCCTTCCATCGGTTTTTTCCAGCACTGGCACACTGCCAGTCTCCCTCGTTTTCCCAGACATAGATCTGTTGCCATCAGATTATCAGGACAGGAAGCAGAGGACAGAGAGGGGAAGTGATCTGTCCTCAGTCTCACCCTCCTTCTCCCTCTAATACCTGAACTGACAGAAGACCAGACCAGAGACAATGGTGTCTTTTTGTATTGCTAATAGGAGCTGGCAGTGGACTTTTAACATGCTTAACGGTGTGCTGTGTGTGCAAACACTGTGACACCCATACATTTTTATAAAAGTTAATGTAGCTTGGTACAGGTGTTAAAAATATCCACGTAAACCATCTAACTGATTTGCTTTTACAATGCTTTTTTTTTAATTAATGAAGGACCACTAAGACCTATAAAGTACAGTGCAGGGACAAAACTAGAAAAAGTACTCCCTGAATTCAGTTCTTTTGTGTTCATCCCTCAGCTTCGTGACTCCACAGAGAAGTTTGAGGAGTATTATCGTTATCGCCTGCGTGTGCAGCAGCATCTGGAGCAGAAGCTCCAGAACAGGCAGCAGTACCACCAGATGCTGCTGGAGGGAGGGGTCCAGCAGGAGCCTCCGCCCAGCGACATGCATCACAGCCTCACAGAGAAGTTCCTCAACAGGTACAGACACAATCGGATCCATCCAAACGGCCCCTGTCAGACATAGTGCACATTCTGATTTTAACACAAACACACTTGCCAAGTCATTTGAAACTTCTTGTCAGAGGAGTTCTGCTGCAGGTTGACTGAATTAAAATCTGCCAATTACTCTTTGTTTTGTAACATGTTAGCACAATAGAGGAGCAGCTGCTGTACAAGGACATGTTAAGCTGTGATAATGAGGTCCCGTGTGTCTCTCCTTGCACGACACATGCACCTCCCCCAAAATCTGTCTTCAGTCCTCGCTGCACCATCTGTGGTGAAGCGCTAACTCACAACACATGGGACCACTGCCTCCTGTGTATTTTAAGTATACACAATATTAGACCATGTAGTCAAAATTTCAAAACATCTACCTTTACATTTAAACCCTGCATTCAAACTGTAGGAGTGCATTACCTTAAACAGCACAAAAATCGATTCATAGTATTTGCTTTTTTTTTGTTTTACTCTTTCAGTTAAACAAAAAAAAGGGGGGGGCAGAGACCCCTTGGTTTGTCCCCTGAGATTTTCTCCCTGTCCCCTACCTCTCCATGTCTGTGCAACCTCTGCATTATTCACAAGGGTAGCTGTGCAGAATTACATCATCTTCATCACATCTTTTGTCCTGTGCTCTTTGTAGTTTTAACTAGATTTAACTAGCCAGTCGACTAGGTCACTGGGTCTAAGAGCCAGGACCCGGAAGTGAAATGAAATATGTGGTAGTTTTCTCCTATTTCCAAATACAAGAACCTTCTCAGGATAAAGAAAGGGTGAGAGAGGAAACATGGGGGTTAATGGAGATACAACTCATTAAAGGTACAAGTAATCAAATTTGTATGAACTACCCAGGTCCATCCAGAAGCTGGAGGAGCTGAACGTGGGGATGGAGGATATAGGGGAGGAGGTGAAGTCTTTGGCCCAGCAGTGCAATGGCAATGGGAACACACCTGCCCCTGAGGACAATAACAATCCTCCATCTGTGACCCCAGAAAAGAGTCAGACCCAAGGGGGAGGGGTGATCAGCAGCACTCCTCAGCGCACCGTTGGGGGGCGTGCAGTCCCACCTCCGAATGAGTCCCCCGTTGTCTCTCAGAGGTTGGTGTTTTAATGTTTTTGTTTTTGTTTTTGTTTTTTGCATCCAGTTCATGTTATATTAGCTAGTGCTGATTTAGATGATAACAGCTTTTCTGTGTCTAGTGGCAGTGGGCAGAAACACACAGGGGATCAACAGGGTGAATCCCCAGGCTCCGTCTCCCCAAGTAAAGAGGTAGGAATGCAAAATTATATACATTAACATGGCAGCATTAAAGCCTTCACTGAACTAAACTTAAAGGGATTCCCTTAGGGCTATAATTTATGCCTCATCCAGCATATAATTATTTTGCTTCACAAAATAATGTCCTTCACAGTTTTTTACAGCTTCCTAAGATTTTAACGTTGCTCAATCCCTCTTGTTTTCATCATAGTATAAGTCAGTACAGTATAATGCTAATATTACTTGGTAGATTATACTGCTAATTACATGTAAGCTGTGTCTTTATGTATTTGTATTTGTTGTTGTTTTTTCCAGAGTGACAAGTCTAAAAGTCTGTTTGTTCCCGTGCACACTTTGGAGGATACTCAGGCAATTCGTGCTGTTGCCTTTCACCCATCCGGATCACTGTATGCTGTGGGATCAAACTCCAAAACTCTACGCGTGTGTGCCTATCCAGAAACATTGGACAAAAGGTGACCTATGGACACCAATGTCCAACCCATTTGTTTTTCTTATTGTGAGTAGCCCCCTTGAGTCTGAAGCTAATTGAACCATGACCTGAAAGATCCTACCATCTCCTGCTTTGTTTTTTTCCTTTTCTTCACTCTTCCTGACCTCAGCAGTTCAAATCCAGCAAAGCAACCAGTCGTCCGCTTTAAGAGGAACAAACACCACAAAGGCTCCATCTACTGTGTGGCCTGGAGCCCCTGTGGGCAGCTGCTGGCTACAGGCTCTAATGACAAATATGTCAAAGTTCTACCTTTTAGTGCAGAGACCTGTAATGCCACAGGTGAGTGTACTTCACATGAATGCATGATCACAGTCATGTTTGTTGCTGCTGGCATTGTCATCTGCCTGTGTTTCCACTGGTCCCAGGTCCTGACCTGGAATTCAGCATGCATGATGGCACCATCAGAGACCTAGCCTTCATGGAGGGTCCAGAAAGTGGAGGGGCCATCTTGATCAGCGCTGGAGCAGGAGACTGTAACATTTACACCACCGACTGTCAGCGGGGACAGGGTCTTCACGCCCTTAGTGGACACACTGGTAGGCTGTTAGTCTTTTCCTATCTTTCAGAACATAAACCATTAAGACAAAGACTCACTTGCTCCTTGCTGTCCAGGTCACATTCTGTCTCTGTATACATGGGGAGGCTGGATGATTGCATCTGGCTCCCAAGACAAGACTGTTCGTTTCTGGGACCTTAGGGTGCCCAGCTGTGTCCGAGTAGTGGGGACTGCTTTCCATGGCTCAGGTATGACCCATATCCTATGTGTCATTTCTCCATTTAAACTCCATTTATCCCTACCCTAACCCTAAGAGAGCTACCATCCTTATTCACTCCACAGGCAGTCCCGTTGCCTCGGTAGCAGTCGATCCAAGTGGTCGTCTCCTAGCAACAGGACAAGAAGACAGCGCCTGCATGCTGTATGATATCAGAGGAGGACGCATCGTCCAGGTGTACAGGCCACACTCCAGCGATGTCCGATCTGTTAGGTTTTCCCCCGGAGCGCACTACCTACTCACTGGCTCCTACGACACAAAGGTCATGGTCACAAACCTTCAAGGTAGGTTAAGGAACCTTCACCCACCATCAGTTGTGTGTCATAGTGTTATTCTGTGTAACTGAGTGTTGTGCGTGTCTCCAGGTGACCTTACCAAACAGTTGCCTCTGACTGTGGTGGGAGAGCACGGCGACAAGGTGATTCAATGTCGATGGCACACACAAGACCTGTCCTTCCTCTCGTCCTCGGCTGACCGCACTGTCACTCTCTGGACACACAACCCGTAACACCCATACACACACTCACAAAAGCATATCATCTAAAAAACACATTTCCCCAAAACAACACTGCTTCTCCTTCTCCCGCACTATCAACATGGTTTCACCCTTTCAATACAATTGACACTTGTAAGCCTGACAACACACTCACTTCCTTAGGCACACACACGCACAGGTGAATGAATCTTCCCCCTTCTGTCTGTAGAAAACAGAAGAAAGGTTTACAAACATGATAAATCAAAACCACATATGTTGCATGGTCCCCTTTGTCTCACTGACTGTTGTCATTGGGGGCTGTAACAGTCAAAATTCTCACTTCACCCTTTAATTCACGTGGCGTCATCCTAGTTCTTCACTCCTTTCACACACCATTCAGTTGCTGGATGTACTTTTTGCTGAGCAGTTGTTGAGGTTTGATGAGACAGTGCTTTGATCATGTGGTGCCTTCCTTTAATTTCAAGTTTCCATCACAAACATTAAAAAAGGTCATTTTTAAGGGTTAGAACTTGACATTGTGAAAAATACTACATTCCGTCTTTGCATATCATTTTATTACAGCTAAGGTTATGCTGCTATTTCGACTGGAAAAACAAGCATTGAATACATGATGTACAATGTAAATTTTCTTCTTAAATTATGTCGTGCATTCATTTTCAAATTTAAATGTGTGCTTTTGCGCTGAAGTTGTTACAGTGTCTTGCAGTGGCCTGCTTGTTATGGAAGATCGTTCTGTCGGGAATCAAAAGGGAAATGCAAATTGTGATTTTTGGTTTTGTTCCCTGACGTTCTGTTGAGGTTTTTCAGCATTTAAAAGCTTTGGTCTGTCTGTTGCAGAAATATCAACAACAGTAGGTGGCGGTCTTTGTCCATATTAAGGATCTGACCAGATGCACAATGAAGTCTGAATGAAAGCGCGGGTGTTTTGGTATTACTATAGGACCAGTATTTGGAGCATATTATGCTTTGTTTTTGTTTTTCTTGTATTTTTAGATTTGCACTTTGATTTTTTTAACATCCATTTACTGCATCTACAAAAGATGCTTATTTAAGTTTTTAATGTTATTTTTAATGTTAATGTATAGTAAACAGTATATTATTTTAACAAATGAAGCCAAACTAATATGCACATAGATGTATTTATTTCAATTGTGTTCATGTATGTACAGTAATGTTCTGGAAATGCTAGTGGCTGTTGTATTAAGCCATTTTAATCATGTTTTTGAAAGTGACTTAAATTAATTTGAGCTAACATAAGTCTGACAACTGGTACGTTCATTAAAGTGTTTTACACAAGCTGTTTTTTAGTGTTTTGTTGAAATGAAAAAAGTTTATGATCTGTTGAAATGAAAAAAGTTTATGATCTGCATTTATAAAGAGTCAAACAAGATGACTAGCTGATTGAGGTTTAATTTATGTGACCTCGCTCGAAATATTGAATACAAAAAAAATGTTAAGGGCTGTACATGAGTTTTACCACTTAGCTTAAAATAATTTTTTGTTCATTTCCTGTCTGATAACTTCTAAACAAAAAACAACCTCAAACAAACAAATACATGGAAAGAGTGCTGTACCTCAGTGTCCACTCTAATGTGATGTTTTTATATATATATATACCGTATATATGTATATATATATATATAAAACATTACATCATAGTAGTAGGACGGCGACGGCAAAATCACAACAATCATAAAAAGCACAATAAATACAAACATAACGGCAGTTGCGTATTGAAAAATACACATGTGAAATGAAACTTGCAGGAGCACAGAATGATGAAAAACAAGGAGTAAAAAAGGTATAACACCTGTCCCTGATACCGAGTTAGTTTTGTATTGTGCAAGTTGTGCGAAACGAGTCCTCGCGATCGATCTCAGATATTTTTCCATTGTACTGTGAATTACATACAATGCTGACAGTGCTTTTTGTCCAAACGGATCAATATTGAGAGATAAGTCTTTTTTTGAGTGACCTCCCCACTGTTTATCACAACGCTGCTGAATGCTTCATGAGATACAAAAAAAAAACAACCTGTTTGTCCCTTTAGTGCTTGGTTCAGTTGGAGCTGGGCCTGGCTGCAGTGTTGGCTGAAGAGGGCAGGGTGACGCGTTGCTCATCCATTCGTTTGGCCTGAGAGCGCATGATAAGGCTGAAGAAGTCCTCGTCTGGTACGGTGGGCCCTCGGACTGGAGGAGGGGGAGGGGCACAGCGCTGGTCATCCAAACGGGACCCCTGGAATGAGAGAATATGACTTTAAAATTGATTTTTCCTCATATATTAAATGCAGTGCTTGCTTAAGAAGGTGTCCAGAAACAGTGCTCAGTTAGCCTTTACCTGGCACTTGACAAGCATATCAAAAAAGTCATCGTCTGGCTCAGCATTGTCTGCGTTGGCCATCAGATGGTTGAGTACAGCCTGGTTGCTGTTGTGATGGAGCCTGAGGCCAGGCAGGCTTCCCCCTGCCACTGATGAGTCCTCTAAACGTTGGCCTTGTGCTCCAGACATGTTGGCAGACTCTGACACAGCTGCAAAGTTACAGAGGATCAAGAAAGTTTCAGAATAGGCAAGATGTTTATATTGTGTGGTATGAGAAGGATGTTTTACAGCAGGTATCTAATGAATTCAAATTGCAATGAATGGACTCACATTTCCTGATGGTTCTCTGAGGCGCCTCTGTCCCGCCATTTACTGATAACCTACTTCCCTTATCCTGTATGGAACAGCGTTGGTCATCCATGCGGTTGCTCTGGAAACGGCTCAGCAGGTCAAAGAAGCCCTCATCTCCAAGCATGTCTGGACTGAGCTGCTAATAAAACAAATGTAAGACCTTGTTTGATGGTATCTGTAGTAGGAGACTCATTAAGCCTGTGTGGTTTACTCTCTCTACCTTCTTTGGTCCCTGTACTGGGGTGTGACTGGTGTCCAGGGTATTGCTGGTGTCCTGGAGGATTTTACTGGAGCCACTGGCCTTGTACTTCTTCCCACGCAGACGATTCACAAAGAACAGCTTGGAGGTGCTCTTAGCCAGTGAGGGTTTGGACTGTTTAGTCAGGATATCGCTGTTCCATTTCTGACCCTTCAGGACAGAAAGCAAATTAGTCACCACAGTGAAGAGGAAAACAATGTGAGGAAACACAAATATTGGAGAAGATATTGATCAGTGATGAAACAAAGTAAAGAGTATAGAGAAAAGCCATTCTTACATTCATCTTGTCTGGAGTAAGTTGCATCAGCTCCAGGTTCTCCATGCTGTGTCTCCTGTTCATCCTGGGCTTGGCTCCTAAAGATACATGTAAATTGTCAACACCCATTAAACTCAAAGTGCACAGTTTCAATATGAGATCAAATTAAAGTTCTGTGGTGTTTAAGTATACTCTTCTTTTTATTTACCATGCAGGTTGTAGTCTACATCCTTATTCTCTGAGAGGGTGGAGTTATTTGTGCTGTAGCTCAGACCCAGTACCATCTGGAGATCAGACACGTTCATACGGGCCGTCAGCTCCCCACTTCTGTCTCCAGTCTGGGGGGAAAAAATAGAGTTAGCAACAATGGTACAATACCTTTCCACATTTTGGTAAAATATAAAATGTTTAATGTGTATACTTCTTTGCAGATCTCCAGGTGTTTCTCAGCAAAGTGCATGGCCTGGTCGTGGTTTCCGAGTGCAGTGTGAGCATTTCCCAGACTCCAGCATGCACGGCCTTCCCCAATCCTGCAGAACAACACAATTCAAATACATGTTAGAGGTAGATACATGTTAGAGGTAGAACGAACGCATAACATATATATGTATATTTATAAGAATGAATTTGTATTACTAAAAAGAATGTGTGTGTACCTGTCATTAAGGTCTTGGGCTATGATGAGGTGTTTGAGGTGATAGTCTATAGCTCTCTCATAGTCCTGGAGAAGAGTGTAGGTGTTGCCGAGACTGTAGCAGGCCTGGGCCTCCACGGCTCGATCCTTTAGCTGCCTCGCCAGCTGCAGTGTCCTCCTGACAAACACACACACACACAGGCTGCATCAACACACTGCAGAGCGAGTGTTGACGTCTCCTCTCATATCACCTGCTCTCTCAGACAGGGAAATGTTTGCTTTTTAGTTATCAACATCACACGCTTGTCATTTTTTCCCTATCCAGTGTACTGCAATCACAGGACCTATATTATACTTTTTTTTATAAACAGAAAACGGTTACAGAAGATTCATGTGTGGGCGGTGGCTTACTTGTAATGCTCAGCAGCAACTTCGAATTCCCCCAAAAATATAAAGGCGTTCCCCAGGTTGCAGTAAGCCCGTCTCTCCGCCGAGCGGTCACCAAACTCCTTAGCAATGAGCAAGCGCTGAAACAGAATCACACTTATTAATATTAATATTATTACAAAATCACTATTAATAGAGGAATGGCTGCTTTTATGGAGATTAGACTTTAAAATAACACCTGCTCATGAGAAGCTACTGCTTTGCGAAAGTTTCCCAACAGGTAGTGTGTGTTGCCGAGGTTCCCACACGTTCGACCCTGCGCCGCCCGGTCCCCAAGCTCCTTCACTATGGCCAAGTTTGCTCTGAAAATCCACATCCAATCGAATCAGTCAGCCACAAACACTGCACTTGGGATAGCCGACGTAATAGTTATAAAAGCAGGGAGACAACCTATCATTAATACGTTACACAAATGCACAAAGTCACATACTCATAGTACTCAGCTGCCTTCCTCAGTGCCATCATGACGTCCTCTGGGAAATCTCCCGGCTCAGCTCCACTCCAGCAGATACTTTTGCCTTTGGCGTGGTACACGTTCCCAAAGTTGTAATACGCCCGCGCCTGACCCACCTGACACAAAAGCAGGGTGGTCATATTTCCTGATTCCTCCTACATAACATAATATTTCATGGTACACACAATCACTAATGCTTGAATACATTGCTGCCTCACCTTGTCATTCATGTCCCTCGCTATGTCCAAGTGCCTCTGACAGCAAACCACAGCCTCGTCAAAACGCCCCAACACTTTTAATGTGTTGCCGAGGTTTCCGCTGGCTTTGGCTTCTCCAAGCAGGTCCCCAATTGTTCTGTACAAGACATTTGTTAGTAGGAGTAAAATCGTTACCTTTAAGCAGGCTTAGAAGGACGTGGTAAATCTAACCTGGTCAGGGTGAGGTCATGGCGGTGGAACTCCAGGGCCTTGGCATAATCATGCAGGTGAAAGTACGCGTTGCCCAGTTGGCTGTAGATGGCACTGAGCACCTGAAGGTCCTCTGTGCCAACCTGGATGGCAGCTTCAAAGAAGGAGACACCGGCTCTGTAGTCACCCACCTTACAGAGCCGCTCGCCCTCCAACGCCAGCTCCAGGCAGGACACCTCCATCCTGCAGACAACAGAAGCAGAGTCACTCTATGAGGAGTTTAGTCTGAACTGGCTGAGCTTCGAGAAAAACAATACTAATGAAGAAGCCAAAGTTGAGGAGGCTGTGGAGGAACAGATTTTCTCTGGCTGTGACTGCAGCCAACTGACCTGACCTGCTTCTAGGCAAAGGCTTTCAATTGGGAAAACTGTTCAGCCACTTCCTTCCCCCTATCCAGAACAATGGCTCCAACTCGGGTTCTCTGTTATGGTAGATCTGACATCCTTCTGAAATGTCTCACAACACTGACTTTCTTTTACGTTCATATGATAATTTCATGGCCTGTATTTGTCATGATTTCAAATATTTTTCATGAGTTAAGCATTAGAAAACATTAAAATGTTTATGACTTTACATTTTAGCCAATTAATTGCAATACTAGTGCTCTGACTACTGACACCCAATTTAATGACTGATGATTTGATTGCTTTTTATAATAAAAAACAGATCAAATAGCAAAACTGAGACACTTGGTGCTGCAATATATTCACCTAGCAAATCACAAGGTTATTCTTAAATAATATACTGTCCACCTTAAAGTAAAACGCATTAGTCCTGTATGCTTACACTTATGAGTAAGCAGCATATTTGTCCAAACCTAAACAGCAAATTTTGTTTTTCAGGAAGTTCTATTGTTGGAAGGAGTTCAGCCTCACACAAAGTCTTTTCACTTTGTTTATCTCTAAATTTCCTTCTGTGCCCAGCCCACTGTGTTGCGCGAAATCCCTGAACATCTGACCCACAAACACCGGTGTAAAAACACGATGCAGTCAATGTACAGTAAAAGCTTACACAGTCAATAATGTGCTATTTAAATGACACAAAAACACCAAAGAAGGCAGCTTGTTTCATCATCATCAGCCAGCAAGGCTATTATTTGTGAACAAAGGCAAACACGGTTCCCTGAAAAGTTGATAAACCTCCTGTTTTCATCGATCTCAGGCCTTAAATTAGACAGGCCTTTGTTTACTACCGCGTTAACAACATACCATTAAGCACCATAGCTGTGGCAAACACTGGCCTACCTGCTGGCTTTCCGTGTCTTACAACAACAGCACAAGCACATGGAACATCTGAGAGGCATCTACCAACGTTTCCACTGGAAAAACCTTCCAGGCTGCTGCTCCTTCTATTTCCCTGAAGCATTGAGAGATTAACCGAGTGCAATTTAGCAGCGTATACCAAAACAGATGATGACGATCATGTTTGTTGCTCAGAGAAGTCCGCAAAAAAAAATTTCCATTCCTGCGATAACAAGAACATTAGCCATCTGACGTCACAATGAGATTTTTTTGCATCACACACCGGAAAACTGTCAAGGAGGTGTACGATATTGTCATAGTATTAACGTCCAATACACGGCGGCAAGGAAACTGTTCAATCAGCATTCTCTTTGCTAATCTGCTTAACTTTCTTTCAGGTTCTCGCCTGACCTGGTCACCTGAGATTACGACTGGGTAGTGCGCACCTGACAGATTAAAGATGCTAAGTGCTAAGTAGCTTTATTTGGGCTGTCAGATACAAGCAGACTTTGTAGAGTATTGGAATGGAATCAGTTAATTGAGGGTAACAATGTTGACAGCAGCACCAACTGCAAAGGACAGACATCCTCCTAACCCGCACGCACCTACTCCATCCAGATAGGATGGACACGCGTGCGGCAGGGAAACAATGCCAGCGCTGATGAATTTTTCAGAGCTTGTTAAATATTGAAGCCGGAGCAAGCCTTTTTGTGTTTTGCAGGTCACACCTGCCTTTTACCTGGCTGTGTAAGGACAGCTGGCTGATGCCTATTTGTAGGAAAACTCACCTGCCTCTTGTCAACAAATTCACAGAGAGAACAACAGGCTCCCACTGCACAGTCTGAACTAAGCATTTATCTCCACATTCAACACAGTACAATCACTACTTTAAAAAGGCAACACTCGTCAGTTATCTCACATCTGCATGTGAGAAGCATTAAAATAATTGCAAACATGGAACTCTTCTCTTAACAATCCACCAATAACTGCTTTCTAAATGTAAGAAGAACAAGAAAACGAGAACGCTATAAAAGACCCCAAAAAATGTCTACAAATATACCTCGACTGAGAGAGGAGATTCCTACCTGTAGCGGACATGAAGGGACTGCTCCTCACCTCGCGTGCTAACCACTAAGCCACTGGAATCCATTGAAGTGCATAATATGAGGGAAAATCCCAGTTTCGTTCCCGAAAAAATGGTTGCGTTTAAAACAAGAGCCGACGAGAGGTTAAAAGAAATCTTTGGTCAAACAGTGCCGGGGAAAAGGAGGCGATCCAACCGGAATGTCACCCCGTTTGGTGAAGTGTGTGAGTGTCCCTCTGCTGAATGTCGACAAGGAACAGTAACCCCATGAGTGTTAGACAGAGCTGAGGAGTCCTGCGAGTCAGTTCACACGGCTGCTTTCCTATTTAGCGTGTTTTGCGTCACTGCTCCACAGTCTCTGGTCAGCGGCCCTCTGTGAAGAGAACACAAGATGCTGTATGTGAAGCCTCATTCTGGCCACATGGTGCCATGGCAACACCCACCAAACAGCGGCGTGCACAAGAGGGGAAGAAAGGAAAGCGAGAGAGAGAGAGAGCAGGGCGGGAACGGATGGATGGATGGGGGTCAACACAGGCGAGCTGTCAATCTAAGGTGGTGACTCAGTTCATCCAGGCTTGGAGACGTGCGTAAGTGCTCTAAAGCTGCAGCAAGGTGAGCAAGCCATGTATGTTTCAGCAAGCAGAGGGATTGTCGAGGACAGTGTCACTAAATCAAAAGAAAAGCATGAGAACAGACCAAACATGTCTTATAAAAAAAAAACAGACAAATAGATACTGTGTATTACTGTGTGTATGAGACTTCCACCACGGGAAAGAGTAGCGATAAGCAGGCGACATGGTGTTGAGACAAACCAGAGCTAAATATTACCTCATGTCTCCATGCAGTCATACCAGCCACACCCAAATGTCCCCCAACTTTAACCCAACAGCCTCTGCAAGCACGCACGCACACACACACCATAAGTTACTATTTCTATGCCCAGAGACAACACATACTTTAAAAAACAAGCAGTGTGTGTATTTAAAAATCTTTCTTTCACTGTATAAAATCTTCATACCTACATATAAACCACCCGTGTAAGCATTATGACTGGTCTGCTGTTCCAATAGTACTCAAATGGCAAAATATGGTCATATTCCCACTAACGGTATGAAAACAAAACAAAAAAAACTATTTTTGATAACATGTAACATCTCAATCACTGCCTCACTGTGTTTGCTATTAAAATGAGATTAAAGATGAAAATGTTTATTGTTAATACAGCACATTTCCAGGAAACAGTGTTGCATTTTAAAACTCAAGCCTAAAACCCAAAGCTTTGGAAGTCTGTGCCTGTACAAGTTCCTGCACATTATTAAATCCCTCGTTAATTTATGTTGGTGTACGTGCAGCCTTTTCCAACAGTATATGCCAACTGGGTGTGTTTCCAAGAGACCTCTCCCGCTTACAGAGCTTAAGTGTGCATGAACATGAGTGCAGCAAAGACAAATGCTGCACGCTGACGGTGCGTCAAATGAAAAACAGGTTTTTGATGGCGTCACTCTTTTCAAGAGTCAAAAATGGGACATGATTTCATTTCTGGCACACTTAAGATTTTCTTTTTTGTGCTTACAACCCACTTATGCACTGAGCTGCCTCTGACTACAAAACCTAAAAATGGAAACACCACTCAGTGGTCCACCATGAGCCAGCAAAACCATGCACAACACAAAAGACAGAAACAACTGAGTAAGTCGCGGAATACTGACCGGTAATTCTTCCACACGGGAACAGGGAATCTGGGAAGCCTGCAAGGCAAAATAAATGTAATGTAAATAACATTACATCGAAAAATAAACTAACAGTAACCAGCAGCAGGATAGTCCCCCACTCTAGATGATATACATTTCCCAGATTATTAGGGACACCAACCTAACACCAAGGTCACATGATAAAATAAATGTACCAAATAAACCACAAGACAAACAGAGCTCATCAATTTGATTTGACCCTTTCATAAAGCACTTTCAACAAATACTAAACACCGAAGTACAGTGCGGGATTACTGTTCTAGATTTATGTAGTTTTAGCCAAATGTAGTGAACAAAAGCATATTATAAGCCACATGCTGCACCCTTATTGCGTATGCAGACATGGCTGTCACTATCAACTCCATTCATACACATATTACTCTGGGTGAGGAAGCCAGTGATACAAACACATGACTCACAGTGAGTGATACTCTTGTCAGAGGTTTGTTGACAATGGTTGTTGGAGCTAACATCGACGACAGATCATAGTCACAGGCATAAACAGTGAAAACATTTACCTGCTCGTATTATCACATTCTGCTACACATTAGCTAATTAGCATGTTAGCTTCTATACTTACGTTGGACGATCCAGCTCGAACAATGGGGACTTTCTCCTATTTTTTCTCCGTTCTCACAAAAAATAAGAAGAACATGAGTCCGTTTAAAAGGTGGACCTTTGTAATACGGAAACGGTACGTACGGTATTAAGCATAACACGACATTATCTTTTAACTTTAGTAAAACTTTTATTTTACTTCGATAAGAAAAGTAAACCCTGTCGGCTGCACTGGCGGACGTGTTGTCCACAAACAGCCAATCAGAGGACGACATTCAAAGATAGCCACGCCCCAAACAACAGTCATTTGACCAATAGATTTGAATAGAATAGAGATGACGTATTTTCATACGGTAGTGGAGGAGCGCTCCAAAACAAGCTTTAACCTTTTTATCAACATCCCAGAATAATGCTGATTTACCATGTTGTATCATTACATCAGGTTGTATGTATATATATAATTATTTTATTTTTTTTAATTTCAAACTATCCAGATCATGAAAGCACCATAACCATCGATTTAATCTGAAAGTAATGTTCATTAATTTATCTCAATTAATTTATTTTTTACCTGTATTTTCTGTAATTTCCAAATAAGTAAATTTTATTTTGTTATTATTTGGTGTGTGTGTTTTACAACTCGGATATACTGTCGGATATATACAGTATATATTTTAACAATGATGGATGTTTGGCTGAAATTGAATTTTTATTTTTTCCACAAGGGGCCGCTATGCAGCTTTTAAAAACCATTTTAAAGCCTCAGAGGATGTGAAGTCGTCTCTGAGCAGACCATTTGAACGATACAAACAATTTCTATAATTACATAATGAACTACAGCACTGTCCAAAACTGTCTCCTCGTAGAGGTCTTACCGCCGTTGCCTAGCAACCAGTCTCCGCCTGCACGCCGCCCGTCCGGCTCCAGACACACAGCGCTGCCATGTTCATTATTAATGACGCCACAGAAACTAAACCTGTCAGAGAAAACATATGTCGGGTCAGAAATACAGTGACAGCATCGGATCAACAGAAAACTGCCACGCTGGAGGAGTCGTCACCACAGTGAGTTAATACAACCACCACAATATATCGCCACGCGAGGATGAATATTCAGCGCAAACTTAAAGTACAGAAACTGTACTGTAACACTGGACATTGTGGCTTTCCAGTGTATAAGCTAATGTTACTGAATGTAACGTGTGACATCCTGCTAGTGTTAGATAACTATGGTGCATTTACTTGCATTGTTATGGATGAAACGACCAAACTGTATTTCACACATATAAGCGTCAAAATGCTGCAAACATGTTATTTCCAATAATAATATATCTGTGAAACACTGCTGCTGACACGTTTATGTCATATACAAAGGTCTGAATATCTGTTCTACCACTTTTACCCCCCCACACACCATAAACACAACTCATGCTACACCTCACACACCTACTGTCACACAGACCCATGCCCACACAATGTATTGATTGTTGAATAATTGACAGCTAAGCACATTTTGATCCAATGTTGTCAGCACACAAGTTGTGTTGCTAAGTGAGGAACAGGTGTTCCATTCTCAGGTGTTCTTACCCCCCCCCCCCATTCTCTTTTCTCCCCCCCCCCCCCCCATCTTAAGGCAGGTGAAGCGAGTCTGACCAGAGCGTCCACTTACAGTTCCTGTTACATAGAACGTGTCCATGGAGGGAGATCCAGAGGACTCAGATGAGGATTTTCAGGGATCCACTGTGCTGTGGGAGAAATGCATCGAGCAGAGCATCTTTGTCGACCTGAGCGAGGATGAGAGTCTCCACTTTAGTGATTTGGACGGTTTAGCTTTGCATCTCTCCCAGGCAGAGTCCGCTGCCTCGGAGGCCAGCGTCCATCTCAGTGGTAAGTTCAGCTTGTCATTGTCATTGTAAACATTACGCAGTGTAAGCAAAATTATAGATCAGAATTCTATCACCTGTAACTGTGTTGTTTTTTTCTTTTTATGTGCAGGGAGCGCTGAGCTGTCAGCTTTGGATAACACCTCCTCAGAGTCCAGTATTGAGAGCAGTCAGTGTGAGAAGGTGGTAGAAAGCCAGACCAAGAGCAGCATATTGAATGTGTCTGTCCAAAGACCAAACACCATGCAAGATGACCCACCCCTACTGCTGGGTTATGAAGACCTGGGACAAGATACCAGTGATGAAGATCAGGAGGATCTACCATATGATGGTAACCCTGATGGTAACCCATGCCTCAACCAGACAGTCAGCACAGAGGGCAACACAAGCTCTGATGGAAAAGAAACCATTCATGGAAGTCCTGAAGCTCCTGGTGTGTTTGAGTTGATTACACCAAATATGGATTCTGCTGCGCGTAATGCAGAGAAAACAACTTTGTCACAAGTGGATGCTGGCATCAAACATGATGCTTCCACATTCAGTACTGTTTCCCCATCACGCCGTCATCCTGCAGACATTAACCAGCTGTTGCTGCGACACTTTTCCCAGGAAGAGCTGCTGCAGCCAGGTAGGCTGATCGCGGCGGAGACCCTGCCAGAGGTGTCCTTGCTGGAGAGTATGGACGACACCATTTTAAGCCTGGCTCCAGTGCCCAGCACAATGAGTACTATTCATGGTGACCACTCTGACGGGTTTGATGGAAAGAGTCATGCTACATCAAAAAATTCGAGTTTGCAGGAAGAGGCCGAAATTGATAATGTCAAGTCGGCTGCAGACAGTGACGCATCCTGCACGGACTCAAACCACAGAGGAGGAGACAACGGTGCTGTTGAGGTAAAGGTGCAGGAAAAGTCTGAAGAGGAGGATCAGGTTCAGAGAGTCCCGCTTGTGCGCACCAGGTCCTTCAGCGAGATGAAGTATGGCCAAGGCCAAGTCCATTACCCCCGTCCTGATTTTTCTAAGGTTGTCCCCAAGGTAAAAATCCCAAAAGCTCCAAGTGGACCTGCCAGAACTGTTCCTCAGACCCCCAGCACCATGCACCGAACCCAGTCGTCCCCAGGTATGTTAGAGGTGATCAGCAGAGTCCTGGAGGAGTCAGTCCAGCAACCGGAGAGAATTTATGTCTTCAAGGGTGAGGAGAGGCAGACTCCTCCGACACAGGTGCATCGCCTGCAGGTAGAAAACCTCAAGACTTTACTATTAACACTGCATCTCAGCCTGTCAGCTGGGACTAACATCTAAACTGTCTCTTCTTCTTCCTTCAGGCTGAATATGATAAATTATTAACAAAATATGCTGAGGCCGAAAACCTTATTGATCAAATGAGAATAGGAACCAATGTAAGTGTCGCTCAAAAACAAAGCAGGTGTGTGAGAAATAAAAAAATAACGAAGTCACATTTTCGATGCAAGTGACAAACGTAACACACTTGTCTTGTAGACGCAGCAGACCTCAGAACTAATGCTTTATTCAGAGTGCGACGATCATCAGAGAAACTCAGCTGAGGGTAGCCATCTTGGATCCCTGGCTCCTCACCTACCGACATCAGGTACGTTTCTACCTGACATTCGATATTATGACGGTTCGTTCGCTTTGCGTTGCTTCCTGGAAATTATTCAGTGAAGTGCAACTGGTGTCCATGGCAATTCGGGTCAGGTGACGCTATTTTAGTTGCACAAACCTCTTTACTTTGAATATGGAGAAATATAAATATGTAAATATTAGATGTTTTAATGTTCACATCAGAAGCTGACTAGTATTTGTGTTGACTACATGTCATTTTAAACACTGAAGGAAAACCACTCCAATGTTTTCAGAAACCTCTGATGAAAAGGGAGGAACAGTTCCCCACAACAACGCTAAGGAGGTGAACGCAGCTTCCTCCAACCAGCCTGAAGAGGCCCCCAGCGAAGGGGAGAGAATGACTGCTGAGCTGACAGACATCATCTGCCCATTCACACAGAAGGTACTGTATGTTTGACGAAAGCACCAAGCTACAAACATGAAAATGCACACCAATCAACTCGCGCTCCTTCTCCCCTCAGGTGGAGGAGTTCAAAGTGAGCGTGATCAATATGTTGACAAGCACAGCGGAGCAGCAGATGGTAAGAACCCTACATCCTACACAAAGACGTCTATATGCAATGTACAGGATATAGGATATATCAATTTTAAGAGTTCATTTCAAAAATTAAAAATCGTTTTAATTTGCGTTCATTTGAAATTGGCCAGGTGTTAAGGAGCATGATGGAGGCTCAAGATCAGCTGGAGAGGAAGTACATCAGTAAGAAGGAGGAGCACCGAGCTCTGGAGATGCAGAATTACATGGGCCTGTCCAGAAACACTGGCACATTTGACCCAGACAGGTAAAGGACGCATCGATATTGTACTCATCTAAATATGTCAGTATGGAATTGATGAATCCATTCATCATTTCTGGGTGTAATGGTGTGTGCTTTATAAATGTTCAGGCAGGTGGAGGGTGATATATTCAGAATAGGGATGCACCTCGATGACATAAAGGAGATCATTGACAAGAACATGAGTGAGCAGATTTCTCCACCCTACTCATCCTCCACGCCCATGAGGGAGATACTACATATAAATCCCTCTGTGCTCACTCCCTCACCTCCACCATCCCTCCACCAGGTAACCAACTCACCCACTAACTCACCCATACCTCTTTTACCTTCACAGTTCCTGGCAGTGCAGCTTCAGTATAACAACAAACAAACAAGACAGATAAACCAATTGGACACTTTCTCCAGGATTAGAAATAAAAGGCTCCATTCTGTTATTATCAGGGCTACTATTGTATATACATGTTCATTACCTACAAGCTCATAATGTGTGTGTGTGTGTGTGTGTAGGATTACACTAACCACAAATTCCCCCACTCATGTTTCAGGGTCTATGTGATGGTATTTCCACTGTGAGTTATGATATGGACACATGGACAGATGGACACATGGACAAAGTGGAGGAGGCCAGTGAAGTCCATGTTGATGGTGGATTGGAACAAAGCATTGAACTCATGCCCACTGACTTTGTATTCAATAATACTGGAAATACCAGCTGTCATTCTTGGTAAAAACAATAAATATATATTTTATTTATTAAAAAATGCAATATTTAGTAATCAATGGTACTCATAGGTTTACATTATTATATAATTTATTCTACTTGGAACTCATAATTGAGATTAATTAATAACCTTATGTTTTGTTTTTAGTAGTGAAAACACTGTAAAAACTATATACATCACAGCTTATTCCAAACAGAAAAATGTATGTTGTTATCCTGGTTAGGATACATAAATATAAAACGCCACTATGGTGCAGGTTCTGCTGTCACTATTGATGATGTGAGCGGCGCTTGCGTGTTTGTTTTGTGCTCATAATAGGCACGTTCAGAGCCGCACTGCAGTGGGCAGATTGTGTTTCAGGTACAGGTCCGGTGATGGTGTTAGGTTTCACCGTGCAGAGAGGACAGAGTGTTTTGGTCGGTGTGAGCAGCGTTTCTTCTCCGTCGTGTTTCAGGAGCACGCAGGGCTCTGCGGAGAGACTGGACCCTGAGAGAGCAGAGGACGAGGACGGCAGAAAAGAGGAGAGGAGCTGTGTGTCGTCACAGGGGATAGTCCATAATGACATCATCGCGTACCTGACAGGAACCAGCTCACCTTCAAGACAGAGGGAGTGGACACCTGAAAGGTCAGTAAAGTGATGCGGATGCAAACCTGACCAAACAAAAAGCAAACCGTGTCTTAATTAACTCAAACTCATCTTTCCGCTTACATCTTCTACAACTAACTCATCATTTATTGTCATTGTTGCCGCAGTCCGAGCACTCCTGTGACTGTCGACATCCCAGAGGGTGAATGTGATCAGGGTGATTGTGTGAGTCTGGCTGTGGAGGTCTCATCTTCCTCTGATGCACCCAAAGACTCTGACACCTGCAGCCACTTGGAGCATCCTCTCAACACCTCATGTGAATCACAGGTCAGTCTCAGATAGCAGCTGGCTCTTTTGACAGTGGCGTTTTCTTCTAAGCTTCAAACTTCAGACGATTACTGATAGCTTGTAATGAAACTGGGATGACGTTGTGTTTGTATTTTATGCAGAGGATTGTGAGTCCAGAGACAGACAGTGGGTTTGGGAGCTCTTACTTGAATCAGTCAGCAAAATTTCAACCAAATCTGCTCATCGAAAGGTAAAAAAATCACATAAATGCTGATTCGCCGACTGATCCACATCACCTGTAGCTAATAACAGTCCGATCTGTCCAGTTCCAGTGACCAATCCCATCATAATGGTTTAAGTAGTTCAGACAGTGAGGGCTCCTGCTCCAACCTGCAGACAACCATCCATTCAGCCTCCCCTAACATCCAGAGGTGGGGCAGGTCCCAACCATCTATCCAAACACAGTCCTGTGGTGCAGTGGACTTGTGGGTAGCGAGCACCACTATGGAGCCTTCAGTCATACCACAGGGTGCGCAAACCCTTCTCATGCCATTACAACATGATTCAATGTCTGCATAATTAACTTTTGCATTGGTTTGTATGCAGCTTGTCGATAATGAAATATCCAGTGTTTCCTCCTCCTCGTACTGAACAGGATTTGACCCAGGCCTGTCTGCACAGCTCAGTCACTACGTTTCTGAACCTGTACTCAGCACCAGCATGGACACAGAGGCGAGAGGCGGCCAGCTGAACCCCTGCGTTTGTAACAGGTCAGTGTATCCTGAGATATCAGCCATGTCGGTTAAAGGTTAAAGGTAAATACAGATAGAATGACCTCTGAATCTGAATAATATCTGTGTGCCTGTGTGTTCAGTGAGGCCATCCTGGCCTTGCAGTCAGAGGTGTCCAGGCTGAAGAAGAACCTGGAGGAAGGCTTAGTCCAGCTGCCCCATCTGGCACAGAAGATGGACTATCTCACTTCCAAATACAGAGCTGATTATCAGGAGCGCAGGTCTAAAACCAAACACAGGGCTCAGCAAAGACCAGCTTGTAACAGGTGACCCTGATTTTTATTCATGTTCATTTTCATCACAATGAAAATTTTGAATTTAAAATTAGAATTCTTCTTCTTCTTTCTATTATTAGATGTTTTTACAACTTAACCATTGGTTTTTGTAAATGTGTATCCTCTACTGTACGGAAATGATCACACAGAGACCAGAATAACAGTCGTCTCACTTCCAGTCCAGCGCGAGTCGATGACTGGATTTCTTCAGACATGGACCCCAGCAAGAGTAAAGGTACTGCGCTGACTTCAAATGACCAGTTCACAGCAAACCCACTTTCACTAACATGATATTCATTATGCTGATCACTCAGGTACAGACAGTGGGGATACAGCAGCATCAGAGGTCATGCTGCAGTTCCACAATTCACCTGTGGGGAGCAGAAGAGGCAGGAGTGTGCTCTCGAGACCTGAGTTTCCATATAAATTGCAGGGGACACTGCAGTCCAGCAGAGGTCAGGGTAACAATAATACTTCACAGTGCTGTTTATAAAGGATTTTACTCCTTTACTCCTTTAGAAGAAAACTTCTGCTTTGACCAGCTCCATTTATTTTTAAAGATGTCTGTCTGCCTGTCATAATATTAAACTCAGTTGTAAATATGAAACCCAGTCGTGTATTAGTCGTGTACATACTGCAGTACCTCTCACATCAGCAGCCGTCATGGAGGGTCTTTACTCCAGGAAGAGCTGGTCTCCACTCTCCTCCCCATCTCTCCAGAAGCCTCTCCTCCAGGTCAGCTACGGTTCCTCCAGCAGTCTACCTGCCAGGTAAACACACGTTACTTCCTGACACCTGACAAACATTCATCAGCACTTTCCCAAATTATTACTCCTGGAATTATTGTTTTTCACAATCTGTCTTTACATCCAGCTATAAAGTTAAGGAGCCTCAGTCCATGACCCATCACAGGAGACGATCCACACAGTCAGACACTGCACTCCTACCCAGCAATGTGTATTTCCAACGGACACGGTCGCCTGTCTTACTGGCCTCAAAGACTGTCAGCAGGACAGGCAGACACAGAGGCAGCAGAGTGAGATATCTCATCTCTCCACATCTTTCCACATACAACATGTGCATGTCAGCAGCAGTTAGTGGTTGCTGAGGAAGTTTGGTTGCTTCTTCACAGGAGGACGAAATGAACAAGACCCTGGACGAGGCTATCGAAGTGGCCCGCAGTCTTAAAAGGACGACGGACCAGATGGCCAAGAAACTGTCAGCTGACCTGGCCAAAGCTCAGCGCGACAGGAAACTGCACACCATGCAGCCACTAGGGGCCAGAAAACACCAAACATTTTAACATCTACTACACAGATCAGTTTACTACATATGAAGCAGTTTGCCAGTGTCCTTGAACAATGACGCTTTACATTGAATAAGTCTTTATTAGATGATAAAGGAATATTTCAGATTTTGAGTTATTTAAGATCTATTTCTGTTATGTTGTTGCTTTTGTACAATGTTTTATATTTCACTGGAATAGCAGATGTAAAAATAAAATGTTGATATTGGCTACTAAAAATATAAATATATTGCCCAGATGTTGTATGTAATTTTGTTTGTAATGTAATATATCCTCTATAATACAGGCACATTGTGACCTTTGTAGTAATACTATACAATGTCACTCAGGTGAATAAACACGAGCTTTATTTGTACCCGGTCCTCCATGCCAGTAAACATTTCTCACCAAATGTTGTTTACTTTTTACTTTTTACTTTCTTCAAACTGTTTGCAATCCAATACACACCAGCAGCCACAGGGTAAGCAGATAAAGTTAAATCGAAATAAATGTAGGTCAGATTTGTAATATTGTGTTTCAGGAAAATCCCTCTGTATTGGCTTCAAATGAGTATCAGCTTAGTCCTCTCAGCTAATGTGCTCATCTGATGCCTCTAATGCCCGTCCCTGTCAGCCTGTGGGTGCTCGCGACGCAGTGTCCTCTTACTGAGTTTCAGTAAGATGGCTTTGTGAACCTGTTCCTGTATCCATCACAGCCTGCTGCTGCTGCTGCCGGGCTGCATCCAGCTTTTTGTTTGGGGGTATTTAGTTTCCCTGTTGTTGTAGAGGTGGGTATCGGGAGAGGAGACGTGTCTAAACAACATTCCTGAACTGTCCCGTCTGACTGTTCAAAGAGCAGATCATCTCACCTGTCCATCATAAACAAGATGAGGGAGTCCAAGTGACTTCTAAACCAGAAACCTGGTCACCCCCCTTCACGGGTTCACTGTCGGAAGACGACAGTTTCATTAACATGTTGAATTTATAACAAGCAGCTTTTGTTTACACAGTTGTAGGATGCCATTACTGATGGATTTAATATTGAATGTCAGTTGTTGAATAGCTACAAGCAGTATAGTGCTTGTGTTGATATGCTCAGTAGCACAATCATGGTATCAGGGACAGTATCTGGGGGAAATTATGTCATGTTGTTGATCATTATTGTGTTACTGTATTGTGCTTTAAGTCATCTTTGTGTTGATAGCTGTATCTCACATCCCTCGAAAGTGTCTTGTAACAGCTGTCAAACTTTGTTCCGTGATGATATTATATGAAGGGCATGCAAGTGATATCTGTGTGCGTGCGTGCGTGCGTGCGTGCGTGCGTGTGTGTGTGACATTGCCACATGTTGTACATTTTAAAAATTGTTTGCTGTTTCATCTAATGTCATGAAGTTTGCTAATATACATAGCATGCAATGAAATGCCCTGGTCACACTCACACCTTTAAATAGGCCCCAGAGCTGACCTAATTATAAATAGTGGTAGATACAGCGATTTTAGTGATGGTGTCATTTACAGAGGGCGGAGCATCCATCCACCTTGTACGCAAAACTAACTTTAAGTTAATGGTCACTCTTTGCTCTCTTTTGTCTTAAAGGTTCCTGAATAGCCAGTGATCTCAAAAGCTGATAAGTCAAAACAATTATTTTCACACATTACCACACATTGAACTACACAAGAATGTTTTCTTCTGCCTGTACAAAACAGCTGGACTGGTCATTTAGGAAACGCGACACTCTGACTCTATGTCCTTTGAACTCTTCAAAGAAGCAGTTATCTTGTGTGTGAAGTTGAATTTGATCGGCTTTCTGCTTTTGGCCTTTAATCACAAAAGAGTGTGTCCTCAGCAGGTCCTTAGGGATCCTCCCAGCCCATCTTCATAATACACACCTGACGCAGATACCGGGCCACTAGGGAATAGTACGCCTGTTATTCTAACCTTACCATTCAGCCGCACGGCTAAGACGTCTCTGTCACTTTAGCTGTAAATATTCGTACATACAGTAGTGTGTGTGTGTGTGCACATACTGTAAATCATGTATGTTTAAAGTCGGCATATCATACTGCACAAAGTCACAGCAGGTGAAGGACATTTGGTTACATAAGCTTGTTTGCTTTTTGGTTTCATTCATTTTCTCAGTGTTGTGTGGAAGTAAGGATTGGCCGCAAAAGCGTGAAAACCCAGTATGTATAGTATATTTACATCACGCATACCTTAAAGGTGTCGTTGATTTGTGTTTCTTCAGGTGATGACATGGTTTTATCTACCACATGATATCGCTCACACGGAAACCAGGAGAAATCAAATACTGATAGGCTGAAACATGAAACTCATATATGTCCTCCCATACACTGGAGCAACAGAAAACAGGTCATCACATGTATCATGTTATATTTTATGTAAGGAGTGAGTTCTCGGCTGCCATGTTTGCACTGTTTTGGTGGATACAAATTATTTAAGATTTATTGTTGTGGTCGAAAATGACAATTTTACATTATTCAGGTCATGAATACAAAGACAAAACCTTTCAACAAAAAGCTCTTTATCTGCATCCTCATCTATCACAGCTGAGCTTCCTCCTCTCCCTGCGATACGCCACCCATACACCCCTGAGGGGAGGAGTTACAGCCTTTGGGCTCTTTGGTATTTGCTGAAACAATAAAGGACCTGTCGTTTTATCTGGGAAAGAGAGGGAGGGAGCATGAGAAAAAAAAAATCGAATCATAATATCGAGCCAGAGCTGCTTCCCTGAAGTCATTTTGAGAAACAGCATCATCTCTCACCTCTCGCCTGCAGGCAGTGGCAGAGAGGAACAACACTACAGGCATGGGAGTAACACAACTTTTACTTTTATTGACCCTGACAGAGGTAAGAAATGATCATTTTCTCATTATATACTACATTCTATACTGTTTTATGCTTAACGTACGCGTGAAGAACAATGACGAGCTGGAGGACACATGAACACTGGCTCTTTTGAGTGTCACTGCTTTCAACAAGTGCATGTGGAACACCCGACCAAAGCTCAATAGACAAATTCATTCAGACCTGAAAGAAATACCTGCATCTGAAATCTGTGTTGAGTGAAAGTAATGTGCAGCCTGCTGCCTCTCATGCAGCCCCAGAATATGATCCAGGTCATTATTAGGATGCAATGTGAAATAAAAGTTGGAATGTTCTGCGTTTCCTGCTATTTCTCATCGCATAAATTTCTCTTTTCATGCATTTATTTGTCATGTTTTTCAGATTTGTGCTGCAGGAAATGGTAAATGATCTTCTTTTACACTTGTCTGGGGTCATAGGGTCAATCTTTGATTTTCTCTGTTAACAGTACATGATACATTTGAAGGCATGTATCTTAACAGTACCGTCGTCTCTATTTCTTTTAGTCATGACAGTGTCAGTGTTCACGGTCACGTCTAAGAGTATGACGGTGCAATGGGAGGGCCCCGCTGGTGCCAGCTCCTACAAGATCACGGTGACTCCCAAGAACTCCTCCAAGGCCCCTGTCTTTGCTCAGTTCAGTGGTAACTTTGTGATGGGCTCAGTCAACTCCCTGTCACCAAACACACTGTACACTGTGCAATTAGAAGCCATGGACAATAACCTCAATGTCCTCAGCACCGCGACGACCGAGGAGACGACAGGTCAGTAACGACGACAAGAACAGGAAGGAGGTGAATTAGATACAAGCACCAACGCCACGATGCAAAACGTCCTCCATTCAACAAGTGTACCACAATACACAATCAATGAAGCCACACAATGATCCACAATAGCCTCAGTCAGTATCATATCCTCTCTATTATATTTGATTAAAGATCTAAAAGTTCATTAGATTTCATGATTATCAATTGATGATCAGTTTTTAAATTACATGAAAATGTCACTAAATATCATACAGGTTGTACAAAACAATGTGTGTGAAGATGTCACCTTGGCCACTAACTAACTTTACTAATCTCTCATCAGTTGGACTGGTTTGACTGATGTTGATTGTTTTCCAGCTCCGGACGTTCCCAGCATTATAAAGGCCTACTCCAAACAAAGTGACAGCATCAGTGTCGAGTTCACAGAGGTTGTCGGGGCAACCAGCTACATCTTAAGGGCAGAGTCGGGTGACTTCTTCATGGAGACCTCAGTGGGCAGCTCACCAGGCACCGTGGTGCTTCTCCAGCCCTACACCGACTACGTGATGAGCGTCATGTCTGTCAACTCAGGAGGGAGGAGCCAGCCCTCATATCCTGTCACAGCCAAGACAGGTACAGACGGAGAGTCTATCACTGAACGCCTGGTTGTAGAAGAGTTGATCGAGTCTGTTATTTGGAAGGTTAGGGTTAGGAATCGTTATAACTCAACACATATTGATGATTTTACAACATAAAGACCGATACTATTTCCAATCACAATCCATAAAATGGAATAATAATGATCTTTTCTGACTACTGTCACACTTCAATACATTTTACACACGATGGTAATCAGTGCATGAAGAGTGAAACGCAGCCTTTCTGTTGTTCCTGTCGGACAATAGATTGTTATCTCGTTCCGCCGGCCATAACGGCTCGTCATTTCATGCTCATTGTCACACAGCCCCTGCTCTTTGCAGCCAGCACAGGAGGCTGGAAACTGTATCCTTCCCTCTATGTTATACTGCTCATGATATGAAAAGGGACACCATGAGAACTAGGTTGTCTCCCCTCCTGAAGGACCAGTGAATGTAACATAATCATGGGGAAATTGTTTCCATTTCACACCTCTTAGTACAAAAAAAAAACAAAAACGCGATAAGAAAACTCATTTACACTCATCAGTCCGCGTTTGACCTTACTTGCAGTGGTGGTCGCGCCCAGCTTGAACACTACGGCCCCTAGCAACCACTCCATCACTGTGACTTGGCCTGCGGTTGAGCACGCCGTCCTCTACTCACTCTGCATTATCAAAGAGGGCTCCAGCTCCCGCGTCAAACTGAACACCACTGACACCACTGTGACCTTCGATGACCTGGACGCAGGGACCACCTACTGTATCAAGGGCACAGCCTGGGATGCTGAGGGTCGCCCTGGGAACGACCTCACGATCTGCCAGATCACACGTAAGCATTATCCAAGATAAGCTGCTGTGGAGTACATATAAAAGAAAACCACAGCCCCAACAGGTGAACTGGAAGTAGCAACTTTTCTTATTGGTTTCGCTTTGCAGGTCCCCCAAGCCCGGACGTGGCCTACGTCCAGGTCACTCAGGGTCGGTCCCTTGGGATTGTTGTGGCCTGGCTGGCAGTGAACGGAGCTGAGAGTTACTTCGCTTTCACATCTAATAACCTAAACTGCACCACGTCAACCAGCAGTTTCTGTTACATTTTGCCTGTGGAGTGCGGGCAGAACGAAACAGTTGTTGTCACAGCCATTAACAGTGCTGGGCCCAGCGACCCATCAGAACCAGTTGAATATATTACATGTGGGTATATCACACACAACCACTGCCACATACCAGACTTTTATGTTATTTTTGTAGGCATCTCTGTGCGTCTATTTCAGGGGTCTTCAAGCTTTTTCAGTCCGAGGACCCCTTGGCTGAGAAATACACTGGGCATGGACCCCTCACCCCAACCCAACCCATTTAGGCCTGATACACACACACACCTACTACATTCCCCTACACATGTGCAAATAGAATTATGAATTTTAAGTAACAGGACTGAGCTACTTAATTCATTTGGATTATTATTGGCCTGTTTTGACATTTATTATTTTTATAGTTTATCTTTCTCACAATTAGGTGCCACAATTATCCATGTTTTATTCATGTTTTTGTTGTATTGATTTTTTTTACATTGTCTGAAGAAAAAAAATATTTTTGTGGACCCCCTGCAGCACATCCGCGGACCTTCGGTTGAAGATCAGTGCTCTGTTTGATAGCGTGTTTGATTACAGCTATTTGTATGCACTTAACACACTGGACAAAAAAAAAAAATCAATCTCAGCAAGAAAATGAACATTCCTCTTTCTCCTGCCAGACCCATGCCCTCCAAATAACACCTGGGTGATGGAGCCTACGCCCGGCAACTGCACGCTGATGTGGGACGCAGTATCACTGGTGGAGTACTACATCACCTTCATAAAAAGAGACGATGGGATAGAGACCCACTGCAACACCACCGACGCCGCCTGCCAATTTACCTGCCTGTGTGGCTACACCTACCTCACCACCGTCTTCCCCTACAACGTGGCTGGATCCAGTCATATTTCACCTGTTCACAACTACACCACCAGTAGGACCACAACACAGAAGCACCCACAAGTCAAAGAACTGTACAGGGCCACCATTGTTTTATTACCCTGTATATCTTGGTGCTTTCCATTAATATTTCACAACATGTTTATTGGCCACACTTGGAGCGAGTGGTCGTGCTTCACTGCCACAGAGACACTAACTTGAGATATGCCACGATTCATCACAACTCGTAGTGTCACTTATACTGACAAATATATCCCTGCAGCTTTACATCTGAATGACATTTGCTGAACAGTCTTTTGAATTAGTCGTGCTGTATTTTGGATTTACAGGCATCTTTGCCCAGTTTTTATTATCATTCTTACTAATTATTATCTTACTTTTTGTTTTTGTTTTTGCTTTTCTTCTCCCACCCCATCCTGCCAGTACCTTGCTGTCCACAGGGCGTTACCATATCGCTGGTTTCGACAGAGACCCTGGAGATCATGTGGTCACCGGTCAGGGGGGCCGAGCTGTACGAGACCACAGCAATAGAGACCAACGACATTATCCACTGTAACGACACGGCGCCTGTGTGCGCCCTGTCGGACCTGCGGTGCAACACAGCTTACTCTATGACAGTCACACCCTGCAGCGACTTAGGAGGATGCAACCGCACCTGCACACCAAACACACACGAGACGGGTATGGAAGGGCCTTACGTTAGAAAACACAAGAGGTCAGAGGTCAAGTGACATGTCAGAGTAAAAGTGCACAATTGCTTGCGCAAGCATGATGTAATTATTTGATATAGGTTGATCGACCTTAAATATTGAACAGGTAAGCCTGCTTTATTGCTGCATCAGAGATGCTGTTTGACATTTTGGGAAATATTTTCATGTTAATATTCAAACATTTCCTGTCTGTGTCTCTGCAGCTCCGTGCTCACCGGAGATCCAGAATATGACGCAGACAAACAGCTCCACGTACAAAGTCTACATCACCAACCCAAACTCACGCAACACAAACTATAGCATCACTGCCACCGGACGCTATGACGTGCACAGTTGCCAGACACAAAGCAGCTACTGCGAGCTCACACAGCTGCCCTGCGGCTCAGTCTATGAAGTGACAGCAGTGGCCACTGCAGCTGCGGGACGGAGTCTACCTGGATTCAGTAAAACCCTGGAAACAGGTATGAAAGTATGACATCGTCCTTATGATTAAAACCACAAAGCGGTGTATTCAAATTATAAATAAACCATTTAACTTTTCTTCTCATTCTCTACTGATTCTGTATTGATTCTTGATCATCCTTCCCCCAAGGTCCGTGCTGTCCCACGTCTGTGAATGTGACCCAGGTCACACAGGCTATGACCAATGTGACCTGGTCCCCCGGCAGTGGTGCTCGCTCCTACATCGTCACACTGACGTCCGTGCACGGACATGCAAAATGCCACACTATGGACACCGAGTGCCTGATGGGATGCATCACCTGCAGCACCAACTACAGCGTCAATGTGGAAGCCATCAGTAGCACAGGACACAAGTCAGAGTGCACATTTAATGGATTCTCTTCCAGTAAGGACAAATACAGGCAAATCACGCACAGAGGGAAAAACTATTTACATCCGATAAAACATGATTAGTCAGTGACCACTGATGTTTAAATATAGTGAACATGACAGGAACTTAACATTCTCTCGCTTTCTTCTAGGCCCTTGTTGCCCAACAGGGATCAGGCTCTACCGCACGATGAACAACAATGTCAGGGTGTACTGGCGCACATTTGGCCCTCAGATCTACAAGCACACAGTAGAGCTGTATGGGACCGGGTCCAACTACACCTGCATCGCAGCTGCCGGGAGCACATACTGTGATATCACGGAGGACACATGTGGAGAAGTCTATACAGTACTGGTGGCACCAATGATGCAGAATGGAGTCAAAATCAGCCTATGTCAGCAGAGGAGATACTCAGGTGGGTAATGTGGTCGACTCGGAGATGATTTAGATCACACATTTGAATGTGTTCTTCATCATTTGTGTTTTATTTTGCCTTTTGGTTTTAGTTCCCTGCCCAGGAAGTAGTGCAGGTATGTCCTCTAAACGTCACTTCATTATTGTTTGATAGTAGTAGAAGTATTTTGTTCAATGCACTTGCACACTTTTATCAACTCGCATCTTTTTCTTCCTCTTTCAAGTGATCGCTCAAGGAAGAGGGAGCGTGAATTAAACGCTGTAAGTTTTTTTTTTTTGTCACTCAGTTCCCTCCAGATAAGACTGCACTGTACTCTCAGACCACATGAAACCAGAGTTATGTAACAACCTGATACAATCAACACACTCTCCCTCATATTACACTGCTGACTGTGGACACGTGTGACAGAAAACTCAGGCCTCTTTCACAGGACGATTTCATTGTGCCTCACAGCTTGAAGGGTATCACATGACGGCGTTACTAGCATTCATAAACTGACTCCTACCTATAGTTGCACCGCTATAACAATAGTTGTGAATGAGCAGACAGATATGCATCACAGGTGAGGCCGATCTCTGTCTTTACCTCTTGGGACTTCACGTGTCATTTAACACAGAGTGTCTATGAAACATGGAAACAACAATGTGGGACTGTGACTCAGGTGTGTAGAGCTCTGCCACAGGGACATGACACAGTCAACTTGCTGTTAGCGGTGATTTCAACAATGAAACCTTTTTATACTAATGATAATAAACAGGTTTTCCACCAGTACAAGGTTGAATATTTATCTCCCTCTTGTCGTTCTCGCCCTATAGTGAGCCCCCTCACCCCCCCGGCCCCCCCACCACCACCACCACCGGTGGATCAGCATGGACAGAGGACCACATTTACGCCAACAGCAACTGTGAAGATCTCGTACATACGTATATTGTCGAAAAACTGTTTTTGCTTAAATAAATATGAAAAAAAATTAGTAACAATTTTTTTTTAAAATTTCACATGTTGTTTTCTGCTCCGCAATTCTTTAATCTACACCACGGTCCTTTAATAATAAAAAGAGATGCAGCCTTTCCATGCAATGATATCTAGAGATAAAAGCAAAGGAAGCAAGAAATGGAACAGTAGTGGACCCCCCGACCCATAATCATGGCAGTAATCATTTTAAGGAGAATAAATAAATTGGAATTTCTATTTTAGTACCTTTCCAAGTAGGGGACCTCCATAGGACTGTTGATTAACATGGGTTGTAAGTAGATTGGTGACTAAAAAAAGGGTCACAGTTGAAAGTGGGGCAGAAAGTATCTGTCTCTCTGTCCTGGAGTCATGCATACCAAGTCCTATGGATGATACGTCTGATCAGATTGCTGAAGATAGATTCAGTGTTATCTCTGCTTTCACTGTATTTGTTTTCTCTCAGCTGACGGACGCCAACAATAAAGCACATTGTTTTTGCATTACCACACATGTCTGCTGTCCCTTTTTTACTGAGGGTTTGTTTTTTGTGAGGTAGAAATGTTTTGCATTGGTGTGTGGGTTCGGAATCACTAGCTACAATCAGTGTTGAAAAATAAACCAGATGGAAAATTCTTTCAGAGAAATCCAGAAGATGGACCAAACCCGTAATAGGATACATAAACGTGTACGTTTGGTGATGGTGGATTCGGTGGTTTGTTTGCTTGACTGACATAAAATCTGATCAATAAATCATTTATTTGAAGTTTTTCAATGTAAAGAAAAAGCTTGTCATCTCAGCAGTACATATATTACACTACCCTATCAAGTTGTGCCGATAACAAAAGTTGCCCCTCCCCTCCATCTATAGAATACTCGTACAATTTGTCACGTTTTTACGTCACGTTAATATGACCGTGACAAGAATGCTGACCAAAAAAAAAAAATCCCAGCTGTGAACTAAACTATTCAAAGGTGAATAGGTTAATTACATAAAGATGGATAAACAATTCCAATTCCAACGATGAATTCACAAAACGTTATGCATAAATTCCCATGGTCCTAATGCCTTGTCCCTGCATGTGACAAACATAACAGAGTCTCAATAGGATGAATGACAGTGAACTCAAACACAAGGCACTAGGGAGAGCGCCGATAAGAGGCAGAGGTGTGGACCTACCAGCAGCTCATCTTTTTACACCATATACATACATATATATATATATACATACATATATATATACTATATTCTACTAGTATATAGTATATATACTATAGTACTATATAGGGAGATATATATATATATATATATATATATATATATATCTCCCCTCTATGTACTTGTTACTATGTACTTGTTAATGGTGAAAATAATGACAGCAGTTTTGTTCATAGCTAATTATGTATAAGACATAAATGGTAGCCATTAGCTAATAATGACATAGCATTTTCAAGAAGAATTACATAAATCCAGGAAGGATGCAACACTCGGGTCACTTACCCCCTTAGTCACTTAGAATGTCACACAAAGGAGATAATGTTACAGGTGGCCAATCCTGTTTTTATGGGCAGAATTATTTGAGGGGAAAAAAAGTTTTATGTAGGGGGAAATAATAAAAAAGCTTATATTTTTACCTTCAAAGCTGGGTTGATCAAGTACAAACAATGACTCCAAAGTTACAAGAAACAAAGATGAGAGATTTACGGAAAAAGAAGGAAACGCAGGTTAAACATAATGGGGGGGAGGCGGTGGGGGGGTTGAAAGCGCCCCCCACCTCCAGCCAACAAGCCAGTTTGTTTCCTTCTCATGATGACAGGGAGCCCACAGGCATCTACCTGTCCTCATTTAAGACCTCCTGATTGGTTCCCAGGCAGTTGATCTCCAGTGCTCAGCCTGAAAGGATTTCAGATCAACTATTGAGAGACAAACCTACGTATGGATGTAACTTACTGAACCTTTCACCTTGACAAAGGATAAGATGTGGACCTTTTATTTATCACTCATTCTTTTATCTGTCATACAGGTAACTATACATTTGTGTTCAGTTCGCTTTCTTTTGGTTTTCCTTTTAAAATATTATTACTTAATATTAGTACTTATTCATTTTATTAACTTATTTATTTTCCTTTTTCTTTTTAGATACAACATGTTTTGACAACAGGTGAGTGTTGGTTAACACAGTACACGTAGGAAGCATGTTTCTTGGATTACAATTCCCTAATTGGATCGATCATACCCTTTATTATATACTGTTATATATCACTGCTTGCAGTTCTTTTTTTCTTCATGTTTTACAAAGTGTTCGATCAAATCTTCATCGTTGTGTGTGTTTGTTTGTTTTTTGTCAGGATGTAGCATTTTGTCACTGACATCTCCTTCAGCTTCAACACTGAAAGTGGTCTGGAGCAGCTACTCTGGAGCTACATATTACGTGCTGGACTTGAGAATTGTGAACTCCACCACTGTAGCTCCAGTGGTGGTGAACCAGGCAGCGCCCGCCACAGAGAAGCTGATTCAGGGGTTATCGCCTGGAAGTGTCTATCAAGTTACATTGAAGATCTTTGACTTTACGACTGAACGGTGCAAAGACGTTAAAGTATCCATGACAGGTAAAAACGTGATCATGAGAAAAAATATATCTTTGAATAAACCAGAAGATTTCCTTTTGCTGAGTGACATTAAATTTCTTATGTTTCATTCCCGTAGTGCCCGCCGTATCTCAGATCACCTATTCCAAAGCTATTTCAAGCACAACTATACAGTTCCAGTGGGCCAGTGTGACAGGGGCACAAAGTTACACCGTGACTGTGGAGAAACTTCTGGCATCCTCAGTGAAAACCATCCGGACCTTCCAAAGCCAAAGTGGACAAGTGGATGGCCTGACTCCCTCCACTACTTATAACTGCTATGTTCACGCGTCTAACTCAGCTGGAAACGGAGCCAAGGGTAGTTCAAAGACAATCACGACATGTAAGTGCACATAGGATGGTGATTTAGGTGATCTTCAATCAAAGGGCATCTTATACGTACAATAGAATTTAAAGCTTGATACTGAAGTCAGTTAGATTTCAAGTCGTGTGCACATCCGTTCTTTACACTGCAAGATATATGCAAATAGAGGTGATGATTTCTAAATGCACTGGAGTAACACCTGTATTCTCTTGGAAGTGGTACAGCCACCAACTGGCGTGGCAATTGTATCAACGGGAAAGAGCACCGCCCGAGTTTCGTGGAACGCTGTGAGCAAAGTCCTGCTTTATCGAGTGACGGTGACTGATCAAGACACCAGCAACAACCCAGTCATCAGTGATACTCAACATACAACCAAGGATATTAGTGGCCTGGAGCCCTGCTCCACCTACACAGTGGGAGTTTCATCACTAAATTCCTTCCAGGAGCCTGGGGAGCCCTCTGAGGTTACATACACTACTACCAGTGCGTATTTTATACTATATTATGTTAACCTGGTTTGTTTGTTTGGGGTATTGCTTGGTTTACTTATGTTTATGTTTTGAGACCCCATAAGCGCCCACAAGTACATATAAGAAAATATATGAATGTGTATTATAAAGAGAAGCACTGAGGACAACAGATCTTTTTGAACATCGAGACAGATCTAAACTAATATTCGAAACCTATCATCTGTTCACGTTTTGCCAACACTATTTCTTCAGGCATAAACCCGGTATCAACAATCTCTGCGGACTACAACTGCACCAGTGGCATGGTGACAGTGACGTGGGTTTCAGTGTTTGGGGCCAACTCATTCAGGGCCACGGCGTCTGATGGCGCCGGCGCGTCCCTTAACTGTACATCAGCCTCCACTAGCTGTCAGATCAGCATGCTTAATTGTGGTACGCTGTATCAGATCCACGTCACAGCCATCTCGGACGACTGCGAGACCACCTCCACCATCCCTGTCTCCTTCGATACCGGTAAGCAAAGCACCTACCCGTGTGGAAATACCATGGAGTTCAAGACCTATACTGTCTGTGCTTCATCACCTATCTGTGTAGAGTTTCCACATGCATGCACACACTTCCCCATTGTATCTGTCACTGTCACACACATTACACTGGACATAATCTAGGTTCCTTATCACTGACCTTCCCTGTATGTCTGTCCCTTTGGGAAGGTGTTTAGGTTTCTTCTATGGTGTCTCTTGCTCTTTTCTCACGCTGAGCAGTGAAACACACCCTCTCATTAGCTGCAAAGACCTGCCATCCAACACCAGTCAATCTGAAGCTCTTTAGAGCCTATTGAAATCACGGGGTTATCCCAAAGGTCAGCTACAGTATGAAGCAGTAAAAAAGGAGAAGACATTTACAAACAGTCCAGCAATATATGTATATTCCTCTCTATCCAGATCCCTGGATTCTAATTTCTGCTGACTTTGAAAAAGCATCAGGAAAATACTGATGTGAAAGTATCTTTAATTTGCTGCCTCCTTGATCAAGTTCATTCATTGACTAATGTTAACTCTTTGCATTTCATGTCTCTTTTTCTTCTAATTTTTTTTTGCACAACGCTGCCTCGTTTCTGTGTTTTTCCAGTTCCCTGTGCTCCAGCTAATCTCCAGATTCAACACGAATGCTCCTCCAACGTGATCATTTTTACCTGGGACCACACCAACAACACTTTGTACTATGTGGCCAAAGAGGTGGACAACACTGGCGCTGTGACTGATTGCATGACAGTGGACAACATGTGTTTGTTCACTAATGCAGCCTGTGGTCAAGACTACACGTACACCGTGTACGCTGTCAACTCTGAATGCAACAGTGAAGTCAGCAGGCCTGAACATGTGAAAACAGGTGAGTAGGACTTGATTTGGTTTGTCTCGTCAACAAACTGTAAATCCCTTATTGTCGAGTATTGTCTGTGTAGACAACCTGAGCCTGACAGACAGTATCGCGTTCCTCTGTGTTTTCCACAGCCACATCAGTGAGCAATGACAAACGTCCTCCATCATAATGCCGTGTAGTTTACAAAGAGCAGTGTAGTTTACAAAGAGCAGTGTAGTTTACAACGTTTACAAAGAGACAAACTACTCCAACGCGGTTATTTCACGGTTCTTTCATGTTACAGTAGATTCAAGCAAAGCAGTTTCCTTTCGAACATATACGATAAAACTCACATTCTTCCCCCTTTTCTCCATGCAGCTCCATGTCTACCAACCAATGTACAGAGGCTAGATCAGTGTAACACCTCCATGCTAATCACAACCTGGGACCATGCTCCTGGAGCTCTTTCCTACACCATCGAGGCAAAGGGAAACTTAGAAGGAGGCTTCAACTGCACCACGTCCACCAACACCTGTGCCATAGCTGACGTGCCTTGTGGCGAGCACCTCAGCGTGTGGATATCTGCTTCCAATGACAACTGCTCCACTGGCCAGGTCCTGGGACAAGTGACACAGAGTGGTATGTACGTGGTGAACATGGAGCTCTGTAAGGTTCCTGAGAAATGAGACATACAACATAGCCCTGGATCACTAAGAATATACTGCATTAATGGAAAATTAACCGTGACCCCACCCATCTGTCTTCAGGTCCCTGCACCCCGACCGGTGTCTCAGCATCAGTCGACTGCAGCCAAGACACTGCGAGAATTAACTGGACGACCAGCATTGGCGCCATATTCTTCATTGCCGTTGCGACCGATGCAGATGGATATATATACAGCTGTTATTCAATGGACAGCTACTGTGTAATGGACGACCTGAGATGTGGACAGAATTACACAGCCAGTGTGATTGGCACTAATCTGCAATGCAACAGCACAGCCAGCGAGGAGGTCACCTTCATGACAGGTAGGTCGGAGGGTTGGCTCATACGATTCAACAAGAAAAGAAAACTATCCTGGGACCTAATGGATGTATTAGAGAACTTCCCATTTACAGTTTCCAAACCTTTTGACCAAACTCTGCTTCCTCCCAAGCACCATGTCCTCCGACCAACATTCAGGCAGTCAGAGACTGTGATGCCAATCATGCTCTGATAACATGGCAGAACCATCAGCCCACGGGCAACTACATAGCTACTATACAAGACCAAAATGGAGGTCAACTCACCTGCAGCAGCAACACAGTCAACTCCTGTAACATCTCCTCTCTGCCCTGTGGAATGTCATACAGTGTCACTGTCACCGATAACAATGGAAACTGTCCATCCACCTCAACACCTGTCAGCATGGACTCAGGTAGTCAACTCTGTGGGGTTTAACTGTTGCTCTCTGCTGGAGTGATGAGCAATAATTGGAAAGAAAGATGTCTGTTGACTCTTGTCTCTTCTTTCAGTCCCATGTGGCCCAGAGGACGTGACGGCCAGTGTGGCCTGCATTACTGGAGAACTGACGGTCACCTGGAACATCTCCGTCCCAGCAAACAACTACACCACCATCATCTCCGGAGGAGCGGGTCCATCTCTGTACTGTAACTCTACGGAGACAAACTGCACCACGGGAGGGCTGCTGTGTGGACGCTCCTACGGGGTGACCGTCTACTCTGTCACCGGGGCGTGCTTCAGTCTGCCGAGTACAGAAGTCACAGTGCAAACACGTGAGAAAACCACATTTGTACTTCCTAAGGGCACAGCTATGGGACTCACTTAAACACAGCCTCAAACTAATCCATATATGTCTCCCCTCAGTGCCATGTTCTCCCACCAACATCAGAGCCACGCACACGTGTGCGCCACATCCTGTCACTGTATCATGGGTGGCCAGCAACAGTGCCAACTCTTACACTGCCGTCGCCACGAGCAGTGGAGGTCACAAGTCAGAGTGCTCGACCAATCAAAGCTCCTGCAGCCTTTCTGGGCTCCAGTGTGGGGAGGTTTACACCATTGGTGTTTCGGGAGCTGATGACAACTGTACAGGTCAACTGAGCAGCACTGTCTCCCTGAACACAGGTAACAAAACACTGACCACTTCAACTGGGAGATTTAAAGTTATCACTACTGTGTCGCAATGATGTTTTATTTGATTTCCCCTATAGAACCTTGTGCTCCAACGAATGTGACCAGCCAGCTGATCTGTAGCGCTGGCATCGCTCAGGTGTCCTGGGCCCCCAGTGCACATGCAGTGAACTATAGTGTAGAAGCCATAAGCAGTGGGCAGACCCTTTCCTGCAACAGCTCCAGTCCCATCTGCACACTGAGCAACCTGGTGTGCGGCGAGGCCTACGAAATTCAAGTCGCAGCCACCGACGGCACCTGTCTCAGCAACTACAGCGCTCCCTTCAGTCAAGACCCAGGTACACCGGACGTACCGCTTCTGTCACTGGATCGTTATCTGATACACTTGGCAGCAAATCTCTAAAGAACCTTTTAGTAACAAGAAATTATTTTCACTGGGAAGCGTCTGTTTCACTTTGAAAGATCACGTCCAAGACCTTACATCAACCTTATAGGAAGATGAAGCAACTACGTTCTAATTTTTATTTTTATGTGTCTCTTAGTACCATGCACTCCACAGAACATCAGCACAAACCTGCTCTGTAGCACTAATGATCTGACGGTCAGCTGGAGCCCTGCGGCTGAGCCCCTCAACTACAGTGTGTATGCGGAGCCGCTGGCCGGAAACGCCAGTTCAGTGACCTGCCACACTAACGGTGGTTCCTGTAGTCTGAGTGGTCTTCAGTGTGGGTGGACTTATAATGTCTCTGTCAAGGCTTCTTCTGGGGGCTGCAGTGGACCATATAGCTCCCCACAAACTGTTCAGACAGGTACTCAAGACGTCGATGTTGCAATGACAATAACGTCATTTGATCCTGATTGTTTCTTTGGTTTATTTAACGAGCTGTGTGATCATCTCCTCCAGCGCCCTGCCCACTCCAGAGCCTTGTGGCAGAGACCGATTGTGGCTCAGACTCTCTTCAGGTCTCCTGGACCATGTCTCTTGGTGCTACCACCTACACAACAACAGTGACGGGCCCTGATGGCTTCTCTCACACCTGCTCCTCATCGAACCTCACGTGCTCGGTCTCTGGCCTGCAGTGTGCCAGCCAGTACAACGTCAGCGTAACATCCCAAAATGGCCAATGCACCAGTGCTCCCAGTCAAACCGTTCTAACAACAGGTTGAGTTTACATATTTCTCTACATTTAAATGGATTTCCTTGATTTTGGAACACGTCGTGTGACACATTAACTCTGTCTACCTGTTCGGGCAGGACCATGTGACCCAGTCAATGTGACCACCAACCTGCATTGTGGATCAGACGTGGCCACAGTGTCCTGGGTTGCAGCTGCTGGGGCCGTGACCTACACTGTAGTCGCTCAGGACGACAGCTCTCAGAGTCACATTTCCTGTAGGAGCAATGCAACTTCCTGTCAGCTGAGTCAGCTTCAGTGTGGAAACGTTTACAACCTGACTGTGGTGGCTGAGGACGCCACCTGTAACAGCACGGGAAGCTCCACAGCCGTGCTGGTGACAGGTAGAAAACAGAGAAGGTGGACAAACTCAGGCATAAATTAAAAATAGATTCACTCAACCAATGTTTATCCCTGTTCCCTCCCCCACCCCCCACCCCAGCTCCTTGCTCTCCATCCATCCAGAACAGCACCCTGATCTGTGGTACCAATTCTTCCTCTCTATCGTGGGAGTCGGTCGATGCAGTCGGTTACACAGTCAACGCAACGGCCACCAACGGCCACACGGTTTCATGCAGCTCAGCTGCTGCTACCTGCACCTTGACGGATCTATTGTGCAGTGACACCTACACAGCCACAGTCACTGCGCTAGGAAGCACATGTGACAGTGCACCTGGACCCAGCATCAACATTACCACAGGTGAGTGTGAGAAAACACTAACGGCGTGTAAAGGAATCGCCCCGTGCTTCATTCCACCAGGTAAACACTCATTTTTATACCATATCCTCGACTTTTTTTTCTCCCCAGCCCCGTGTTCTCCATCTATGACATCGACGCAGTATACCTGTGGCACCAGCACAGCGGCGTTCAGCTGGACCCGCCCTCTGGGAAGCCTCGGTTTCCTGGCTCACATAGCGGGGGACGGGTATCAGGACAGCTGCCAGACCACAAATACCAGCTGCGTGTTCCACAGTCTTCCCTGTGACCTGTGTTACAATGTGACAGTCCAGGCTCAGGGGTCACAGTGCAACAGTCTCCCAAGTGTCAGCGAACCCCTGGAAACGGGTAATTCTTCATCTCCGCAGATATACAGCTAATGAACGAGCTAAAAACGCTGATATCTGATATTTCTGCAAAACAAGCTTGTTTCACTGTTCCTGTTCCGCGTGACACTGTTCCCATAGGGTCCGGATAAATGCTGAATGTGTCATTTGATGCCTCTTATGTCCCTCCCTTTTCCCCCACTCCAGTCCCATGTGCCCCGCAGAACGTGAGCGCCGCTCTGAGCTGCACCAACAACTCAGCCGTGGTGACGTGGGTCGGGAGCCCCAGTGCTGCGGGATACAACGTGACACTGACAGGCCAGAACGGCCACACACACCACTGCCACACACAAACCGCCAGCTGTGACGTGCTCGACATCCACTGTGGCGACACCTACAGCGTGACGGTCACGCCGTACTCTCAGACATGCACAGGGAACTCGAGCACAGTGGGCAACTTTAGAGCAGGTGCAGAAAGACATAATCAAACTGGAAGTGTTTTGATGACTGCACAGAAACAAATGTTCATGTTAACACCCCCCCTCTCCATTTTTTTTTTTGGTTTGATTCCCTGTCTCCAGGTCTTTGTGCTCCCACTAATGTCAATGTGTCCCAAGTCTGCGGGAGCAACATTGTCTCATGGTCTCAAGTAACGGGGGCAGAGGCGTACATAGCAACGGCGACTGCGGATGATGGACACACTCACACTTGCAGCTCCAACTATTCCAGCTCATGCAATTTCACAGAACTGCATTGTGATGAACAGTATTCAGTCACTGTAGTGACTGTGGACAGGGGCTGCTGGAGCGAGCCCAGTTCAGCCGTCACGCTGAGAACAGGTGAGTGGAAAGTGCAGCGAATTTGGATTTTTTTTTTGAATACAGTATATGATGCTGGTTTAATCAATCAATCACAATATGTGTTGCTCCAGCGCTGTGTCCATCCTCTAACCTGACGGGCCAGATGGACTGTGATACCAACACGCTGACCCTCACATGGAACCAGAGTTCACTGGCCGGGGCCATGTACTTGTTACAGACTGAGAGGACAGGCAGCGCACTCCCTCCTGCAGTGCAGACCACCTCCAACACCTCATACACTTTGACCAACCTGCTGTGTGGACAGAGTTATGCTTTCCGCATCGCAACACGAGATGGAGACTGCCAGAGCACCTACAGTTCACCTTTTGAAATAAGCACAGGTAGAATGTGTTTTTATGCCAACTGCCTCAGTTTAACCCCGTAAAGCCTGACTCGTCAACAAATAGCCAGAAAATTCCAACTGAGATGACTATTAATCCTTTTAAACACCACCCCCACCCCCCCAAAAAATCCTGGCCTCATCATTTGTTTATTATAGGGGTTCTTAACCTTTTTGACCTTGGGGCCCAAGTTTTTCAGGTACAAAGTGGCTCGGGGTCCATTCAAATATTAATACTGTACAAGTTCAACTAATTGATCTCACCCTCGGTTTGATTTGTATTCAGTAACTAAATCAAATAGGCCAATAGGAGTGCCCACACTTTTTCACCATTCCAATGAGCTATGTTTACAATGACCAGGTCAAAATGATCTACCTGCAGTAAAAAATGCTAAATATATATTTATACATACATACATACATCATACATACATACATACATGCATACATACATATATATATATATATACTGTATTTCCAGAATATATTGATATATATTGTAAAACTGAATGAACTCTTATGACACAATACATTCCAATACAGTAATAGTCACTACCTTACTCTGATGAGTTGCACTGCACTCAGTCAGTCAGGGTTGTACAGTCTGGACAGTAGCAGCTGGTTGCCAGGTTCAAGCAGACTCCTCCCATATGATCATCAGTCATGGTGGAATGGTATCTGGACTCATCCATTAAAAATCAGTGCAACCAAATAAAGCAGGAATGGAGGAGGTGGCACATTTCCTCATGTTTGGGTGGTGTTTCCTCAAACCCTCCATGAGGCCTGGATCTCAGCTCCATGTCTCCAGCCTGTAGCGTCACAGTCTCATTCTCCTCCACTGTGGACGAGTTCAGGTCAAACAGTGCTGCCATGTTGAATGGCAACTTTTAATGGCAACGTTTCAACCGTCTGTCAAACGCTCTGTGGAGCACGCGCGCTGTCACGTTGCGTCTCGCGCTCTGACGCTATGTTCAGGATGTTTGGAAATGTGCGCAGGCGCATGGTGACGCGCTAAATCTCGGACTAGTCTCTACGCATTTAACGGAAGTTTATTTGTAATTGGCGCCACCTACCGGACTTTTCGGGCTGCCCTGCTATACGCTGTACTGTAGCTGTACGGTAACAGTTCTTTGTCTCGCGGCCCACAGGTGCAAAACAGTTTTTTCGCGACCCTCTAGGTGGCGCTCATAGTCAAGAATCACTGGTTGATTATATAATTTTGTGTCACATTTGATACATTGGGCGTTTTTGGCTACTTTTTTCCCCCCCTTAAAACAATGTTAGTTTTTGATACAAAAACAAAAATTGCCTAAAACATAGGACATTTTAGACAAGTTTTTCTCTTTGTAACTTGCATAGTGAACATGAAACAAATGATTTTAAAGGGTTAATAATAATAATAATTATCATAACATTGCTTCCACATGTATTTAGCTGTGTCGCTTGTCTTCTTTAGCACCTTGTCAGCCCACCAACTTCACTGCACGCGTGGACTGCGGCACCAACAGAGGGAACTTCTCCTGGGTGGAGAGCGCCGCAGCCAGTTTCTACACGGTGGAGGTGACAGGAGAGAACGGCAACACAGCATCCTGCACCTCCAACGACACTTCCTGTGCCGTAACGCTTCAGTGTGGCCGTTCATACATCGCCACATTGGTGGCTTCCACTGAAAGCTGCAACAGCAACGAACATGCTGCCATTCTCTTTGACTCTGGTGAGCAGATACTTTAATATGTAGATTTGCCTCAACACCAATTATTATACTACATTGTTTGTTTACAATGGGTCCATATAGATTTTTCTGAATTCCCCTATGTGCTTATCTGTGATTAAACTCTCTCCTGTAGCTCCCTGCCTCCCAGAGGATGTTGTAGCACATGTAGACTGTGACACTAACGTGATGAATGTGAGTTGGACACAGTCTGTAGGCTCAGACGACTACACCGCCTGGGCCATCAGCACAGACGGCCACAGAGTCTCCTGCAACTCAACCTCCAGCTCCTGCTCTATCAGTGACCTGCAGTGTGGCAAAGTGTACGAGGTGGCCGTCACCTCCTCCTCCATTGACTGCAGCGTCATTGCTGGCTCGGACTACAAGGTTCAGTCGGGTGCGTGGTGCTTTTTCATGTTCAGGATGTAGATGTGCATGTAAACATGAATGCTGTTGAAGAGGACACAGTACGTTCCTCACGGAGAATGTCCTCCATCTTTCAACAGCTCCCTGTAAACCCGAGAACACCACTGCGGACCAGAACTGCAGCAGCAGCATCATGACAGTGACGTGGAACCAGAACAGCGCAGCACAGAACTACACCGTTACGGCCTCCTCCGTCTCAGGCGTTAACTCCACCTGTGTCTCCGCTGACAGCAGCTGCTCCTTCCTGGACCTGAGCTGTGGTCAATCCTACACGTTCACCGTGATGGGTCACACCAACGTGTGCATGAGCGAAGTCAGCAGCCCGGTAGAGAAGATCACTGGTACGGGCAGCACATTTACTTTGACCACTACACCAAGAAAACTGCATTATCTTTCATTTTAGTGCCTGTCTTTTTTTTTTGTACCGGTGACCTCAGATGCACGTTTCTCCTTTTCTAGCCCCATGTCCTCCCACCAACGTGTCAGCGGAACTGAACTGCACCACAGGGATGGCTCTGGTAAGCTGGAATAGTGCCGCTGCAGGTACAGGCTACAGCGTCCAGGCGACCTCCACCAATGGACATAACTCCTCCTGCAGTGACATGAGGACGTCGTGTGAACTTGATAGCCTGGTCTGTGGACAGGATTACACTGTTGTCGTGGAGGCAATGCACAGTGGTTGTCCTGGACCTGTCAGTTCCCCAGTCAGCTTCATTACAGGTGAGTAACACTCAAACCTTGGGGACTATTACTCATTTATACTTAATCAAAACAACTGTTGCATTATTATTTTTTTACCTCCCCTCAGAACCTTGTGTTCCCACAAATCTCTCCGTCCACTACAATGTGAGCACTGCCCAGGTGTCGTGGGCTGCAGCAAGAGGTGCAAGCTCCTACTCTGTTGAGGCTGTGACTGACCAGAGCTCCACGGTGTCCTGTAACACCACCTACAACAGCTGCCTCCTCAACAGCCTGCAGTGCAGTCAGATCTACAACGTGACTGTAACAGCACATAACCCGGCCTGCGACAGTTTGACCTCTGAAACCCTGCAAATCAAGACAGGTTAGTTACCCAAGAGTGTGTGTGTGTGTGTGTGTGTGTGTGTGTGTGTGTGTGTGTACAGGTGCGTATTACTTTGACTTATAATTTTGTCTCCATATTTTCATGCGTGTTTGTTTTCATTCAGAACCCTGTCCACCCTCCAACGTTCAGGCCAGCATCGCCTGTGACCAACTCACCGCGACAGTCTCTTGGGACCAGAGCGTCCTCGCTGTGGGTTATGTCGCCTACGTTGATGACCGAAATGGCCTTTCCACTTCCTGTGTTGCCACGGGAACTCGGTGCACCATCTCGGGGCTGGCATGTGGCACAGTGTACAGTTTCTGGGTCAAGGCCGTGGGAGAACAGTACAACAGCTCTGACAGCACCGTGGTGTCGTCTACATCAGGTAAAGTCACACCAAATATATTGTGTAAGTATTTACAGCAAGAATCCAAGCATGCAGCATCTGTGAAAGATGCTTTTGCAGCTTTGCAATAAACTGATGTGATAAATGATTTGGTTCTAAACATTAAAGTCACTTTCTCTTCTGCCACAGGGCCGTGCCGGCCGAGCAGCATTGCAGCCGTCATGGACTGCGTGGCCCGATACGCCATCATCTCCTGGCAGTTCAGCATCGGCGCTGTGTCCTATGTTGCTGAGCTCACAGCTACATCAGGCCACACCGCCAGCTGCGCCACCAACAACACCAACTGTCAGCTGAGCGCTCTGCAGTGTGGAGAGGAATACAACGTGTCAGTGATGGCTGTGGGAGACACCTGCAACAGCACTGCTCAAATGGCAGGGAACCTCGCCACAGGTACCGAGTCACCTGTGTGTTCAACACAACACATAACAACCAATGGGGAACTGTCAGCTGAGCGCTCTGCAGTGTGGAGAGGAATACAACGTGTCAGTGATGGCTGTGGGAGACACCTGCAACAGCACTGCTCAAATGGCAGGGAACCTCGCCACAGGTACCGAGTCACCTGTGTGTTCAACACAACAACATGACACATAACAACCACTGGGGTTGTACTATTATTACTATTATTATTGATAATAATAATAATAATAATAATAATAATAATAATAATAATAATAATAATAATAATAATAGCCCTATGAGGCAAATTGCAATTTATGAATATGAGTTATACAAATAAAATTTGACTGATTGATTGATTGATTGATTGATTGATTGATTGATTGATTGATTGATTGATTGATGTTGTTGTTATTGTTTCAATATTGGTTTATCATTGCTCACAGTTAATTATACTTAATAATTTAAAAATATTTCTATCCCCAGAACCCTGTGTTCCATTAAATCTCTCCGTCCACTACAATGTGAGCACTGCCCAGGTGTCGTGGGCTGCAGCAAGCGGTGCCAGCTTGTACTCTGTGAAGGCTGTGACTGACCAGGGCGGGACGGTGACGTGTAACACCACAAACAGCCAGTGCGTTCTAAACGGCCTGCAGTGTAGTCAGATCTACAACGTCACTGTGATGGCACAGAACCTGGTCTGCAACAACACTGTTACCTCTAACACCTACCACTTAATGACAGGTGTGCCCAGACTATTAAAGCTTTCACTATGTGCAGCTTATGGCTCTGTATGTCGTCCCCCAATGCTTAAATGTATGTTTCATCTATTTATTCAGAACCGTGTCCACCCAACAATGTTCAGGCCATTATGGTATGTGACCAGCTCAGCTCAACTGTTTCCTGGGAGGAGAGTGACCTCGCTGTGGGTTATGTCGCCTACTTTGACAACAACAACGGCCTGTACGCTTCCTGTGCCGCCATTGGCACCCACTGTAATGTCTCCGGACTGACGTGTGGCACAGTGTATGACGTGTGGGTGAAGGCTGTCGGACAACAGTACAACAGCTCTGACAGCACTGTGGTGTCTCTGACATCAGGTAATGACTTACGCTGTACGCGTCATTCTTTTCGGTGCATGTCGGAATTGTTTTGTGTCCATTCACAAACCCGCTCCTGGTGTTTCCTCAGCTCCCTGCCTGCCTGCAGACATAGAGGTCGTGGTCAACTGCAACTCGGATGGTGCTGCCGTTGTGTCCTGGAATACGACTTACGGCACAGCAAACTTTTCCCTGTCAGCTGTTGTCAATGGAAGTGTTCAGACTCTGTGTAGGACTCGGCAGAGCAGCTGTAACGTTACAGATCTAACATGTGGGGAGACCTACAGCCTGAGCCTCACTGCCACCAATGACGAGTGCAGCCTGACAGCAGTGATGCCCACTAACTTCACCACACGTGAGTTTACCCTTTTAGAGTTCGTCCATACTCTGGTTTTCATTCAGTTGAGATTTTAACCTCATGTGTTCTCCCATCTCCTCAGGTCCCTGTCCTCCGCAGCGCGTGGCTGTGGACCTGCAGTGCGGCTCCAGCACTGCGGTCCTGTCCTGGGAGGAGAACTCTGACGTTGAACTGTACAAAGCAACGGCTGTGAGGGCTTCAGGGGGAGCGGTGGTGAAGTGTAACTCCACAGGCTCCACCTGTCAGTTCCCCAGCCTGGCCTGCGGACAGACCTACAACTTTACTGTCACAGCTTACAGCGGAGGCTGCTGCAGCCAGCCGAGCAGCACCGTGTCCATCCAAACAGGTACGTACTGGTTCCCATTTGAGATGCTACATTATTTCCCGCCAATGGCACCAACGCATCCCCAACCAAAACCGCCCTTTCTCCTGTCAGAGCCATGCCAGCCTGTGATCGCGTCAGTTCAGGCGCTGTGTCAAAGTGAGGACGTCCAAATCTCCTGGCACCAAACAAGTGGTGTAGAAGTTTACTTGATTACGGCCAAAGGAAACCTCGGATATGTGGATGGCTACAACACAACCGGCACCCTTCTGTCAGCCACACTGCCATGTGGACAGGACTATAACGTGACTGTGCAAGGACGAGGCTTAGAATGTGACAGCGCCCCCAGCAGCCCCGCCTACTTCACGACAGGTACCGTTTTGTATTTTACACCACAACACACAATTACATTACATCAACTGTTGCTTGCCACTGCAGGTGTGCATGTTTACACCTCTCCTGCCTCCACAGGCCCATGCATCCCCCAGCATGTGACGACCTATGTGGAGTGTGAGTTAAACATCGGCTCTGTCAGCTGGGGGCGCAGCGATGGTGCCGAAGCCTATGTTGCCGTGGCGACTGGCCTTGACGGACACGATCACCAGTGTCTAACAAACGCCACCTCCTGCACCTGGAGCGACCTGCACTGTGGGGAGAACTACACTGTTGTAGTGAGAGCAAAGGATGGAAACTGCACCAGCCTGCCCAGCTCCAGCTCAGCCATCCAAATGGGTATATTATGCAGAATATTTTACAATATTCACGAAAAAATAAACTTCATGATTAATACAGTTCTGCAGATTCTCCAAGGAAGAATTATGTAGACGCTATTTCCCTTGTATTGGTAATTGGTAACAAATTGCACAGCGTTTGTAAAAGGTTTCTGGGGATATCTTTATTCATGTACAGAGCCATTCATTCAAATGTTCATCAAATAAACAATAAAGGCACTGAATCTTTTTCTTTAATCAGCTGGTGTAGCTGGTTGAAGAGCTCTCTAATGACATATCCATCTTCTCTCTTTCCTCCAGATCCCTGTGTGCCACTGAATTTGGTTGCCTCTGCTGACTGCAACACCAACGTCGTCACTCTGACCTGGGACCCAAGTAACGGGTCACAAGAATATTCCGTAAACGCCGAGGCAGGAGACGTAACAGCTGGGCTCACCACTAATGTCACCACAGCCCGCTTCACCGACTTAATCTGTGGATTAAACTACAGCCTCACTGTCACACCTCGCACCAGTCAATGTCGTGGCAACTCCAGCGCACCAACAATGATACAGACGTGTATGTGTAGTAGCGTTTATGTGCCACAGGTGAATTTCATTCACTTTAAGAGGCAAATTTATTAACTTTCAATTCTCTTTCAGGGCCGTGTCCACCTGCAGGAATCTCTACCAGGCAGGACTGTCCCTCTGGCACTGTCCTGGTAACATGGCAGCCCAGTAACGGGTCAGACCACTACACAGTCACCATGCAGACCGACACCGGCACGCCAACCATATGTACGTCCACCTCGAATCAGTGCAGCGTTTCAGGCCTGACCTGTGGCTACAACTTCTCCGTGTCAGTCACAGCTTCCAATCAACAGTGTGACGCCAACTCCAGTGAAGCCGCGAGTGTGCAGTCAGGTGAGCGTTACATTGCTGCAGGGAACGATATGTTCTTTATGATGACAAATCATTTCAAACGAGCAATTATATGATAAATGACAGGATACATGTGGACAGTTGTTAAACAGCTCATTTGTTTAAACTCTGGTAAACGAGAGCATATTAATAACATATGTCCTTCTCTTTTGTTTTTGATATTGTAAAAAAAGAGTACACTGAATACAACTCTAGTTAATATTTAAAAAATAATAATAATAATTTAAATATCTATTAAAAGTTATTGCATGCTCCTGCACGGTAACTAGCTCCCCCTGGTGTCTCTTCTTTGTTTGCAGCACCATGTCCTCCCACTAATGTCTCGGTGGTGATGGACTGTGCCAACAACACTGCTCTGGTGTCCTGGTCTGCCAGTCGGGGGGCTCTACAGTACTCAGTGATGGCCCACGGTAGTCATAGCAACACCAGCTGCCAGACATCCACCCTCAGCTGTAGCCTCGACAGCCTCACGTGTGGCAGCAGCTACACTGTTCAGGTTGTGGCAATGGACGACAACTGCTCTAGTACCCCGAGCCAGGAAGTGATATTAAAGTCAGGTAAGACATACAATAACCAGCAAACACATTCATGCACAGTTTAAGATTTGTGTTTGTTTTTTTTTGTTAATGTTGTTGTACAAACCAAAGTGTTTCAAGTTACAAGTCACAGCTGTGTAATGAGTTCATCCTCTTATTTCCAGCCCCCTGTCCACCACGGAATGTGAGCGTCCAGTTCAGCTGTTCCTCAAACAACATGGCAATATCTTGGGACGCCGTCCGAGAAGCCGACCACTTCCTGGTTTCAGTCACCGAGGAAAGTGGAGGAACGAGTGAGACGTTCAACACCACGAACACAGCGTGCTCCCTCAGCAACGTCACCTGTGGACAAACGCTCCTCGTCCGCGTCACCTCAGTCAGAGGCGACTGCCACAGTCAGAGCAACCAGACCCACACAGTTCTGTCAGGTATGAGAACCTTTAAAGGAACCGTCCGTAGATAAAAACCACCCGCTCGGTCACAGGTTTAACTGTGAAATCTGCTCTACAGCTCCCTGCCAGCCTCAGGGAGTCAGCGGCGACCTCGACTGCGTGACCAACTCTGCATGGATATCATGGCAGGCGGCTGCAGGGGCGGACACCTACACTGTGTCGGCCGTCGGTGGACAAGGTCACACAGCCAACTGCACCGCGTCCACTAACACGACATGTGAGGTGGAAGATCTGGCGTGTGGTGAACTGTATAATTTCAGTGTTACTGCGAAAAACAGCCAGTGTGAGAGTCAGCCAAGCGCCTCCATCGACCTGGAGACGGGTAAGAGATCTCAGCCTGAGCAGTGAGAGGAAAACATGCTGTTGTGTTTGTTTCATGCTGCAGTGGCACAGGTTAATGGCTCGTTCCTGTTCCCCCAGCTCTCTGCTCTCTCTCTGCCATCACGGCCTTCCCTCTTTGCCACAACTCCTCCATCCTCGTCGTGTGGGACCTGATGGAGGGCAGCGCAGGGAACGTCGAATACAACGCCACAGCAGAAGCCAGCGATCGCACCTACCTCTCCTGCACCAACACCAGCACCAGCTGCTACCTGTACGGAGCGCGCTGTGGCCTCCAGTACACCATAATCGTAGCCGCATCATCAGACCAGTGCAGCAGCATGAGAAGTCCACCGTACAGGATAAGCATGGGTACATTTTGTTTTCTGACGAACATCATAAAAAAATCTTCCCCAATAAACGTTTACTGTCCGATCCGGTGAGAAACTTTTTTTTTTCTCCCTTCCAGAGCCGTGTCCACCTCAGAACGTGACACTTAGCCACTCCTGTGAGGACCAGAATGCACTGGTGTCCTGGAGCCCCTCTCCAGTTGCTGAAACATACAGCGTTGTCGCTGAGGGTCTAAACGGACACGTGCGAACCTGCAACACCACGTCCACTAACTGCACCCTATCAGATCTCCACTGTGACCAGCGCTACACGCTATTCGTCGTCGCCAGCCATGAGAACTGCTCCAGCCAAGCCAGTCAAAACGCAACACTCAATACAGGTACGTTCTGCCAACGACATAACGAACATGAACGTATGTTCAAAAGACAGATTATGAGTAAATAACAGTAAGAATTTAACACTTTGCTGTCCAGGCCCCTGCGAGCCAGATGGAGTCTCAGTTGCACTTCACTGTAAAAATCAGTCGGCACTACTGTCATGGACGCCAAGCGAGAACGCCGTGGCCTACCATGGCTGTGCTCAGTCCGGAAACGGAGACTTGCTGCACTGCTCCAGCACGCAACTCTCTTGTACTATCGAGGGTCTTGATTGTGGAGCAGTTTACAATTTCTCAGTCCAGGCCTCAGATGGAAACTGCAACAGCTCCTTCAGTGACCCAGTACAGATGGGAGCAGGTGAGAGCTGCACGCCACTTCGCCGTTTCTCAGTAACTTGGTGACGTGTGTGCTTAAATGGAATAAATACGTCAATACAACCTTCTCCTCTCTCCTCCCGTAGTCCCCTGTCCTCCAGATTCGCTTGACGTGCAGTTGTATCCGATGCAACAGGAGATCCAGGTGCTGCACTACAGCTGGACACAGGTCTCCTGCGAAGACACAGAGTACTCGGTGTCACTGACAGGAAGTCTGCTCGGAGACAACCAGGCCCTCTTTGAGCTTACTTCCTATTGGACTAACAGCACATACTTTGAGTTTCCTCTCCCCTGCAGCTCATCCTATGATGCTACAGTGCAGAGCAGGAACAGCGCTGGTACCAGCAACCACTCGGCGCCTCTCAGTGGAACGACAGGTAGACTACACTTCAGCTACAGCACACACACACAATCTTTTGTACTTAGTGCAAACAATAACAGTGAAGTCCAGGAAAATGTCTGCATTGAAAGAGAGGATCTCATGAAAGAAACACATTATTGCAGTAAATTGAAAATAAGTCAATCAATAATTACGGACCTGATCAAAAGCAGCAATTAAACATGTCGCCTTGTTCCTCCTCTCCCAGCTCCTTGTCCACCTTCAGAAGTGGTTTACAGTGGCAATGTCACCTTTGCCACTGTTTCATGGAACGCCTCAGTGTTCGCCACGGCATACACCGTGTACGACAATGGTGCTACACCAAAGGTTCAGCTGTGCAGGGTTGTGGGGCTCTCCTGCTCTTTTTCCAACATGACGTCCAGAAACCTGGTGATCACAGCCAGCAACGCAGCTGGAGAGAGTGAAATTGTATCTGTTACAATTGGTAAGAACTGATGTTCACGTTAAAAGCCACATTCAACTTTCACATTTTAAGAAGCGTAGTAAATAACGTAAGGCTTTTCTTCTTCTGCGGTAGCACAGGGACGCAGAAGGAGGGATCTTAGTGAGACGCAGGATGGTGAGTTTTCATGTGGCCAGTGTCAAATCACTGACTTTTCTTTTCCAAATATTACAATGACCTTAAAGGAACAATGCCTGGTTTCTAACCTGTCTGTTAGCACCTCTCCCACAAGTGTCAAAACAATCCTATCTCTTTCCTATTTATAAATTGGGATTTGTGTAGTTACAACTGGAGGTGCGTGATGTGTGTGCATGACCCCTGAAAATAAACAAGCTGTTGTTCCGAAACATTGAGTCCATTCATAGATGTCCTGTAAGCAAGAAGAGTTTTAACAGCATTATTATATTGAAGATATTTGTCTTATTTTTTTCCATAGGAGCCCTCTCACCCCCCATGCTACAAATCACATCTGCAACGTCAACATTTATTTTTGCTGAGTGGTCTGAGGTGAATGATGCGTCCCATTACCGCCTGGTGGTCAGTAAGCAGGACGGGTTCAGTCAACCTGAGGAAATGACAGTGTACGGGGAGAGCGTAATAATCAGTGATCGGAGCCCCGGCTTCGTCTACTGTCTGTCTGTGTCAGCCTGCAGCTCCACCACATGTGGACCAGAGTCAGACTCTGTGTGTGCACAAACTGGAGCAGAGCTTTGAACAGGAATGCACTAATGTCAATAAATCAAGAGGTCTCTGCACATCTCCCAATTGAATGTGATGATCTTGCTGTCTAAGTGGCAGCACTTTAGACATTTTTACTTAACTTACAAGGAATTTAGATCTAGTAGAACATGGGACTTATTATTGTGTGGGTTGCTGTGTCAGTTATGTTTTGGTTTAATCGGCTGCACGGTATTTATGCATGAGATGCTAGAACTGGGACTGCTGCAATAGTCTAGCAGCTAAATATGCCTACAAGTTACATAGCAAAAAAAAAACCACAAATGCTTTGCTTTCTTTTCTGTTAAAAGGTAATATATGAGGTGTTTTTCACATGTCCAGAGTATTTACTTTTTGTCATTTCAAATGTATATTTAACATAGAAATTATTTTCACACTATATTCAAATAAAACTACTTCATAAAATGTTTGTTTGTACCCTCACTGACTAAATGTTACACCACAAGCGTCTGTGTTTTATACATTATATTTATACATGATACATTAAAAAGAAATCTTGCTCTTCGTAAAAGTGTTTTAATAGAAAACAAATTGCAACAGAGCAACAACCTAATCACAGCACAAGCAGGGCTCAAGTGTGTGTGTTAAAAAAATACCCTTTGCATATTGCCCATTGGAGGATTAAAACATTTTCAGGCTGTCTACACATAAATAATGATAGGATCACCTTGCACCGCACTGATCCACTGCCATGTTCATGTTTAATCAGAATTCAGAAGACAATGGAGCTTAAGTATGAAGAATATAAGCAATGTGGTGTAAGAAATTGCTTTTGTTCAGCCTGAACAGCTATTGTTTGTAATGACGTGATAACTGGTTTGAGCTGAACTTCTGACTTACTTCTGGATCACGGTCAAGCCGGCATTAAATGCCACTCTGACCACTTATCATGTGTAGACAGCTTCCAAAACATTATATACAAACCCAATATCTTCCTGGGGCAAAGAATGAATAGAAAAATTAAAATGCAGTTTTTGCCTCTTTCCAAATTTCACTGGTCTAATCGGGAGTGAAAAAAAACATAAAAAGTAAAGCAACATTGCATTGGCCGAAGACAAAACATCCAGATGTCCAAACATTCCTAGCATTCCTAGTCTTTAGCACAAGTGACAGATCAGACAACAGGGTAGAAAAAGGGAAAAAACACAGGGAATAAAAGAAGTAATATTGCTGCGGGGCGTCATTTACTCTGTGCTGTGACTCCTTCTGCGTTCACTATGTTTACTATGATCATTACTAGATTCACGCTGATGATGACTCCTCTCTTTGCTACGACTGCGTTTGTGAGAACGCTGCTCCCCATCTCTCTCCCTGTCTCTTTCCCTGCTGTGGCTGCGCTCTCGCTTTCTGTTCTTCTCCTCTCCACTCTTGTGCCTCCGTTCCTTGCTTCGACTTCGGCTCGACCTTTTGGCCTTCCTCTCTTCTCTGTGCCTCTCCCTGTCATCTTTGTGCCTCCTGTCATCACTATCTCCCTTGCTCTTCTTATCCCTGGACCTCTCCCTGTCGGTGCCTCTGTCTTTATGGTGGTCCCTATCCTTCCTCTTGCTCCTTTCATCCCCACCATCTCGGTCCTTGTCTCTGCGTTCGCTTCTTCGGTCACGGCTACCACTGCGGCTTCTTCTGCGTTCTCGTCGTTCTTGGTTCTTGTCTGCGCTGCGGGACCGCCGTCTCTCTCTGTCCCTATCTCGTTCCCTGCCCTCTCTCTCCTTCTTCTGCCGATCACGCTCCCTCTCCAGCTCTCTGTCAAAGCTGGGGCCGTGGCGCTCTCGCTCACGGTGGTGGCTTCTGCTCCTTGACCGTTTGGGTGACCTTCGGGGGCTTGGTGTTCGCCTGGGTGTCCTACAAAAAATGGTACATTTCAGATCAACATTGTCTTACAAGGAAAAAAAAAACATAAATTTTATGAATCTTTTACCTGGAGTGTGTTCGTTCCCCTTGCCTCCCTGACTCTGCAAATGTGGATTCATCCTCCTGCGTCTCCTTTGGAGCAATCTTACGGGGCCTCGCCTTCATCTGCTGGTCGATTATCTTCTGAACGGGCACTGGGATTCGTGGGAAAAGAGTAGAAAACCACTCCAGTTTGGTCAGGAAGGAGCGCAACATCTCTCCGATGGTCATCACGCAGCCACCTCCGGCCTTCACATCAAGCTCCTGAAATCAAAGTGTGGCGAAGGGCCATAAAGAAACTTAGTTTCAGGAAGTGGCTAAATCCGACAGCTTTTTGAAACCTTTTTCTCAAAGCAAAACATTTTGTGATGACCAAGTACTGAGCCTTCACCTCTGTTCATCTAGCTTAATCTTGCATATCAACCAGTTAATGCTGCTATTTCTAACTAGCGGAACCAATATTATAAAAACCTGTCTGCTAGTTCGTGGAGTCTGTATTTACAAAGTGAGCTTTGATAATCAAACCAAAGTTGTAGCTGATATATGAAAGATTCTTGCCTCTTTACTTTAAATGATCAGTTAAAAAAAGATACAGATCCCATAAAAAAGGGGAGTGGCGAGCTTAACAAATTGATCTGAAGGGACAACGGCAGACAAACCTTTGCTTACTTCACTAGTCTCTTAAAAACAATAAACTTAGGAACAGAAAATTCCACAGTGTAAGCACAGACTGGAGCAGGTTGGTAAGCGCACAACAGTCGAATAAGCATCAGCTTAATATGATAGAGAACAGCTGCTTTGCACTCACACACGCAAACCAACAGTGCTGAGATACAATATCCAATTCACCTGCCGCACAATAGGCATCTAAAGAAAAAAACAGGGGAATTAACCAGTTGGGTAAGATTTCATTGATCATTTCAAATATAATGCAAGAAAACATCACAGGAGGCCTGGTTGCACAGCATGAGAACAAATTACGTTCTAATTTAATGTGCGTAAAAACAAAAGGTTAATGCACGATTTTCCATGTTTACATTTGGCGTGTAATTTTCTTGTGTAAAAATTCCCCAATTGCCATTTACCCAAATTTAGTTTTGTGCAACAAGTCCTGAAAAAATCTCGTCAAAAACAGAGAGCATGCCTTAATATCACAGTTAACTATAAGATTGACTCAGCATTACACATGGTACTTACCCTGATAAAACTCTGCAGCAGAGCAGTGAGCAAGTAACCTAGCTACTCAGGTTTAGAGGACAAAAACTGGGGACAATTAAGCCAAATGAAGGCAAAGGTGAAAAATCAGTTATGAGCATCACAAGGGGGGAAACAGACAGCTTCTCTGAGTGTCATGTGACTGTGTATTTAATGGAGATAAAGAAACATCTAATTTATTACCCGTGATGACATACCTCGTCATCATCCAGGAATCCGTCGTACCAGTCGATCAAATCGGGTGGAGGTTGAGTGTATCTGAGGCAGAAGAAGAAAGAACAGAGCAAATATTGAATCATTGCCATCATGATAGTGCATAGATTTTATTTATACGTGAATTACATTACAATGCTATGGGTATCTGGATTACTTTGCTTTAAGGATAATTATTTATCTGCTGTAACAAAAAGTAAGAATCAATCAAAATAATGTCTAAAATCACATGCAAAATATCTATTATGACAGAAGTATGGTGTAGAGACTTACCTTATGTACATAAAGCCAAGTGCTCTAATGTATGGTGAGTCTGTGTGAGTGATCAAACCCATCAGCTGTTTGCGAGTCAGCTTGAGTGTAAACAGTTTGTATAGAAGACAGAAAGCAGTAGACACAATACCACCAGTTCCCACTCCACGCACCTAATAAAAGGATGAAAACAAGCACTGCACATCAAAATAATTCTGAATTAACTACTGACCTACATGTAAAACATTTAAAGTTGCAGCAGATTCATTTTAGACATCATCCAGATAGCAAAAGAAAATATACAGGTGGTAAAAGGTGGGGAATAAAAAGCACGTACTTCTTACTTACCCCTCCGCACATTCCAGTCTGACCTGCAGTCTTTCTGCTTCCCTTTTCCCATGGCTCAACATGAGTCACCTGAAAGCACACAGAAAAACATGTCTGTTTTTTATGTGATGGCTGCCAGGCCTAATGTGAGCTGGTACACATCTGTCCTTGATGACTTAGATTAGAGGCTTCACGAAGAAACTCCTGTGTTGTCCTATGTTCCCAATCCAACGACTAGAACAAACAACACAGCTGATCTTGGATCCCCAAGAAAGCCTTAATGTCACAACAGTAATCTAGACTTTGCCTATTACGTCGTCAAAACATTACTGACAAAAATGACCCATCTCTTTACAAATATGGCGTAGAGTTACAGGGAAACTATTGTTTATAGCGCCTGTCTTACATTCAATTTAGCTGCCGGATATAAAAATACTGTGCTCAAATAATCTAAATTGAAATAAAAATAAAATAACATTCCGTCTAAAGCCAGTTTTGCCTGTTTTATAAACCACTGCAGCACAGTGCTGCGACGCTAACGTTATCACATTGGACAGAGGTTCTCTAATTAGCATGCGGGTTAGCAGTCGCTTATGTTACCTTGAAGTAGATTTCGTCCACAACTTCATGGTAGGTTTTTAGCTCATAAAGCTGAACTTTGAAATACGGAGAGGAAAGCACATTGGTAAGAATCATTGGGTTGAGGTTCATAGTCTTTTCGTTGCCCCACAGGGGCAGTACATTTCCATGTTTTCCTGATGCAGGCTTGCTAACGGCCTGTGTTGCTAGCTGGTTTCCGACGTTAGCCATGGTAGCTGAATCCCACGCCGCTGAACTTGATTTACAGTTAGCGTGTTACCGTTTACACACCCATCAACATAAGTTATTAAACTTCCGATCTTCGACAATTACAATTGTTCAGTTGCCGTCGATTTGTGGAAAAATGACGACAAAAACTTCCCGCCGTCGTTGGGAATAGAGTCCAATAACGAGGTGGAACCGGAACTGTACCGTTGGTGGTGCAGTGTGAGCGGATGTGCTGCTGCTCTAGATCCGTTTTAAAACATAAAAGCACTTACGACGTTACGACGTTTTTTCCCCCAGCGCATTAATTAATATATTCACGTATTGCATCGATACATTATATAACCACTTATTTTATTAATTTGTTGAACTGATTAAAATTATTTGCAGTGTGCACTAATGTGGTAAAGTCGGTTCATTTTGTGAGTCACTCACTAAAGTGATTTATTTTTATTATTTAATTATAGCCAAATGTATCTAATTTAAAAAAAACAATACTACTTTAACCTTAACCCTTTTATACATTTTAAATAATTTAATTTTATCATTGGTTCTCCATACTCCTTCAAAAGAGACATGATCCTGATGCAGCACAGAACCGAGCTGGAAGTGATGTGAACCCACAGATCCAAAGTGCATGTTTTTTTTATTTACAGATTTGCCTTAAATATTGCATCAACATACAGCAACTTGAAAAAAAAACATAACCGATATTTTAAAAAAGTGTGAGCTTTACATACATACATACATACATACATACAATCTCTCTGAGACACACACACACACAAACATAAAAACCATCATCATGCCCCCTTCACATCCAGGTGAACAGGTGTTTTGGGATAATGACACACAGGGGTGCTTTAGCAACTGTACATAAATTCCACACCGTCAGTTTTTTGTTTACATAAAAGAGCCTGCAGGGGTGGACACTACCCCCCTTCAGCCATTTATTATCACAGAGTGAGTGGAGGACATCCACACCATTGCACCCATTGTATGCTGCAATATTTCAATCAAAAAGATCAAATAAAAAAAAAATACTTAAAATAACACAATAGAAAATCAAATATATTAATATACTTTTTTTTAAAATAACAGTGAAACCCCCCCTACTCTTTGACAAGGATAACTGAACAGAGAAATTACAATATATCTAACATTTTCATTGCACAAAAGAAGACCGGTTCCATCTGCTAAACACTAGAGGGCCCTTCTGATCAACAGAAGCTGTAGGTCAGTGATTGCATAAGAGCAATTAATCTAGTTCTGGGAGGCCTAAGCAAGTCACTAAGGCATCTCTACTACTCAGTCTTGCTTTCTCCACATCAGTGTAATACAGCGACCTTTATGAGAGGCACATGCTTCCAAATGCCTAGTACTTGATCACCACCTGCTCAAAGGCTCCAGCTGCAACCCTTAAAGAGAATACCACAGTGTGTTACATGACAGGAAATGGACTGGTTATCTGATCTGGCTGTGTGTACTCTTTTATGTGCATAACTAATTGGTGGAACTGAGTATCTTAGCACAACATTATACAAGTTTCAAAAAAGGGTATGATAACCACTTTTTTGTTATTTCAATGACTCTGGGTTATTCACGAATTTAAAATTTTATTTGGTTGTAAATACCAGTTGCTCAACACCTTCATTTCACAGTTACATAATCACACCCACCTCGTGTGCTGGCTTCCCAAGGCTGTACTCCCGCCAGGACCAACGAACAAGCTGAGTCCCTCTTCTGCAGCAATCAACACAAACACACATTAAAGTGAGAAGAAGTAGAGGAGTACAGACACTGCTGACCAATTAACAAATGGACATCTTACACAAGCCTGGCCCACACAACTTTCTAGGATTTCTAAAAATAAAAAAAACTCCTGATGGGGGGGGGGGCATTGTAGGGAAGCTGGTGAAACAGCTGACAACAGACCACTCAGACATATTGTAAACATGTCCACACTGTGGGCTGAGATATTCATTAAACTGCCCTTCTAGTATCCATAACTAATAACATAAACAGAATAGTCTTTAATCAAGTAACCCTTACAATTTAGGTAAGTATGTACGAATGATCCAAACTAATGTATAATTTATAATCATAAACATCTAGTCATCATTAATCACAGCAAGGAAGCACTTAGAGATATTGTGTTGCTGTATCAAAAAGCCTGAAAGTAATTAGATCCCATCAGCAGGATGGCAGGAAGCCTTTCAAGCCAGCCTACATGAATCCACTAAGTTACAGATTAAGTGTACACACCCTCTGCACTGGAGTCCAAGAAGCCATGGCTGAAATCCTGGCTCTGCAGGATTTTCTCTATTATAGCATCAGCATCCACCCTGGTGGCATTCACTCTTTTTAGCTGATTCTCCATTGAGTTCTGCTTTGCAGGATGCCTAACAGAAGGTGGGATATTGTTGATATCGAAGGTGAAGGTGGGATATTGTTGATGGTAACATACATAGATGTTACAATAATTAAAAAAGAAAATTAGAATAAAAGACATACAATAATTTGTTTCTTTCACTGTGGAAACATTAAAACGTGACTCATTAGCTTGTTTAAAACAAGTTAATTATGCACAAAGGTTAAAAATTGCCATAGAAAGAAAAAAAACCAACTGAATTTCAATGTCATTTCTGGTTATTACTGAGTACTGCAGTATAAAGTCAGCCAACAAACAGAATAACAAGTGCAGTATGTTGACACAAACAGTGTGACTGGACCAGATCCAATTATCATTACTGTTACTTTTAATAAAAGGTTTCACAACAAGATGTCATTGTGGATGTCAATTTCAAACCTTTGGTAAATGAGTGTATTACCTTTGAACCCTGGCAGGGGTAGAGGGGTTTTCAGGTACATGGTGACAGGTTGCAGAGACTGGTGTAGTGGTCCTGCTCTCCCTCTCTCCTCTCTCTGCCTGCTGATCACTAGGATCCAGGATGCTATCAATGCCTGTGGAGGCAGAACCTCCTGACACACTCCTGTGGTGGCTCAAATCTGTAATGCTGGAGTGATTTGAGCTGTAACCTAGAGGTATAGAAGAATATGTTGGTTTTTTTTAAACAATGCAGTGACAAATTGGCTTTGTTAAAATGGAATGAATATGTGTCTCTGTGTGTTGTACCTGAGATTTTTGACTGCTGACTTGCATGACTGGGTGTCCTAGAGTGACCATAGAGGACCAGCTCCTCTGGGACTGACACTGCTTTCCTCTGAATCACTAAAAACACAAAAATATGAGCAACTCAATGGTGCATTTGTTATTTTTGCACTTTAGTCACGATATACCATTTAAAACTGCAGACAACAGAGCGGTCTGTTTTTGTTACGAAGAGAAAATACAATATCAAAGGTCATCTATTGTAAGAAAAGGCAAACCCTTAGAGCAAATGTGTACATACCAGTGAGTGAATGGGTTACATGCACGTCCCCTCCCTTTCTGTCCTCAAGGAGACACTCTGCTTTAGCCTGTGGGATTCCAAGAGTCATGGCTGTAGATGGAGGACTGTAAGCAACACAGAAAGCAGGGACATTACTTGGAAAGCACCTTTTAGTGAACCAATAACTGTTGCCACTAAACAAATAATGGGAAGAGCTGCTATGTGTAGAATTAAACATTTTCCCTAGAACTGTTAACTATTCTGGGCCACCAGAGCCCGTTGAAATATGCTATAATAACACTGACAACTCTGCATGTGAAACTATAATGTAAGAAAAGAACTGAACTTCAACCCTGTGCTGTGTAATGCTGTAATTCCGTCACACACACTGAGTAACACTGTGTGGGATGAATGACTATGCAATCCTCAACTTTAGACTTAATCTTGAGACAGACATGCTTATAATTATTACACACAAATAGTGTTGGAACATAAAAGAATACAGGTGAGCCTCAGGCTGGTTAAAGCATGTCAAGTGTTTGCAGATCAGGATGCCAGGAGTGTGATAATTCGTAATGTTCTTTGTGACAAACAAACACCTCTTGACTTTAATGAAAATACACCTGGGGCTTGGCTGTTCAAATATCAGCTGCTTTTCTCTTCTAAGGTTGGGCATGTTAATGTCCGAGCAAGGTGTTATGAGCTCTCAGATAACACTGTGATAAGACCTCAGCTACGAAACAAAACTTAACTTTGAAAGCTATGCCAGTCAGTGATAGACAGGTGATAAGACAGGATGTGGCGAAAGAAACTTCCCCTGTGGTTTGGTGCATGTGAAGCATAATTTCTCTGCAACCACCACAACTATCATGTGTTTCATATTTCAACATGGCTAAATAGTGCTGACAAGCCACAGCTTACTTATGGTAGTTATAATTTTCAAACTGAATAAATTCTTCTATGGATGAGTAATGAAAAAGGGAGGAGACATGTATAATGTCAAGAAGAGCTCTTACGTTTTAAAACAGGGGTCTCCAGACATCAGTTGTGTTGTGATGACAACCTGTAACAGAAACAAAAACAGTACAGAAAAGGGCACAGTATTCCTGTATAATGTAGTGTCACCTGACAACAGTTTTTTGTTATTTAAAGAAAGATTCTGTCAGCTGTAAACTGATTTTAGATCAGTGCCTCAGAAAGAATCGACATATTTTGTATATGCTCCTGTGGTTCCCATGTTTCAGGCAGTTGATAGCTCACAGGCTGAGGCATGTCTATCAGGGCATTCAGCTTTTCCACCTATCCCACTTTCTCAAACAGAAGACTGACTGTTGCTAGTTGTACCAAGAGCTATCGGGCGGCTTTAGTGCTACGGTTTTACAAGCGGTATTCTGATTGTGTTACAGCAGGTTGTTGACTGAACAAGAGGAAATATTAGTAAGTCCTAAGGGCATTTCCCACGCTATTTTAAGGAGGACTATGGAGTTGCGTGTGGCTTCACCGACATACCTTGAGAATTGAGTTGTCCTGTCTGGTGTTCTTTGTGTCATATCCCTCGAGGAGACAGCGTCGTGTTGTGCTGCCAGACCCAGCAAACTCTGACAGGTTCAAATCAGCAAAGCCCAGCTGCACATGGATCAGTCAACGTGAGCTGTTCAGCAGTCGGTTTGAGTTTTGAAATACTTTTCCTTGTTTTAAAATGTGTTTAATACAAGTGCAGTTTTTCAGCTGCTCATTAATGTCAGGCCAAATCATCATCTTCTGATAACTGGCATTATATATAGAGAGTCTTATTCATTTATCAGGTTAAAGGGTTGCAGGTTAAGTTATTGGTTAACTTTGCATATGTCTTTGTTTTACTGATTTTTCAATCAGTAACCTAAGCAGGAAACTAGAATTAAAAACATTCTTGGTACACAGAAAAGTCCTCTAAGGGCACTTCAGCACTGACTGCACATAGATTGTGTGATAAGAGTGTACTAATAGGTCATTGTAACGTAACATTTTCAAAGTGGTATTACCTTTGCAAATGTTTTTCCACCCTTTAACTCCTAAAATGACAAAAAAGGGATAATAATTGAGGTTGCATTAAAACATTAGTGTCTCACAGTAAAATCACTGAGATAGAGTTACAAATTAACAGTGCTTCTGATCTTATGTACAAAGTTGTTGTACTAGCACAGACAAGCCTCAGTTAACTGCTGGGACTCAACTTGTGTATGGGGAAAAAAAGCTACTATGTATTTTTGTGGTGTCAACAGAACACAGCCTGATAGCAGAGAGAAATTTCCTTTACCTTGCGAACAGACACTCGGCACACACAGGGGTCCAGTACACCTGTCCCCGCGTTAGCACTCATCTTACACATGAAGGAGAATCTCTTCCTCCAGTGGACACAGTTGGCTTGGACTGGCTCCCTGTGACAGAGACACACAAAGAAACATTGGTTTATATACATGAAAAATTTATATTGAACACTGACAATACAGACTTTAATAACAAATCTTATGAATCGAAATTACATATGAAATGAGGACTCCACACATCCAAAACAAGACTGATTGAAGATATGCTTGAAAGCAACAATGAGAAAACATCAGTGGTTGGGACATGGTAAACTAAGAATACAGTGTTTACACTATAGTTGTTAAGGGCAGGCGGTTACCATGGTACCAAGTAAAGAGGCGGTTGTCAGGAGCTGCGCCTGTGTCTACTTTTTTCCACAGTGACTCATTTAAGGGCTACCAGCTGCTATTATAATAGACACAAGGGGATTGACCTTGGATGCTGCGTTACATTTAATTCAAAACAGTACGAACAATTAGTAACAATTAGTAAGTAGATACATTTGTAATTATTGTTATTATTAGTAGTAGTGGTAGTAGTAGTAGTAGCAGTCAACTTATGATTATAAAATTCTTTGTTGCTTGGCAATTGTTTGTTTAGCTGTGTAACCTTAAACATTGCTTAACGAAAGAACTATATTCATGTGTTAAAAAAAGAACTTTAGCTGAACTTATTAGCGCTACTCTTAAACTCACAGCCTTCTCGGTTATATACTGTTTAACAGGCAGCAGCGGGTCCTCTGATGCTGTGTATGTAAGTTAATATGGAACAGCTCCCTGCTTAGCTTTAGCTTTACCAAGTATAAAGTTTATTAGGTTAGCTCGTAGCTAGCCTGTGTTGTGTAGCTGAATCTTAACTAGCTATACGTTAGCCCGGAGGATGCAGAAACCGTTCGTCTCAACATACAGCCAAAGCCATGCCAAGAAACACGTGTCCGTAAATGTAAATGACGTGGTCCAAAACAAGTCTCACTTAAATTTCACTTTGCTCGAACTCCAGTAAACTCCTGCTATAAATAGCAAACATTCTTACCGAGTCGACTCTTCGGCAAAGCCCCCATCTAAGAGCCGGACTTTACAAAACAAAACCCCGTTCACAAAGGGGACAGACGACAGCTCCTCCAAATCGAAGGCCACTTTGAATTTAAACCTCTTCTTCTTCATGAGAATGAACGACATGCTGTTTGCTCAGCGGCGGAGGCGGTGTGGAGAGGCTGGTGGCAGACAGCAGTACGCTGCTGCTCGGTGCTGTCAGCGCTGCCTTGCCCTCAGCTGTTGCTGGTTGCTGCTGGTTGCTGCTGGTTGTGTGTGTGTGTGTGTGTCGCTGATCAGCAGGCACAACTCAAAGTTCAAATCTCCTCCTTCCCACCCACCGAAAAATAAAGTCCATGACGTAATGGCGTTTGATTGGACACTTGAGGGTGCACGGGAGTGCACGATTTTGAAGACAGGACCATTTACACACCTCTGAAAAAATATTGTTAAAACACCAACAAAACTGACACACATATTTTGCTGTAAGAGCCATATTTATTTTGCTCATGATGAAAATGTCGAAATGCTCCTTTAATTATGCCTTTGATGACATCATATCCAGTGGCCGCTCCATATACAAAACGTCACCTCAACTTTTAAAATTATTAGTCTTGTTTTCTATGATTTGTTGGTATATTACGTCAAAGTTAAAAATATTATTATGTTAAAAAATATATTATTATAATATATAAATACTGTTTATAGACTTTGTATATGATGGATATTTCATTTTGATCGAGGGCCTCAGATTGTACAGGGGCCTCTAACCCGGGTATGGCTCCCAATCATTCGGGCACCACCTTTTGTCCGGTGAAACAGCGCCATCTAGCGAGGACCGACGCTGTTGAAATACGACGCTACGTGTTCCGACTCGTCCCTCCAGATGAAGGGATTACGCTTTCCTCGAAATGCACAGTCACGTGTCACAGCGGGTTACTGGCAGGGCCAATTGCGGTTGTTTATTTCACTAGTCATTCATGTCCCCATCCTTCCGGATGCCTTTCCGTAGAAAACGTCGACGTAAACTGCGTAGCCTTGTCTCGACTCCGCCCCCCGTTGCTGCAGATCCCAGAAAGGCCACGGACTCCACCTCCGCGCGGGACAACCTGCAAAACAAAGTAACCATAAACCTACCTTTTTTTTCTTCTCGTCTGTTTGCGTTCCTTTCTTTTCAGCCGCGTGCACGGATGATTCTGTAAAAGGAGGAGTAAATGTCACATCCTGACTGCAGGACGGCTCCTTCGCTCCCTGCTGCCGCACTAACCCCACCATGTATCACGCGTTACGGGCGGCGTTACTGCCCAGTGCCCGGTGCTGGGATGCCGGCAGTGAGAAGTCATACCGGGAACTGTTTCAGAGGCTCGACACCAATAAAGATGGGAAGGTGGATGTCGCTGAGCTGCGGGCGGGCCTCAAGGCGATGGGTATATTCCGCCAAGGTGCTGCACAGGTAAATACACTGCTCCCACACAGTGTGCATTTCCATATCCTGACCAGCTATGATTTGACTGTGAACCCCCCGACCGTGTGCGCGTGGATCTGATCTGGATGTGATCCGCTCTTTGCAGGAGATATTATTGTCTGGTGACCAGAACAAGGACGGCACGTTGGACTTCAGCGAGTTCACCAAATACCTGAAGGCGCACGAGGTGAAGCTGCGGCTCACGTTCAAGAGTTTGGACAGAAACAACGACGGTAGGCAACAGTGAGGAGAAAAAAAAAACAAAACAAACAAACAAGATGCTTGCACGTAATGACACATGCCAGTGGATGTTTACAGAGCCACATGCGTGTTCATGCTGATCACACTGGTGCATATTTCAGAACTGTTTGTGTTCATATTGCTTCAGGGCGCATTGATGCCTCAGAGATCCAGCAGAGCCTTGCAGAGCTGGGCATGAACATCAGCAGAGAGGACGCCCAGAAGATCCTACAGAGGTTTGATCTCCACTTTTCACTCACTCTAACATGTTTCTGCAGTTTCACTACAACAACCTGGCTCACAGTTGTCCTTGTTAACGTGCAATACAATGCAATAAGTCATTTGTAACCCTAACCCTTTTCTCTGTGTTTCCTCAGTATGGATATTGACGGCTCCATGATGGTGGACTGGAATGAGTGGCGAGAACACTTCCTGTTATACCCCGGCCACAACCTGGAAGAGATCATCCGCTACTGGAAACACTCCACGGTAAATACTTCCAAGTACATCCTGCAGAACAGAAACAATGGGGACTGCTGTGGAAACCTGACCTCTTTCTTTCTTTTTTCTTTTTCTGTTGTTTAATGACTGTTGTTTGCAAACAACCAGGCACATAGCCACCAAATAACATTAGATTACATTACATCACATTCTGCCCCAAGTGTCACCTCTTGGGTGCTGGGGACCAGTTCTACTAGTCCCATTGTGTTAGATATTGTAGATTTTCTCTGCAGTGCACATTTTGTAGTAACTTTGAAGTCAGAGTACTATACTTTCACTTTTGCTTTAATTCTCCCACACCATTTTTGATATATTAGTGATCCCAGTAAATATTATTAATGATCCCCTTTGTTTCCATGTAGCATTGTATTAACTTGCTGTCACATACACCTTAATGCTTTTAGAAAAACATCTGACATGTTTATCTGAAACTGCTGAGGCATGCGCGATGAGGGCTTGGGTCAGTTCAGTGATCATGATTTCACAAGCACTTCTGGCTTAAAGGTTCAATTTGTTTGTTTGTCGAAGCTCAAACAAACACACACGTCTCAAACAAACACACACAGACACACGCATACACGCACGACGACGACAGCTTGGGCTTTACACGTTTTGTTGGTTTTGTAAATGTCTTTCTCTAGTTCTCCTTTTGGCAACAATGAAAAACAGCCTCGCTGTGAAAATCAACCTCAAAAGAAGAAGTGCCACTTAGTTTAGTGATTTTCTTTTCTCGTCATGCTGACTACCACACAGAGAGATAAGACTCACTCAACACTCAGCACATTTCTCTGTAGCACTTATCTGTGAACGTGTGTTAACATAGTGTGAAAGCATGTTGCTGTCTTCATTAGGTGCTGGACATAGGTGACAGCCTCGCCATCCCTGATGAATTCACAGAAGAAGAGAAGAGCTCGGGCGGCTGGTGGAAGCAGCTATCTGCTGGTGCTGTGGCGGGGGCCATCTCTCGCACTGGCACGGCACCTTTGGACAGGATGAAGGTCTTCCTGCAGGTGACGTGTTTGACAGGAAATGGCCAATAAGTATCCAGTCGTGAAACAGATGCACACGTCCTCTGAAGTTTTGACATTTTCACGGCAGGTTCACGCCTCCAAGGCCAATAAGATAAGTCTGTCCGGGGGCTTTAAACAGATGATAATTGAGGGAGGTATAACTTCACTGTGGAGGGGAAATGGAATCAACGTTTTAAAGATCGCACCTGAGACAGCAATCAAATTTTTGTCATATGAACAAGTAAGTCATTTATACTATTTATTACATGTTCGTATATATTTGGCACACATTTATTATCTTCTTGCCCTGTGTTTTTCTTACAGTATAAAAAATTGTTAACATCCGAGGGCAAAAAGATTGAGACACACAAGCGGTTTATGGCGGGCTCTCTGGCTGGGGCCACAGCACAGACAGCCATCTACCCAATGGAGGTAAGACTACGACAGCATCACTGATCAGTCCGAAATTTTTTTCCTCACAAACTTGTGCAACTTTTTACAAACACCGGACGCATCACACTTTCTTCTTTTGTGCCGTTAAGGTGCTGAAAACTCGACTGACTCTGAGAAAGACCGGACAATATTCAGGGGTATTTGATTGTGCCAAGAATATTCTGAGGAAGGAGGGTGTCAAAGCTTTCTACAAGGGCTACATTCCAAACTTACTGGGCATCATTCCATACGCCGGGATAGACCTCGCTGTGTATGAGGTATGCAGCCTTTGTGGCGCATTCTGTATGCACAATAAACCAATTCATTGTGGAGTGCTGGAATGGATCAATTCAGTCAGACACATTTATTTGTTTTGTGTCCTGCTGATGTACACTTTCCTGTATCTCAGAGTCTAAAGAACACCTGGTTGTCGCACTACGCCAAAGACTCAGCTAACCCTGGAGTTCTGGTGTTGCTGGGCTGCGGGACCATCTCAAGTACCTGTGGCCAGCTGGCTAGCTATCCACTCGCGCTTGTACGCACACGGATGCAGGCACGAGGTAAACTGAGCCACTGAATGGTTTCAACACTAGACGAGTGAAAAAAAAGGTTTACCTCATACAGACAATGTCACTTGAGCAGCTAAAAACACCGTCTACATAATGCTTTACTTAATTAGATGTACAGTGGAAGGGACAGTTAACTGATATCAATATACAGTAATTCTATGTACTGAACAACAGCTGCTTTTCGTCAGTGTGCAAACATCTCTCACCACGTCAATGTTTCATTACAGCGTCCCTGAATGCCTCGGACCAGCCCTCCATGAGTTCACTGATGAAAAACATCGTAGCCCAAGATGGTTTTTTCGGACTCTATCGTGGCATCTTGCCAAACTTTATGAAAGTCATTCCTGCTGTGAGCATTAGCTATGTGGTCTACGAATACATGAAGACTGGTTTAGGAATCTCCAAATGACGAGCCTTATATATAAAAAAGAATATTTACTGCAATTGACAGACCTGAAAAGTCCCAGAAAAGAGACAGACGTCATATATACAGAAGCATGACTTCCCGCAGCTGGCACCAGAGTTCAGCGGCTGGAAAACTGCATGTATCCCAGGGTTGTCTGTCAGTAGGTGAAATATTTATTATTTGTGGTGAGCATGCTTTAATTTTTATCCTGCTGTAAGAAATTATGCACTCTCCAAATTCATACACCCTCCATATCAATACACAAAAAACACAAACACAATACTGTACTTAAAACGTGCATAAAATTAGAAATTAGATTACAAATTATATAAGATAACGTTTGTTTAATTTGCCCTACTGTTTTTCTTTTGAGACTGTGATCAACCAAAGGTGGCGCTACTCTTATTACACACCACAGAAAGATACATTTCTTACTTTACATCAGCTGCAGACAAACACAACTCTAATCAGCAGCTGTCAACTATGAGCAGCTGGCCCTGAAAAATCAATACTTGTTAACACTGGAGCCCCGTGTGTATGGAGACACACATCTTGTGCAATGTGAAAATTGTTCATTTTACAGTTGACATAATATTTAAATGTGCCTTGAAGCAACTCGCTGTGAACTTTCCCAAATCAGCAGGTGTGTGGTTTTTTAAATATCTATGAGAATGCTGTATGTCTGTTGTGTACATTTATGTATACAATATCTTTTTACAGTTACAGGTATTTATGGGGTTATATGGTGGTTACTACCACATAACAGAATTTTACTGAAAACACTAATAGTTTGTGGTTGGACTGAAAAGTTTGCAAAGAGCATGTTTATTACATCACGACCTCCAACCTCATCACCCATAACAGGATCCTATTACATTTCACACTTTGTTTCTTGTTCTGGGTTAAATTGTGGGAGATTTGGATTTACATTTTATTTAAAGAGATTACCAATAAGACTAATGTCATTAAAGCAAAGTTTTAAATGGATTTTAACAGTAATGGTTCAGCCCCTGAGGTTGGCTTCAGGTTTAATTATTGACATGTAATAACAGCGCCATCTCGTGCTTAATAAAGACAAAACAAGTGGAATGAAAAATGCTTGGTTCAGTGGTGTTGTTGTGTTTCAGTTTATGATTTATAAGTAACACATTAAAGCGAACCAAATAAATAATTGCTGCAGAGCAGTTTAGTAGTTTTGCACAAGATACAGTCTAAACAAATATGTATATGTCAGTAGAGAATAATACAGCGGTAATAAGGTTAAATGCTACAATGTCTTCATTTGTGGCAGAAGAGGTTGACAGCCACTTTCACTGACCATTAAAGGCTCATTAATAGTGACTTTGACTCTGACTTAACATTAACTTTGAAATCTATTCCATGTCTTGATAAGCTAACTGTCCCTTAATAGTAGAATCACATCTCTGTGAGGTCAGAAAATATCCAAAAAAGACACTTCCTTAATTCCCAAGTTTATACCTCCCTACGGTAAACTACTCTAATTTCAATATACCTCTGTTGTATTTGAGTGAACATGTGTAAATGACCTTCACTTTTCCTCGCTGAAAAGTTTGTCCTTCTCTTTGCTGATAAGCAAACTGTTGCGCGCGTATGATCCTCGCCGCGCACCGTAGTTGGGACCTCACGGTGCAGCCGTTGCGAGGAGGTTGGGCTCTATCCGCTGAAAACAACTGGCTGATCCACAGCAGTCGATACCGGCGAGTTTCATCCCCTGTACCGCGGTTTCACGGTGAGTACGGGCACTTTTCGTCGCGTTATCTCACTCCACACCGACGTTGTAATAAAAAACCAAGTAGCTGCCTGGATGTTAGACAGTGACTGCTAGCGGCTAGCTTCACAGACAGTAGCAGCTAAAAATATTCTCCAGCCTGAGTAATCTGCAGTGGGCAGGGCATCTGAACAGACAACGGGGAGACGGTGGTAGGTTACAGCCAGATGGTATGCGACTAACTACTGTGCATTACTGGAATAAAGTTTGTGCTGTTTCCGCTTGTTGCTTGTGTTGCGCAAGTATCAGCACGATTGTGTTAACGTTAAGCCGACTCTGGTAAGTTCAGATTCACCAGACAGCCACTGTTTATTCTAAATCCTCTTTGTCTGGCGATAAGCCTGTTAGCCTTTTAAGATGCTAGTTAGGTAACATGTCGATTTGGCTGTTTCATGTTACGTTTGCAGATTGTTTTTGTAATATAGTGTTATAGCTGAGTCATTGCACTGTATTGACAATTCGTGTAATTCGTTATTAGTGGTCCTTACACACATTGGCAGTCGTTTAATTGTAATAGCAAAACGTTTTGCAATTATTCTGTTGTTTTTATTATGAAGTTAACTCACTGGGTAACAATAGACCGGTATCTTTAGGCCATGGTTGATGGTTGGCACTGATGACATTACGCAAAGTGTGATGTCATCAGTGACATTACACACATAGATACACACACTCTCTCTGGGTGCATTTATAGTGGAGGAGTAGTAATAGGGCAGTGTTTCTAGTGTTGTAATGTAGTGTTGATTTGTATCAAGCGTCATTGTTTCTTAATTGTACGGCTAGTTTTGAACAGAGTTACCTCAAACTAGTTCATTGTTTGTCTTTTCGTCTCAGTAGTGCTTTATATAGTGAAGCATTATGGGCAACACAAGCGACAGAGTATCTGGAGATCGCCATGGCGCCAAAGCCCATCGCTCAGACAGCAGCGGCAGCCACAAAGACCAAGAACCTAGCAGCAAGATGGTGGACAGCACAGATGACCCCAACATCTTCAACACCCATGGACCTGAGACCAAGGTACTGCTAAATAAGTACAAAAATACAGATCACTATGCCGAGTATTGTTTGCTCTGCAAGACCACCAGTCAGGTTTAAATGCAGTTTAAAGTTTTAAAAGGGTACTTTACAGCTTGGATTTAATGAATTGGTTGTAGGCATTAGGAGAAAAAGAATTCACCCCTGACTTGGACGACCTGGTGAAGACTGCTCCTCAGGCTCGACCAACCGTGATCCGGTGGGCAGGTGGAGGGAAAGAGGTCTACATAGCTGGTTCTTTTAATAACTGGAACACTAAAATACCGCTAAATAAGAGGTAAACAATATTGCTTTTGCTTATTATTGTTTTCAATTTCAGTGCCCTATATGAATGTTCACTATATTTACCTGAGCTGCATAAACCCAATGAAAGTAAAGTTCAGTAGTGGACTAATACTTTTCCTCTCTCCAAAGCCACAATGACTTTGTAGCTATCTTGGACCTGCCTGAAGGAGAGCACCAATACAAATTTTTTGTAGATGGGCAGTGGGTCCATGATCCCTCAGAGGTACATCATTTTCTTGACTGACACGGATAATGTTGCTGTTGTGATGTTATTAAGCATGCTAAACCAAAAAATAACCTGACTAGCATTGCTGTGTAGTTAAGGCCTTTAAGTCTCTCATTGCTACCAACTGTTCTCACTTCTGTGATCTTTGAAAAAAATTTCTTTTGTAGCCAGTGGTAACCAGCCAGCTCGGCACCATCAACAACCTGATCCATGTGAAGAAGTCTGACTTTGAGGTGTTTGACGCCTTGCAGGTTGACTCTCTAGAGTGCTCAGACACATCAGGTTAGCCTGGCTCCACACTGTTTATACATGGTCTCATCTAGTTCATGAAACTTGATTTGTCAACATCAGTAGTTGCAACATGTGTTATTATGTTCCTATAAAGGCCATGCATTCAGCTTTTGATGTTTGGAATTTGTGTGAAACTGTATCTGGGAACTGGATAGAAACTAATTGCTGATGTGTGATTATGCACGTCAACAAAAATAGTGTAATCATTTTTAACAGAATTAAACCAGCTGAAGAGATTGTACTCTATTTTGTCATGCCTAACACCTATGTGTTCTTTTTAACAGATCTGTCCAGCTCACCTCCGGGTCCTTATGGACAGGAGCAGTACATCTTCAGACCCGAGGAGCGTTTTAAAGCCCCCCCAATACTCCCTCCTCACCTCCTTCAAGTCATACTAAACAAAGACACCAATATATCTGTCAGTCTACATTCCTATTGACACATCCTGTTATTTCCCCAACCAGACCATGAGATGCTATCATTGTTTATCGCTTCCTGATTGTCTTTTAACTTTTCCTCTTCCTCTGTCTTGTTAGTGTGACCCTGCCCTGCTGCCTGAGCCCAACCATGTCATGCTAAATCACCTATATGCACTATCAATAAAGGTAAGTTTGCTTAAAATAGCAAACATTCTTACTTACTTCTGACTGATAAGTTTATTCTATGAATGAGTTTTTATCTCAGTGATAATGATACCTATTTTGTTGATTGTTTTTTCTCTCCATGCAGGATGGAGTAATGGTTCTGAGTGCGACTCACAGGTACAAGAAGAAATATGTCACTTCACTGCTTTACAAGCCTATCTAAACCTCAGCCTGGATGCACCATAGTGCTTTTAGAAAGCAGCTTGTTTGTATTCTGCTGTTTTATACCATCCCATTTTGCCAAATCTTGCACTGAACTAGTTTACAGGTGAGCTTTTGGCCTGTGGCTGTGGCTTATTTGTTGGAAGTTTGCACTTCTGGCTATTTAGGGCTCTGAACAAAAGTAGCAAGGTGTTTTCATACATGTGTGTAAGGTGTCAGGAAGCGATCAATACCATACTGTGGCCTGTAATATCTACAGACAGATAAGAGACTGACTAAATCACTGTGTGCATTTGAGTGATTTGTTGCACTTGTAGTTATCTGCATGCATGTGTGGAAAAAGATAATTTCTGTGTGCTCTCATTAGTTGAGGGATTTTGAGTGTGTCTGGTGTTGATCAGCAGTTTTATTTTGAAATGTTCTTGTTGCCATATGCTTCAACAGCTGATTCAGTTTAGTTTTGACTTGGCATTTCTGGTAGGCAGAAACACAGAATGATCTTTTCTGGCCCATAGTCAAGTTTGAGCTGCTGAAGGGAGTAGCAGGCGCTTGACCGTAACGTGCAATAATATATTTGGGAAAGAAAATCAAAATATTGTTTTGGAGGAAATGGTTAACTCCATCCGATGTTGTGAGTAGACATTTCATTTTGTTACTGTTACATGGGTACCTCTCTATTTTAACAAGAAAACCCACTTTCCAAATGGGGAACAGTGGTCAACAGTCAATGTCTGGTTCTTTGCCTTTGTCTTTACATAATTTTGCAAGCACTTTACATCCTGTCAGCAGGAGTGTCAATAGAAGCTTTTAACTATGCAGCAGACAACTCTTGTGTACTGTGTGCATTTGCACTGAGAAATGTTCTGTATGTATCTTATACATTTCTAGTCAAAATACAAAAATGCTTACATCCAAACTTATTTAATTTGCTGCTTTACATTTATTGAATGTCTGACACTCTGCGGTACACATTCAGAAACACTTTGATTTAACGCAAACACACACACACACCATAATGTGACCGGAGGCACCTATTCAGATAAACAGGGCTATTGGGATGATAGTTATCATGAATGTATATGTTGTACAGTTTGGTCACATGTGCGCTTTACAAACATTCATCTGTATTTTGAAGTAAAGTCGCTTAAACCAATATCTTTGTTTCTCATAAGATGTGTTACTGTACAGTCCCTGTACAGAACAATAAATGGGGCTTCAAATGAATTCGGATAGAAATCAAGTACATGCTGTAAGGATTTTGTGAATGTTGACTCTAGTCTGAAGTTTTGTCCAAGCTTTTCTAAGACAGCTATGATAAGGGAGTATGAATGAATGCCACAGGAGAGGTGTTATAAGTAAAAAAAAACACTCCCAAAAAAACAAAACTGGGAATTTTGCAGCGCGTTCGTAAATGTTTTAAAAGTCTTTGCAGAAGCAGTGTGAAGATTCACTGTGTGAAGTGTTACGTGTTTGCAAATAAAGAGAGAACGTGCTGCTCCTACCTTCTGTGTCATTCTGGTGGTTTAAGAAGAAAATACTCTGTTATAAATACTGTAGAGTCTTTCAAATAAAAACGAATACATTTATTTACTTTTCCAATTGTAATTTCCGACGTAATTTGGAGAGATTTTCACCAATTATTTAAATAATACCAGTTCAAATCAATGCATTGGATTTTCAGCCAGAATGTGTGCACACAATGTTTAAATGGCCATACACTCTTACCTCCGGTTCCGTCACGCGTTGGTTCCGTGGTTACTGTTTAGGAAACAGTCCGAGCCGCTCGGCAGGAGGCGCTGTAATGATTGTCCCACATCGTCCGAACGATCCACCTCGTTAGACTGAAACCCAGCGACTCAGCTGTTCCCGGCATCAGCGATCCTGACTAGTACCTCTCAAGCAGTTTAGTACTGTAAATGTCGATTATTTCAATAAAAACTAACACATGTTGAGCGCGATGCACGCACGCTTCCGTACAGACACGGTGCAACACTGATTTGCTTCCCCCTGACACCTGCCGCTCATCACCTGGAGCTTCCTTATAGGCTTTTCGTGTGCTCGTGCTCCACCAAATATGCAAACACAAACCCTGCAGGTTTACACTTATAAACAAAACAAGAAACAAAAATTACATTATGGCTCCATCTAATATTGTTAATGTTAGTTATGGCATTTTAGCTATGGCAAATGTGTGCACATGTGGGCGTGGCTTGAGGTGACTGGCGTTATCTGTATCTAAAAAATAAAACATAAATACATAAAATTAGACTCTAAGCACTTCACGCAAACAAACTAAACCACACAAGTTTTTTTTTTTTTTTTAGTATTTTATTCATTCTTACCCCAACTCTTTCATTGATAATACAACACAACACGCTGTAATCTAACTCTTGATCAACAATACATACAGTAGTTTCAAACCGCCGTTTGATGCCCTTCTTGTCATAATACCTTTTTCAATAAACAGCAGTAAGGCTTTGTTTACGCTCTGAAAAGGTGCTTTAGGATCCAGAGTTTCACAATCTTAATTACAGTCACTTTTTTTCTTACAGTAGACGGTGGTTAAAAAAAAAACCCTTTCCCTTTAACTTCTCTCATTTCAAAAGGAAAGAGCAAACTCTGTACCTTAATAGAAATTCATGGCAAATTTAGTCTCTTTCAGAAGACTTGAGCGTAAATAAAACCTAATTTGGCAAATCTCAAGGCCATTTCTACCACAGAGAGCAGACTGAAGACGCTCTCAGGCTGGATTAAAAGGCAAGCGAAGCAACATTAATCAGAGCTTTGTTATAGGTGAACAATACTGTGATCGGTGTGTTACATGTCAAGGCCTTGTTAATGATATCCCTATCTCTGCGAGGTGAATGTGGCAAACACACTTGTAATACAACTAAATGATGTTTAACATCAAAATAAAATATATAAAGCTATTGCACAGCTACCCAGATAATCAACTTTGCTAAAAGCAAATGTTGGATGTTTTTTCACACACGCGCACACGCGCACACACACACACACACACACACACACACACACACACACACACACACACACACACACACACACTAAAATCCATACAGAAAAGCAGGTCATTTACAGCATGTAATGGCAAATGTACAGCAGGAAAACACGTCAAACAAAATGAGAAAATGAACTGATAAAAGTGAGTGAATTACAGAACAATGATCCCACCAGTACCCTGCCAAAGTTTGTGTCATCTAGAAGACCTGGATAACCTACATTGCCATTGCCATGGGAATGTTACGACGGCCTGGACCAAAAGAAATTACACAAAGACTGAAGCATATGATCCTGTGGTAAAAAAGCCACTGTTGAGTTTTGGTCCAAAAAAGTGCTAATTTCAGTCGCACAACTCGAAAATCGGTGTCTTACGGTTACCGTCTCTGGTCACAGATTCCCCTCTGAAAAAAGACATTCGAGTATCTCTTTCATCGGATCAGACAGTTTGTCATTCACATGGATAAGGCAAGTCAAAGTGAAACATATCAAACTTTGGCAAGTATTGGCGACCCCCTGTTCCATAGCTCAGATGTGACCTCTTATCAATCGCTGTCATGCATCAACGCTGTAGTCAAACACAATTGTAACACTGATCATAACCTAGCAGTGTCCCAACATTATAAGTGTGACTAATAATCCAGTGTTAGGCAAAGAAATAATAAACCGGTGCAGCATGATCATTCAAGAAACAATGTTATTATTGCACATGCTCGTATGAGAACTCCTACAGAGGAGCTTGAATACGCGTGTTTAGCCTGGTTCCATTTGAGCACTTGAACTTGTTTTGTTGTTGTTGTAGTGTAAATCCTTCTTAAGAAATTCTACCTGACCAAATAGAAAGTGGACTTTTTTTTTCTTTACAGAAGTCTAAATCTTTTTTTCAGGACTTTCGCAACCGTGCTTTGGTGCCAGAAAGCACTGTTAGGAGCTGATTACTGAAATGGAACCTTCACCTGGCTTTTGCTCATCTATTCATAACCCTTGGCTGAATGAGTCGATGACATCCTTCATAAGCTTCCTCCACAAATACAGATATAGCAGGTACACAACAATATAGCAGTGATCACCGACCTCTACATTCATCCACTGTGTCTTAGTGATGCGACGTGGGCGTCAATGTTCTTTGCATTGCATTTGCAAAAAAAGGGGGTCCTTGTTTAGAAGAGTGCCACAAGAGGTAAATATTTCGGCGGCAGTCGTAGTCGAGGATGTCTTGTCTTTGAGTGAGCTGCGTTCGATCACACGCGTGTGCAGAATTCCTCTCACAGGCCATTTTAAACATGCACGAACGTCTATTCTGCCCACAAGATGTCTGGCTCTCAGGAGAGGACGCTCTTAGAGACAGATCTGAAACCTTCTCCAAAGCAAGTTCTTTCAAGTCGCCAGTGGAAAAACACTTGAAAATCAGTTCAGTTCTGCAGGTTTTTTTGGATAATAGTTTAAATGGCCATGAATACTAGCAACACCTTTACCAGATTTGGAAGATACACCTGGTCTAAGATCAGCCCCTAACAGCATCTTCATCCTGCTCCATCAGTGGGACACATGTCACAAGATCCATCAAGGGAACATTTCTAAAACCTTCCTCTGTCACACACACACACACACCCACACACACAAAGCAAACTGACCACCTCACTCAAAGACAATGGCATATGGTGGGGGGAGGGGGCAGAGAGTGAGGGGAGTTTAGTAAGGCTCAAGGTGCAGATTATACTGTGCACATTTTGCCCAGAGGAGGGAAGGATGGAAGCACTCTCATGGCTGGGGTTGGGGGATGGGGGTGGGTGTCTTGGCTGTTTGAGCATAGAGGTCAGAGGTGATAGCATTGAGGCTGGTTCTTTGACAGTCTAAAGCAGGCATTGGCTGCTGCGCTTCCTCGCCGCTGGCCGCTGATTGGCTGCAGCCCCTGCAGCTCCGGAGGCACCGCTGGTCTTCAGGACACTGCGATCATCAGGCCGCTCGCTGGCAGCACCTCCTGAGACCTCAGCTGCATTTAATGACAACAGGAGACACAGTTACACAGGTGTGAGTTACTGGTCAACAGGCCTTAGGCTACATGTTAAAGGAATAGCTCAACATTTTTGGAGGATATGCTTATTCAGCCTCTGGCAGTGAATTAGTCGAAGTGAGTATTAGCAAATGTCCTCACTTCACTCTCTGCACAAAAACAAACCAACTATTCAAACTACTCCTTTAAAACGAGTAACACAACACACGTGTTCATAAAATACACAAAAAGCATCCGCTTGCAGATGAAGAGCTGAGGATGAGGGATTTATAAAAAAACGAAAAAAAAACAGTGCTGTTAGTTTCATGTTCCTCACACACACACACACACATTCATACACACGCACACACACACACATTCACACGCACACTTGCCATTCTGGTCTGTGCGTGCTGCATGCTTTGCAGTGTGAATGGTTCAAGGTGTTTACAGCGTAACTCATTCCTAAAGGTAGCAGCATGAAGCTGTCACACAGCTATGTGTTTACGTCTTAGTGTGTCGCTGTAACACAATATGCACATGGAAACTATGCATAGTGTTTATTTTGGCTCCCTCTGTGTGGTAACGCTGTAAAAAAAACATTCAGTCACCTTCACTCGCTTGTTGACAATAGCTAAGAGGCTGTATAGTTAAATTTAAACAAGACTTGAAATGACATTGAGTTAGGCAGTGGGGTCTACAATCGCATGTTCCATTTCTGAGTTTGTCGTCAGATGGCGTGGTGAAGCAGTGACGTGAGCATGAACACACGAGACCAAATCCACATTTAGGTAAACGCTGCCCCAGACACCAGAAACTGACGTTGGCACTTACAGTTTAATCAGAGGCTCAAGTTCTACCGACAATAAGAGATAACAGCAGTGATTTAAAGAAACGATCTGGGACAACGTCCACCTATTGGCAAGGCCACGAGACGTCAGACAGTTACCAGCAGAAGTAGAGGGGGGAGAGGAGGAGCTTAGAGAGGAAAGTCTCAGCTCGTTCTTCTGGGGGTTTTAACAAAACGAGAAGGAGAGAAGGAGAGAAGGAGAGAAGGAGAGGAGAGGCAAATGCAGACCAGAGACAAATGAGACAGACAAAAGTGACAAATTACCATAACAAATACCAAAGACCTGCAGGAATGAGGACATCCTGACACAGAGTCCTAATTACATACCATAATAATGTTTTAGATAAATGGGGGGGCACGTTACCTCTAAGTTTGTCCTCGCTTTCTTCAGCACATCTCGAGTCCTTGACACTACAAAAAAAAAAAAACAAGACAGACAGTTATGTTGCTATTACGACACCACAAGAGCATAGAGACAATTACACAAACCAGCCCGTGCATAGTGTTAGAAATACACACACACACACACACAAAGGCATGGACACACTCACATTGATTAACGATGAAGTGCTCCATGCTCTCCTTGGTGCGGCTGGTGCTCCTCAGTCTTTGAATGGTCCCCTTCAGAACCTCCTCCTGCTCTGACATACGCAGTTTCAGGGACAAGATCTCTTCCTGCATACACTGCTCCTACACACAAACATAAAACAAAGATACCGTTTGTTCCTACGCCTGGATGCTCTTGTGTAAGATGTTGGACTGTCACAGCGGTTTGAGATGATATCACAGTGCTTACAGACCTTCTTAAGGTTTTGGATGGAGGGGTCTGCGCTGGGCAGAGCTGCTCTCCAGAACATCTTCAGCAGAGACATAGACTCCTCCAGGATCTGCCTCAGAGTCCTGGTGTTGGACAGCAGCGTCTTCACACATCCGTAGTCCAGAACCTGCACCAAGTCAGATATTTGTAGAGCTATTTGTTAGATGTTTTGTTGCTTTCAATGCTTGAGCTTTTAGGAATATTTGTTTGGGCTTTTGGGACCGACCAGATTGCCACACTGTTTCTGGCTGCCTTCCAGCAGGGGGGGGCAGAGGCAGGCCTGCAGGGTGGTCTCCATGCGCTGGACCAGGCTTCGACCCTCTAGGACCTGCTGTTGCAGAGCACTGAAATCATCCACATGCCCAATGGTGTGGCGGCCGTTACGGTTTGCAAAGGATCCATCAGGGGCCTCCCCCTCCAGCTCAGTGTGAGGGTCCAGGGGGTCTGCATGGGGAAGAAAGAACTTTCAATGAGGGATACGATAGATTTTGTGGAGTTTATGAAACAAAGTGATGACAGGCACATTATGATTACAGCTAGTTATTATTTTCAACATGCACAGTCCTGTCTTACAATAGACCAACAAACTAAAGGCAGATGAAGGTGCGGCCATGCAGGTGCAGTGTGAGTCACACCATTAGCAGTGCTGTGGCTGTCGTCCAGGTCTGAGTATGGAGGACCCGGTGATCCACAGTTAAACAGACCAATGTCCCTGACCGGCGGAGACGGAGCTGGGTCTGTGGAGCACACAGACACACAAACCAGGCTTGGACACAACGCAAACCACAGCACGCCGACCCTTGCGAGGTTTGTGTTATGATACGTCGGAGCCGTGTGTGGAGGTGTCCGTCTCACCGTGCAGCAGCTGTCGTCTGTAGAAGTTTTCTCTCTGGGGGCTGGCGGTGAGGGCAGAGAGGGAGGGCGTCCGAGGAGAGCCGGCGCCCAGCTTCTGCTCCAGCTGTTTGTGGAGCTCCAGCTGCTTGAGAGCACTGTTCTCCTGGACGCTGGTTTGCAGCTGGGCCCGAAGACTCCTCACCTCCCCAAGCAGCTCTCCCAGCTCCACTGGCAGACCTGGAAGCTCACACAGGTAGCCTGAAGACAAAATACAATTCTTTATAAGTGCTAAGTTAAGCAGTCTGTTTGATAACCCTATCCCTGTGCATGTGCACTGGTCCAAAACAAGATTTATTCAGCATGACCTACTGACCTTTGTTGACCTTTGTGCTGGAACACACTCGATCGTAAACTTGTAGTTCGCTCTGAAGCGAGTGGATGAGATCCCTGCTCTCACACAGCTGCTGCTGCAGTAGAGACACCTCATGCTGGAGCCTGAGAACACACCTGCGTGAATATACAGCGTGGACACAAACATCTTCTAACAAGTGAACGAATCAAACAAACCTGTTGGTTCTCTCCTGACTGGCCTGTCGCTCCTGCCTCAGTGTGTGTATCTGCTGTCCCTGTTCCTGGCTGTGAGTCTGAAGTCGCCTCAGCTCCTCCTTCCACTGCTCGGCCTCCAGCTCCGCCTGCTTCAGACGGCTCCGCGCTGTAAACACCGCCTCCCGCATCTGCACAATCTCCTCGCCTGTGTCTGAGGGAACAGGAGAACGTGCGCGTTTAGTTAACATGCGTGTTCCAGAAGGAAGCTTTAGTCCGCTTTCAGATACAGCACCCGTGTTGGCCTGCAGGCGGGACTGTAGAGCCACGTTCTCTTGCTTCAGGACTCTGATCTCATTGGACAGTTGAGTGACTGTGTCCAGTCCCTGTATGTAGATGTTTGTTGGTGCCCCTGTGGGAAAAAAACAAACAAGTTTGATGCACGTTCTCAGAGGAAAATAGGTCGTAATGTTTGGTCAGGAGTAAAATAGTACCTCCATCGCGCCCACCAGTCGCCAGTCTTTCCTCCAGCTGCTGGCGGAGCCTCTCGTTAGTCCTGATGGACTCCTCCAGACGCTGACGGAGACATCTCACCTCCTGCAGGTGCTCCTCAATCACATTCACCCCTGGAGACAAACAAAGTTATCAACTGATGATCATTTGGCTTCTGATGTAAATACAGAGCAGGCAAACAGTTAATATGACATATTCCCACCTGCATGGCCACTTCCTGGCTGGTGCCCAGGTGATCCAGAATAGCCTCCAACTGGTTGGACCATGCTCTCCATGTCCCACAACGTCCCACCTGTCATTGGACCTGAGTCAGGCTTCAGAGAGGGGCCTTCAGTGCCCAGCTGGTATTGTTGAAATGCATGATGGGATAGCAGGCTGTAGCTGGAGAGGTCATGCTGGTGTTGTGCGCCGGGCGAGAGCGCGAACAGGGCCTTGTCATGGGGACTGGCAAAGCCTGTGAGCACAAGCACACACAAGACGTAATGTGGCAACACTCAAAACACCAGAGAGGATCATGAGCTGGTGGTTTCACCCAGTGGAGATGATGAAAGTCAAATTCTAGTTTAGAAATGAACTTTACAAACGATGCACTCTCCCTGGCCCCTCACCCCGGTTTTGCTCATTCATCTGTTTGTACAGTGTGTCCAGCTCTGGGCGAACAGCGATCACAGACAGGGCCCTGGGCCGGGGGTCGGAGGTGACTTCCACACCCCAGACGTCAGGGCCAGAGGGGAAAGGGTGGAGGGAGGAAACGGGTTCACTGAAAAGGGCTGGAGGAGAATGACAGGAAGTGACAGGTACAGAACACAGAGGAAGAGGAGGAGGAGAGAGTCTGATCGTTCTTTGCGAGTCAGAGCCGTCGGCGAGTCCCATACCTCTGGAGGCCTGACTGGTCAGAGCCACAGGGGCTGAGCAATGCATGTTGGGACAGCTGCTGGAGGACTTGAGGTGGCCATGAGGAGGGGGGAGAGATGGACGGACTAGAAGAGGGGAATGGAAGATGAAAGGATAGAAGAGATTTTTTTGGAGAAGAGGCGTAAAGATTAAGCTTCGACAATACCGTCGGGTTGTGATCCGTGCGCTGGCTGCTGCCGCCGCTGCTCCTCCTGATACTCTCTGGCATCCAAATCAGAACACAGCTCTAACTCCTCGTTGGTCCTGAACTCGTCGGACACCAAGGAGGTCCTGTCTGATTGGTCGGTGGTCTCAGAGAGGGCGTGGCAGCTGGATGGGGTCTCGGGACACCGATGCAGCTTCGTGTGAAGCGACTCAATGATTTTATCTTTCTGCTGCAGCTCTTTACTCAACCTGCGCGTGTACAAAATGACAATCAGCTAATACCACCCGGCTATTATGCTACTATAGATCAGCACAGTTTATATGTTTTCATTTGTCAAAAAAAGGAAAACAAAAGAGACACCATTTAATAAACCACGACTACACATAACGGATTATTCTAAAGTGGAAAACTCATTAAATTTAAATATAATCATTGATTAGTCAAAATTAGACATATGATGTAAGACGTAACAGCATGGACATTTTTTAATTATTATCTTTTGTTGACAAAATAACCTATATGTTATGCATTTAATCAATTTACCATAAAGTAAAATAAGTATAAATAATTAATGGTATGAAGATGTAGAAGGTATTGACACCTGTGACCCTGACCAGTGCAACTTCTCTCCTGTTTAATCTAAGGAGTCACGTGGACGGCCCCTTTGTCACATGACAAAGTAAACTAATTAGTACAAAAGTGAGCTAATGATTTAAAGTGAGATCAACGTGCTGCACGTTAAACCACTGTCTGTTTAAGGCTGGAATGTATCCCCTACACAGGGACTAATAAGTCCAAACACTTTATGTTATAAAATATAAAATACAAACGATGATGTTAAATGATATATTCTTACATAACGCCAAATATAATTTCTCTCACACACATATTTACAATATGGAAGTGAACTCACCGTAGGGCCAGCAGCTCATGGCCCATCTTGTCGTCATGGCTCTCTGCATGGTCACCTAGGTAACGTCAACAAAACAAAACGCAAAGAATTTAAAAACAGAACACTGGAAAAAAGTAGCCTGGCGTGTGTGTGTGTGTGTGTGTGAAATTAGGAGAAGATCCTTCTTACGTCCACTGATCTTGGTGACCACTCTTTGTGCCAAGGCCGTGCTCTGTGCCAGCTGCTCTCTGAAGCTCTGACCCATGTAGTAGTCGATATCATTCGCTCGCAGCAGCTCCTCAAAGGCCTGAAAGGTGTTGAGAACGTGAGAACGGGAACAGTGACCATAAATGAGGTTCCTCAGGTACCTGAGTGGTACTAAGGTTAGGTACCTTAGTGGTATCACCCAGGTGCTGGGTGAGGATATGGCAGACTCCATGCCCCTCTTTCATCTGCTGCCTCAGGTGGGACAGCTCACGAGCTTGTGCCTGGATCAGAGAGTTGTACTTTCTGAAAAGGGAAAAGAAAAAAAAAAAAAGACACAATGATCATGTGGTCTGGTGTGTAACTATTTCTATGGTTGGTGTATCTAGCTGTTCCTTCTTTTTTTTTCCTCACCCGGGCCAGGTGGCACATTTCCCCTCCTCCGCTTGGCTTTTCCCGTCCAGTTTGGAGCTGTTCAGTTGCTCCTCCAGCGACGCCACGCGGGCCATCAGCTCTTGGAGCTCCCTGCCGGGTTTGGCCCCTGAGCGAGTGCCCTGCGTGTCAGACATCCAGCCCTCGTCCTCTTCCACGCCGCTGGGGGCAGGCGATGTCTCAAGGGCCCAGTTTACCTGGAAAGTCAGGAATGAAATTTCAAAATAAAAGCGTTCTGTCGGGTCAGTAATGTTAGAACTCGGTAACGCGGAGCAGCTGATGAACGCTGCAGCACCTTGCGCGGGGTGCGTTCCAGACTGGATGCGTAGTCGCTGGTGGCGGACAGGGAGCGGACCCGCAGCTGCAGCCCGCGGATCACCTTGTGGCAGCGGGTCAGCTGGGAGCGCAGATCCAGGACAAGAGGCTGGAGAGAGGCGTCATCCCCCATTTCATAAGCTCCTGTGTTACTGCTGCAGGTACCAGAGAACCAGCTGCTGCCCACACCCTCATAATCCTGACTGTGGGACAGTGAGGTGCACATCTCCAGGTCATCAAACTCTGCAGGGGGAGAGATCACAGTTACATGATTACTCTGTGTGCCTTATTAAAGTAGAATTATATTAATAATGATCATCTCTTTGTCACCAGGGCTGCTGGTGTCCTCTCTTTCCGCCTCGTTCTCGCTGCGACCACAGGTTTCATATCCCAGATCCTGAAGATCCACCTGCACCTGTTTGCTGGCCTGCTGGACAGACGTCTCTGCTGCAGAGAGAGAGGCTTTGGTTATGGTATGGAACAGTTTCCAGGCTGTGTTTGCGCTGTGTTTGCTCAGCGACTCACTGAGCAGATCTCTGTAGTCCTTCAGCTGCTCTGCCTGAGCGTGGACTGTGGCCTCGGACACCATCAGCCTCTCCTGCAGCTCCCTGTTCTCCTGGTGGCTCAGAGCCAGGTCGGAGCGCAGGCGGGCGGCCTGCTCACGGAGACCCTCGTCTGCATTCTGCCACAACGCCGCCGCCGCCTCTCTCCTGTCACCCGCAGGCTCCGCCTCCTGCAACGAAGAACGCTTATGTGTCACAAGTATGTCATTTCCATCACTTTAACACACGAGAGCTTATACAATGTAAAATATGATTCGATTGTGAAGCTTACTGTCTCAGTTGGCTGTGTGTGATGATGGGACGTCAGTGTCCCCAGGTCCAGAGAGCATGGTCTCATGCAGTGTCTCTTCCCTGGCTCCTCACCGGGACCAGCACACAGGGGTCCTCGCTTCCCCACCAGCACCGCCGATGTTCTCTCCTCCTCCTCCTCTTCTTCGTCCTCTTCCTCAAACTCACTATCTTCCTCTTCATCCTCCTCCTCCTCCTGCAAGTCCAGACTCCTGCGGTTCTTCTCTGTATTCGTCCTTGGTCCCAGGACTCCAGCTGGCCCCTGGCTTTCTCTCAGAGCCTGGTTCTCCTCCTGCAGCCTCTGCAGTGCGCCTCTAGTGGACGACAAACAGAAAAAAAGGAGACCACATAAACATTAAGGTAATGCGCAGCAGGACGGAGACACCAACAGCACAACAGTGGTTCAGATCCACAACACAACCACGTTACTGATACAAATATGCACAAATATGACAAATATGTACCTCATTTGGGCCACAGACGTGTATCCGTCCCTCTCCAGGTGGAACTGAATTTCCTCCAGCTGGCCCTCAAGTGTCTTCTTTGCGTCCTCAAGCTGCTTTACATCAGATCTATGGGACAGGACCTCCGTCACTGCCCCTGCTGGCACACGCTCCGGTTCACCAGACTTCACACATGTCTGAGAAGTCCGAACGATAAATGGTAAATGGTCGAGTCAATAAATCAAGCTCTGTGTTACTGTCAGATGTAAACATTTACCTCAGTGAAGGCTAAGTTTCTTGCCATCAGTTTATCGTCATCCTCCTCTATGCTGTCCGTGAACTCATCACTGCTGCCGTCCTCATCGTCCCCTTCCTCCTCCTCCTCCTCCTCCTCGTCTGTGCTGAGCTCTGGAAGCACAAAAACCATATAAGGTTAATATCCACCTTTTCTCTGTCGCTCAAATCCTAAACCCAGATTTGGTTCTTCTCCTTCTAATCTGAAATCTCTCCTTTTCCAGACTTCACTCTCTGTCCCCCATTTCTCCACAGTTCTGACTGGACACCGGAACGCCGCTTTGGAAGTAATGGGAGTGAAGGGAAAAGTTATGTCATACACTGTGCGTCAGCCAAAAACACACGGAGAGCAGGGCAACCCGGAATGACTGTGAGCATAAGTGAGGAATACAGGGTTTTTAATCACTTATATCATCTGACATGAAAGGCTGACATGGATCCAACATATTCTTATGTTTTGGTTTCATACTGTTAAAGTGTTTTATACACATTCTCAAACACACACACACACACACACACACTAATAGCAAGCAGGAACACATAAATGGATGTTGGTCGGCTGCCAGGGAGCAGAGGCGAGGTGGAAAGTGACGGGCAGGGATTTCAAAGGAAAACTGTTTTTACATTTTACGCCCTAACAATGCACGGCTGAAACACACACACACGCACACACACGCACACACATGCACACACACATACACACAGCGCAGTGCTAAATGTGAGTCATAGGTTTAAGGGGTGTGCATCTTGACAACAGTTCGGTGCATTGTTCAGATTTTATGTGGATCGGTTTATGGTCAGAGATGATAAAGGATACTTAACCTAAAACGTCCTTTAGAAAAGACGAATGGGATTTAAATCTAATGATGAAAGATATAAAATGTCTCATTATTGACTGAACAATGTGCTTTGTAAGGTGAACTTACTGAATGCGAGGCTCTGTTTACATACAGCCCCTACTCCCATACTGGGAACATATACCTATACATTGTGTTTGTTATTGGCTGCATGTATCATTTACACTTTTTGTACATGTTTTTATTAATATATCAGGGAATAACAGAACAAAGGGCTAATGTGAGTTTGGCTTATTTGGTGACACTGTGAACATCTAACTGGGCTTTACAGCAGAACAGCCATGCAAACATGAAAACCATGCCACAGTCTCATGCATGAGCGAGAGAGGACGTAAACAAAACCACTCATTTGGACAGGAAATGTCCACATGATGTTAACATGTGACAACACTTCAAAACATGTGTTCCTAAACATTCAGGAGACAGATCGGGGAGGCTGAGGGGGAGAATGCTGTTGCTAGTGTGTCTTATTGCTGAAGGAAAAAAGGGAAGGTTCTGTATATTAAGGACAAAAAAGAGGGGATTTCAGGTTTGGGATATTCTTAAAACAAAGTCCCAAATTAAACACAATAAAGAGAAATCCATAGATCCATAGTGCTTTTGACAAAAAGCCTGCACGTTTTATTTGTTGCATTTAAAGTACAAAAAAGAAAGTGTTGACAAGGACACTAGATGGAAGATCAGGATGTGAGAAATGTACTTTGCCTAATAGTAATAATAATAATAATAATAATAATAATAATAATAATAAATGCTTGATAAGCAAGTATTATTCCTGGCATTGACATCTTATGTTATTTACATAGGCGACAGTGCAAACTGTAACATGACCTATATCTCTGTACAAACCTGAACTGAAGTTTAACCAGCTGATAAAGGAAAACAATGCACATGATATTAAAGTTAGTCCGAAGTAATCAGCGAGTAATCACTGCCTCATATCTGATGAGGCTGACCTACATGATTCATGCATCACTGCCAGACTGGACTCTCATGTAACTGCAGCAGGGGAGGGTTCACTTCTAAAAGCGAGTATTAAAACACTGAGGATGTGCTGAGGGGAAAAACGACTCAACAGTCTTTTTTTGTTTGTTTGTATCTTGGGCCTTGTTAGGTGTGCACATCCACTTCACGGACAGATGGCGTGAAAGAAAGGATGGATGGAGAGAGACGTTTCACTGTAAGGCATGAGCTCGCGTTTCTCCACAACGACGTGACGTCACTGTGACACTAAAGGCTGGAAGAGCGACACCGGTGAGGGACAGTACACAAACATGGCAATACAGAACGATCGCACTGCAAGGCAATGCACAGGCGGGTTTCATTAAAACAATATAAAACATATTCACACCACACTCACTGAATATATTAATAAATAACACTCTGATGCCACTGAAGTTAATGTGAACACACAACTGTTACTTTCAGTAGTGCTTGTGCAACCTGGATGAAGCTTTCTGCAGACTGAGGGCCATATTTTAATTCTTCTATTATACTTTGAGCAGACTGTACCTTTTTTGATTATGTCATATATATATATATATGTGTGTGTGTGTGTGTGTGTGTGTGTGTGTGTGTATATATATATATTCTAACAATATTAAAAATCTTCATTGTGAACCTGACCATCAGTGTCTGCAGACAGCTTCTTCTCACATAAAGTCTGCTAATGTGTAGTCATGGCAGAGCATCACTGACTGTTAGTAACAGTGCCCCCTGTTGCCCCGGAGCCTCGACATTGCCCAACCCCACCTCCATAGTCAGGCTGTCTTTTGGCTGCCCTTTCCAGCGCCAAGGCCATGTTGCGGGTCCTGGCCAGGATGTCCTCCAGCTGTCCCCGGAGAGCCTGAACCGTGTCCAGCTCAGTGTGGAGGTCCTGGATCTTCTCCGAGCTGCTGTGAGATGAAGAAAGGGAGAACAAAAAAAAAAGTGTCTTCTGAAGAAAAGAAAAAAACCTAGACAAAGTGAAAACACTTTTTCTCACTGGAGACTGACATATGACCTGGGCCAGGCGACCCTACCTGTCACTCCTGGCGTGCACCTGCATGAGATTTTGGTACAGTCTCTTCTCCGCCCTCAGTGCACTGTTTAGCTCGTTGTACTCTGAAACAAGCTGCTCCAACACACGCTAAATCCAAACGGCAGAAGATAAACGTCAAATGCATGACTTTCAATCAGCACATAGCCAGAAATCATTTACATAAGAATGAAGAAATGATCCTACTTGGTGATCACTGCAGTTTTGTGCGGCAACTCCTTCAGATTGCTGGTGAGCCAAAGATAAACGCAGAGCAGAGAGCTCCTCCTGCAGGGAGAGGACGCACCGATGAGACTCGTAAGAATAAAAAAAAAAAGGATTTTTTTTTGATGCATCATCTACATCGTCTGACAAATACCCGAGCCTCCCTCTCCTTCTTCAGTGCCAGCTGCAGCTCCTCCTGCAGAGCCTTCATCTCCGCCTCGCTCTCTCTACACGACAGCTGCATCGACTCCTCTCGACCCTGCATCGCCTCCTATTGAGCAGGGAGTATACTGTAAGGAACGGCTCTACAGGGAGCAGCGTGAGGTCACACCATGCACTGAGACGCACCTTTATGATGGCCTCCTTCTCTTTGAGCAAACTCCGCAGACGCTCCGTCTCGCCTCCCACCTCTCTCTCCTTATAGCGCCTCAGCTCGCACAGCTCCTGCTCTTTAAGGGACAGCTGTCTGCGCAGCTCCTGCAGCTGGCTGCTGCGCTCACTAATCACCAACGACAGCCTGTAGGAGGAATCCTGAGAGAAGAAGTTATAGGTTTTTTTATATATACGTATATAAACGTATGTACATACACAAACAGAGCAGTAACATGTCCTACCTGTAGATACTGGTCTTTGGAGCTGAGAGTGTTGAACAGATCCTGGACCTGTGCTTGGTGTTCCTCAGACTGGCGGCTGCGATCTGACAGCAGCTCCTGGACCAGCTTCTCCTTTAGAGCCAGGCGACCCTTCAGCTCCTCCACAACCTCAGTGGGACCTGCCTGAACCCGGGCAACGAGGGCTGCCGTCAGATCCTGAGCACACACACACACACACACACACACACACATGCACACGCACACAAACACAAACATATATTGAAAGTGAAGACAAGTAACACGGGTTTGTCCACCTGGGCTGGTTTTCCTAAGCGTTGAAATGACACAGCAAACAATGAGAAGACAAGATAACAAAGGCCATAAAACTGAAGGTGTGTGTGTGTTTGTGTGTGTGTGTGTGTGTGCGTTTGTGTGTCACACCTGTGTCTCCTGGCTGCGGCTGTGCAGGGCTGCCTGCAGCTGATTGATGATGGCCTCTTTTTCTCTCAGTGTGTTCCTTTCCTTCTCCTCGCTCTGCTGCTGCAGCCACTGAAGGTTCCTGTAGGCCTCTGCCGCCTGCTCCAGCTCCAGCTCTTTACCTCGCACCAGGGCGTCCAGGCTCTGATGGTCAGAATCACAGGCAGTAGGTTAAATATACTGTACTATGGAGTGTATGTAGAAGTATTAGTCTTCTCCAGTTGCTGGTAGATCTGAGTGTACCGTGATGGTCTCCTCATTGTTGGACAGGATGCAGCGCAGTCTCTCCAGGTCTCGCTCCTTCTCCCTGAGCGCCAGCTGCAGCCTCCTCACCTGGGCCTCACGCTCCTCCACACAGTGGAACTTGTCATCGATGGCGCGCTGCAGACAGCAAAGAGAAAGATGGTGATGGCCATCATGTTCTCTACTGTGTTCATTTGTGTGGTTGTTAGCAGAAAGGAGCCAATAAGCAGTATTTAAAAGTCTCAATAACACCCTGTTTCCAATCACTTACTATTTATTATCACTGGTGTGTGTATGAAATGTGTTTGTGTTTTACCTCCAGAGCTCTGTCTCTGTCTTTAATACGCTGTCGTAGCTTCTCCAGCAGAGCGTCTCTTGATTTGGAGCTTCCTGTCGATTCCAGCATATCCGAGTACTCCTGTACAGATACACAGATTTTTACATCGGAAATCAGAAAGTCTTTCTGTGTGTGTGTGTGTATCGACACACTGTAGCATGTATGCAGTGTGTGTGGATTTGTGCGAGGAACCTGTAACTGCTGCTCCTTGTCCTGCAGAGAGAACTCCAGCTGTGCGATGCTCCTGTCCTTTTCCTGCGCCACGCTGCGTCTCTCCGCTTCACTCTCCTTCAGAGCTGACTCTTTAGCCTGAAGCTCAGAGCGAACCTTCTGAAGGGCAACGTGCAGGTCCTGCAGGAGGGAGGAGATGTAACGCATGTATATGCACTGGCGAAACGTCATGGCATTACATGTGTGTAGTAAACACACAGACCTGGTTGTGTTTCTCAGTGACCTCCCTGTGCTGCAGCGCCTCCTGCAGATCAGAGTTGAGTCTGTCCTTGAACCTCGCCAAGTCGTCTCCTTGCCTCTGACTCAGTCTCAGACTCCTCTGGCTGGCCTCCATCTCCAGACCCAGGGAGAAGAGGGAGCCCTGCACCCCCACCAGCTCGCTCTGCAGCTGAGCCAGAGTCAAGGACTCGCTGACCCCCTCTGGAGCCTGAAGAAGGAATGACCACACACAATGGGGTCAAACAGTGTCATCAGGATGGTGACAGGAACTGTGCGGGGTCAGGGATGGCACCACTTTACCTTGCACTGGCTGAGATGGTTGCGGTGGGCTATTTCTTGCAGCTTACACAAAGTGGCATTTTGCCCCTCGATCATCTGATAGAGCTCCTGGGCCTTAAAGCACAATGCAACACATGCATGAGCACAAGATCTACATCACACTGACCGCCTTAATACACAACAACACACACCTCACTGTCTTTTGTGCTAATAGACTCGGTGAGGCCCTGGATCGTCCGTTCCCGACCCTGCGCCGCCTGGCGGAGCGAACGCAGCTCACACTCCATTTCACTCAGCTTCTCCTGCAGCTTCTACAGACGGAGACAGAGGTCAGACTCAGGCTGTGGTGGCGTCTCGGCTGTGCTTTATCAAACAGCTGTACTGATGCGTTTTTCTGTGCCGTACCATATTGTTGGCCTCGCTCTCGTCGATCTTCGCCTGCAGGGACTGGACCTGAAGCTGGGCCTTCTGCAGCTCGCTGACACACTGTCCCGCCGCACACTCGTACCGGTCCAGCTGACTCTGCTGCTCCTCAACCAGAGTCTGTCAGATAAAAAGGAAATTAGAGAGTAAAGATACTGAAAAAAAAATGTATATGCCCGTAAGTCTGGCTGTGGCTCAGTCTTACATGTGAAGAAGAAGAGTGCTGCATAAGAATCACTGTGGGTTGTGTAACGCTGTGGGCGAACACCAACTCTGCTCATTCATGTGTGTACTTTGTAAAAAGCTATGTTGCAGAGAGAGTGTATGAGCGTCTGCATGCATGAGTCAGCATGTGAGCGTGTTTGTGTCCAATCGGCTCTGTGCCACTACTATCTTTACATATCAATTATATAAACAATTCCAACCTTTCGAACCTGCAGGATAGCATAACGTTACACACTGATTTATACATTTTCTTTTTTTTTTAAGTAGCTGAGATCAAATTTTAAATTAAAAACAGTTAACCTGTTAGTTTTATAGTGGTGGTACTGTGGTAGCCAACCAGTATTGCGATGTTGTCAGGGTGGCCTGACATTGCATGGATCTATCTGCCTCGAGGGCTCTGACTGAAATCAGGCCAGTAATGGAGTCACTGGGTCTTAAAGCCTCGCCATATCCAACCTACTTCAGTAAGCAGGCCCCTGCACCAACATCACACACTGGCAGTGAAGATCGTCTCACTGAGGGTCCGGAGGTCTCCCTCCACACACTGAGCTGATACACACTGACTATTTACCAGCTGGTGATGAAGGTCTATGTGGATCCACCGCTTCATATAATACACAATATTATAACAAATAACATTATATATGATGTCTCCATTTGCACATGAGTGCACACACACACACACACACACACACACACACAAACATATCCTCCTGAGGAAAAGCTTGTGGGAGAGGCTGAAGGCGAGAGGTCACTGACAGCTCGTTTGTTGTGGCTAACTGTGCTGAAAGCGAGGTGACAGCGGTGGTTTTGTGGGGAAGCTGCAGTGTTTGTATGTCAAACACCAAAGCCTGTTGGGTTGGTTCCCTCAGTGCTGCAGATAATGCAGATAATGCAGATCTGCAGCGCAGGGGCTAATTTCCCTCCCCCACCTCGTATTATAACCCTCCAGTAGTAAAAGACGCCTTCCTTTTCAGACGTGTGTACCTGGTGGGGAGGTGGGGGAGGATATTCTTTGTATTCATCTTCCAATAGATCCTCCACGTCAGACAGGTTCAGCTCGCGACCGAGCCTGATCAGAGGGGTCTGCAGCTCAGGTGTTGGCACGTGGTCGTACCTGTCTCTGTGTGGAGTCTCATACGAGACACTCAGGGCAGGATCAGAGAATCCCAGCCGTGCACCTCCATTACTGGAGCTGCGTCTTAGCAGTACTGGCAGCTTGCTGCCTTTAGAGGTCTGGACAGGCCGGTAGACATTACAGCTCTGCAGCAAACAGAGGGCCAGAGGGAGGCCGGGACTGTGCAAGGCCTGACCATGTGGGGCTGCCTCGTGTTCTTCAAAGAGAGAGTCCAATATCCGGTCATCCGTGGGTTCCCTAGGGGAGCTCAAAGAACCATCTGTTACGGCTCCAGGCTGGACAATGTCCTCAGCTATCTCAAGAGATGCTATGGACGGGCTGGAGCTGGCTCGTCCCGCTAGGGTGCGATCACTGTCCGATCTCCTCGAGCGGTCCTGAGAACCAGGGACCAGAGTCAGAGAAGAGGGGGGTTCTTCTGAATCCTCCACACTTCTTCTGTCTGCTCCATCTCCCACTCCTCCAACCACACTGCCCCCGATAACGCTGGCTGAATATCTGGTCGACGGCCCACAGGATATACTCCGTGCCAACTTCCTGGGCACCTTGCAAACGGCTTCATAGTCCGAGTCCGCCACCCGCCAGTAGGAACACCCTCGACACCTCCTGGGAGTGCTGGTCACACAGCGCTGTGAGCCTGCAACTGTAACCTCTGACCCTGTTCCTGCAGGACACTGTGGGTGGTGGTGGTGGTGGTGGTTGCAGTCCAGGCCGTCGTCAGCCCAGGACTCGTACAAAGAGTAGACCAGGTCGTCCTGGAGCAGGGCACAGTACTTTGCATGAGTCAGGCCTGAAATGTCCACCATGCCATCTCCTGGCCCTTCATCAGTTCCAGCGACCGTCACCGCTCCCTCTTCTGCGTTGGTTTTCCGGTAGAGCCCGCTGATGCACTGCCTCAGCCGATGTTTCTCCTGCAGGAGCCGCTGCAGCCTTTCGATGGACAGGGCCTCCACGCGGGCGATGACCGTGTCAAAGCGGTACATGCGGTCCAGCATGAAGATGCACTTGGAGCAGGCAAACTCCCCCCTGCCATCCCGGGTCAGCTCCTGTCCCAGGGCGTGGGACAGCAGCACCTGCAGGTTGAGTTTGGCGGTGGGGTGGAAGATCCATCGCCTCTGGTTGCCACAGAGCTCCCGTCCACAGATGCGACACGTCTCCTTCATCTTGAGATCGAGCATTCCACAGAATTAGCAATTATCCAGGTTTGGAAAAAAAAATATGATCTTAATCTTATTATGACAACACCTGCACCACTGTGATGAATTCAATCAAGTTTAAACAAAAAAAAATGCTGTTCAAGCTGCATCCGAGTAAAACACGTGTCACAATAAAAGCCTTGTGCGCATGATGTAAATAAAGGGTCTGTCCGACATTTAATTCAAACGCTTAGAAATAGGTGGAGAAGAGACGGGTTGTAGAGGATGGTTCTCGGTGAGATAAAGATAAACAACAACAGTGAGGTGACAGCAGGCTGATCAGCACTGTGATGATCCCTGACACATTCCATCAGCTCAGGGTCACGGGATCAGTCGCTCCAGGTGCAGGTGCATCGGGAATATGACGCAACCGCCCACATCCGTTTAAGGTGTCGTCAATCAGACGCACATTCTCTCTGTGTGTGTGTGTATGTTCAGCATTTCCCCGGTGGCATCGCACGCGCCTCTGCGCCATCACCAGACTGTCACGGACGCACGCGCCGCGCCGCGCGCTGTCACGATCAGCACCGCCGACGATCGGTAACAATCCGCTGCCCTTTACGCGGACGCAGAGCGGTGGGAGTGCCGGGTCGGTGCTCTGGGTCTTTCCCCGGTGTCCGCGTCCAGAGAACGGGCTCGTCATTCATTCCACAGCCGCTGCCGGGAGCAGCAGACCTCCGCGCGGACGGAGCTCCTCCGGGCAGATAGAGACGTCGGCTGGGTGAACCAGACCTGCAGCGGCGGAGCGAACCATTCCGAGAACACGGGGGGTGGGCAAGCGCGTTGCAGCGCGTGGTTTAACGCCCACGGTGATTCCACCACATGACACAGGATTGAGCTTAGAACAAACAAGAACGTGTGACGTCGATCCGGCGAATACGTGCTCTGTTTGCGGTTTAGTGTTAAAAAGACGGAGTGATGTTCCCCCCGTTGTCTGTTACTCCCCCGGCCCAATGTACTGAGCTCTGCTCGGCCGACTGAAGCTAACCGCTCGGTAGCATGGAAACATTACTGACGCTCTGATAAATAAGATACCACAAGCACCGACACACACTTTATTCTGCTTTTACTATACTATATTACATAACAACAACAACAACAACAACAACAACGACCAGTTTCACTTATCCTCACATTCACCACTTTCCACCATTTCAGTAAACTGCATATGAAATAACATCAACAATCAAAGGCTACAACTGTTAAGTCGTTTGCCAAATATTTTACCATAGTTTACGATAAAGTTATCCAGATGACGTCATCCTATCTGTTTCTGTTATGCAGTTTATACACATACAATATCTCTGGGTTGAGCTTGTAGAAAAGACGGTTTCCTGACATACTATTACATGTTATCGATTAATTAATTGATTTTAATCATCATTTAATAAGCTGCATCTTACATTTGTAATAATTAAATGTGACTATACTGTGAATGTTGTATGCAGACTACAAGAGACTAATGGGATTAATCCTTTCCGTAATCATTTTTTTTTTTATTCAGGGTCACCTGCGTGACCTTTGGTCATTTGTTTGTGCAGAGTTAAGGCAACCGTATCTTCTCTCTGCTACACCTACTGATCAGCAGGCAGGAAAAGTCGTTTCACAAATAATGTGTGGTATGTGGTGAAGTAAGGACCCCCTGCAGTTACATATGAAAATAAACTCTGAATGGGGTTAATTATCACACAGCATGGCAGTCATGACTTGACATATTATAGATTAGATAATCAAGTAACTGGATGATTCATATATCACATACAAATACAAAAAACTAATGTGTGTGTGTGTGTGTGTGTGTTTGTGTGTGTGTGCGTGTGTGTGTGTGTGTGATACATATATAAAAACAGAGTCCCAAAATCTGTTTTTGCTTAATAATACTATATTAGTATTTCCTAATGTCAGGATGCCGACAGCTCAGCAATGGTTTGCCTGTGATAGTCAAACAACAAGGCCTTTCTTTTGCATCAGACTGTGGCAGTTTGTCACTGCAGAGACCAAAATCGTTGTGTGTGTTTGTTTTCCTGTTTCCTGAGGGCACGCAGACAGATCATGCTGCCACGCTGTGACTTAGACGCAGATACACTATGAAAAACATCCCCTGTTGACTGTCCATATGCTTTCACCCTCACAATGATTCCTTTGTTTCAGGCGCCAGTGTGATCTTGCACAGCCACATGTGAGACTCTGAGTCGTCCTTGAGTAGTGAACCTCGTGTCTAATCAGTGGTGTTTGATTATTGATGATTGGAAAAGAAGTCTAGAAGCACATTGGAAGGATGTAGCAAAAATATTACAACCAGATATAAGATATTTCTATGTTAGTTATATTCATATGTTATGTGATACTATTGTTTTGTAAGTTGTGAAAGGTAATGCTCATACACACAAGCAAACCTAAAAAACCTTTGAAAAGGAAACCCAGGGAATAATTGTGTTAAGAGGTTGCAGGTGCCTCCTCTTTTCTGCCCACTATATAGATTTGGTCTGAGTGGCTGGTGTCTGGGGAACTAATTAAGAGCTCTTGTGGTGGGCGTCTGTCTGAAACAAAACAACTTGATATCAGTGTCAGGGTCCCAGATCACTTAAAGGCCAAAGCTGACCCCTCCACAACCTGACCGAAACCAGAGCCACCAAACTGCCAGCCAACCAGATGCCTGCATGCACACATGCGCATATTAAAGCGGACGTCTCATGGGAGTACACACACACACACACACACTTGCGAGCCACTTGATCCCACTGTTACCTCCGTCACTACGTGTTTTTCAGGTTAGCTCTATTTGTCTGACTGTCACACTCACACATGCATCCAGTGTGAAATGTGAGAAGAGAGTCTGCCTGTTAAGTACATTTGCATGCTTCATCAAAAAAAAACATCAAAACTGATTTACAAGTTAAAGCATCAAGCAAAACAAATATGCTTGAAAAACTAAAATACTGCCACACAAATAACAAAAGCTAGCACTGCACGGGTACTGGCAGTTAGTTATGGTTATGATTATTAATTTATAGGATGAACTGATGTGAGGATTCACTCTGGGTGGAGAGAGCTGCTGCTGCAGGGTAATAACCCCCCTCCATTTGTAGTTTCATTATGTATCTGAGGAGTGAAGTGTGCCCTTGGGGATGTCAGTGCAGCTAAAGCCTTGAAATGTAATGAGATTCTGGCACTTACAGTGATGAAATAAACCCTCTGTAAGACGGACTGTACTTTCACCGACAGCCTCACATGATGCTCCTCCCACTGCCTGGGATTTATTAATTTTTTTAAAATTAATTAATTTATTTTTCTTTCTTTTCTTTCTTTCTTTTGTTATGCATCAATTTCTATTGCTACTTTCTGAACAAAACAATCTACAAATACTGAACACATTTATTATTATTATTATTATTATTATTATTATTATTATTATATTTTAATCTGTAGTGCTTTCTGATCGATTAACGAAATTGTGCTCATGAATTTTCCAAGCTGTGCAGTATATTTGGCTAAATTTCATTTCTGTGAAACAAAATGTAATTCAAATACTCAGTATGGTTCATTTTTAAAGCTCATGTGTGGAAATGCCATGTGTCTGTCTAACAAAGTGCTCTGCAACACTGTGATAGTGCTGTGACACCTGGTGGAAAACTATATAATAACACAGGAAGGACTGTGAGCCTCAGTTGTTTTATATCGTGTGAATGAAATTGCTAAAGCTCAGGAATTCACCTACCTGCATCTCCTGTTCGATACGCAGCCTCTCTCGACCCAGTTCCTCCTGATAGAACTGTGTAACAGAGACGACAGACAGTAAACCTTAATGTATGAACTATATATACTATGTTATATTAAAAGTTACATTTACAGGGAAAAGGCAACGCCTAAAGAAAACTGAAACAGCAACAGCAGCGTGAATAAATTAACCATCACTGATATATTCAGCGACTGGTTTCATCAGATGACCTCATGTGTTTTTTTTTTAAGGTGTGTACTTGCATATGCATGTGCATTCATCAGCGTCTGTGTTTATTTCAGTAGGGTTGGGGCATGCAGGCTGTTCCTGCCACCTACACAGGAATGTCACATATGCTGCTTAAGGGAGCCTCTTCCTGGAGTAGAAGACTGACCAGAAAAAAACATGGTGGTCCAGGGGAATGCAGTAATAATAGTGCAGTGTTACTGAGATACTCTACATACATCATGAATACATAGCGTATAGAAAGACATTTACAGGTTTACCAGGTTAGAGGACAGATATGGAAAACGTTCACTTTTTACCTCCACATCCTTGTCCTTCTGTAGGAGAGACGAAGACATCTCCTGGACTTGTCCCTCCAGCTCGCTCACCCTGACTGTGAGGGTTTTCTTCTCCCCACTCAGCTCGGTGACGAGCATCTCTTTGGAGCGAAGCTCTTTGGTCAGCTCCTCGATTATCCTGAACAGACAGAGGCGAGGTCAGGCCGGGAAGAGTGGAGATAAATTTAGCGTGTTACCTGTAAGAGATTTTTCTCTTCTGTACCTGTCTTTATCGGTGTTGGATGGTGACAGGACGCTCGGAGGCCTCTCATCCTCTGGGATGTCCTCCATGGGGGTGTCCAGGGAGAGGAGAGAGGCATTGGAGTTTGATGCTGCCAGTGAGACCATCCGCTCGGCCTCACTGCGTGCAAGCTGGGCCTCCTGGAGACACACACAATGAGTGGAGATGTTATGATCTGGAAGTCTGAAACACGTAAACGGCCAAGAGACGCAGACAAACCTCCTGCAGGAGCTGGATCTTGGTCTCAAGCACTTGCTGCATGTGATCAATTTCCTGCTGTCTCTCCCGACATTGTCTCTGCTGCTCTGCTTCATTGTGATTGGTCAAGCTCTCTGCTGTTGTGCTGCCCAAGAAAATCAAAAGACACTGTGAGGAATGTGTATGTGTGAAATATTTTTTAGCCTGAAACACATCCTGTTTTTTTTTTTCTCCTCCCATTATGTGGACCATGACGTTAGTGTTTCACTCACTTGGACTCCAACCGTGCACGCATCTGTCAATATCACTTAGTCAGTCAACAACCCTATCCCAGAATTCCTTCTCCCAGAATGGCACACGCCACTCTGTCGCCCATGAGTCCTGTTCTGGACCCTCTCGACATACATTTTTAACACCGTCCACCACATGCTACAGCTCAAATAACTGAGATATTTTGAACCAGTCTGAGTAATGCAAATGTCTGTCTCGTGGACAAGTGTCCTTCACGTGTGGTGCGCAATGCAGACAGGGAAGCGCCACCCTTTCTGCAAGAAGATGGATGGATGGATGCTGGTCTGTCATGTACAGATACATCATTGTATCTGAAAGTCACACACACTTCCAGACTAAGAAATCTTCATTCAAGATTATGAACAAGAACAATAATATGTATAATCATAAAAATGTATAAATATATGCAGACTTACAGGGCTTTGTCCAGAAGCTGCTGTTTTTCCTGGAGCTCCTGCTTCAAGCTCTCTACTTCCACCTTCAGCTCGATGTTCTGCAACAGGTGAAGAGCACTGACGTCAGGCAGTCTATCCATGAACTGTTTCTTTGACATTATCGTTCAAAAAAAAGGAGTAAAATTCCGTGATGATGCTATGGATACTCTTCAACTTTTAGTTGAACATCCATCCATCCTTCCATCCATCCAGCCTACGGAGCTGAAGCAGTGAAATAGGTAATGACCTGGTGCACAATGTTTCTCACATGTCACAATATAGATCGTAAAATATTATATCACCTATGATGTTAGGATCATTTCCTAATAATAAAGTCTCATCGTGATCTGTATGCATCAGGATGTCATATATGAACCTCTAACATCTGATACTGACATGTTCTGTTTCCTACTCAGTCTCCTCGTTTCCTGCATCTTTCCATCCCAACTCAATCTCCTATTTGTCTCTGCTGGGCAAATCACTGCTGTACTGGGTGTTGTGTATCATTAGCACAGAGCATCTGACCGTGCTGTCACTGCTGGTATATTTAGAGCTGGAGAATTCGGGACAGCTCAGTTACTCACCACCGGGGCCAAAGGCTAAACTCCACAGTTTGTTTACCTGCTGGGCTTGGCTGGGTGCATGAAGGAGCCAACCAGGGCTCTTCAACTAGGCTAGAGGACAGAGGGTTTCAACTGTGGTGATTGGTGGAGCTCATTCTTTCCATGCTGACCTCTGACAGAGGACAGGGGACAGGGGAGGACAGTTTATCCATCTGTCTGTCTGATGGACCCGGATCAGATAATAAGATTTAGTAGTTTCTGCATTTACATGTTTCTCTCTGTCTCCTTTCATTCCCTTTCTTTCATTTGTTTCTGCATTACAAAAGCTTTCATGCTTTTTGTGTGTCAATAAGATATTCCCAATAAGATATTCCCAATAAGATATTCCCAATAAGATATTCCCAAAATGCACCGACACAACACATACCACATACACACTCATACATACATACATGCAGGTCATACATCAGATCAGAACAAATACCAAGACGGACAAATATTCATGAAAATAAATTGCATTGTACTGCATTAATGCATTAAAATACAATGTATGATACAAATCTCTAACCCATTCACTTGTTGCAGCTCTCTCCTCTCCTGTATGAGAACTTTTCCCTGGACTGCCATTGTTTTTGACATTATAAAAAAAATGGTTCATGAAGAAAATATTTGGCAGAATAACTGTGGAGTCCGACAGCGGCTTAAACTTATGTAACAAATGACCAGACATGCTAATAATGGCAAATGACTTTACATCCACGCTCCAACAATAACTAATATACCACACATGTGCGTGTGTGTGTGTGTGCGTGTCAGCATGGTTTACAGTAAGAGAGACATATTCCCATCTGGAAAACAGCTCTAAATATAGACACCTATCACTGTGCACCTGCTATTCTAGCCTCTGCTGGCCTGTCGGGCCTCAGCAACAGATTCACACATAACCATTCAGTGAAGGATGATAGCAGGGGCTGGCTACTGATAGATCTATCACACACGCGCACAACAAATACAACTGCAATGCTACACAATCTGACAGGTATCATCATTTGGTTCGGCGCTGGTAACGACATTCAGTCTGTTGCAGCAGAAAAATAAAATCAAAGTAATTTGATTCAGGTCAGGATATTAGAAATGTAAGCATTAAATATATATTTCTTTTAAATTCAGATCAAACCCTCAGTCAGCTGCAGGCTCCTGCTTCTCCAGTGACCCTCAACTGGTATTGAGAATGGATGGATGATGGATTTGTGTATATAACAGTGAGCCTTAATCATTAGGTGCATAATGAATTTATACATCCAAAACGAAACAGTGTAAACCGTGTAAAGAGATGCACAGACACACAAACACGTGTAAGAAAGTGTGTCTCTAGTCATATGGACACTCACATAAATACCTGAGATAATAAATGAGTCTGTGTACGCAGGCTGGCTCTGGAAATAGAGCTCTTGGCGATATGTGTCTAACCAGGTCGAACCCTCAGCCACACACCGTAAGTGATTTTAAGTCCATGGATTTAACTCCAGTTTGTTGGCTGCATGTGGAGCGATCAGGTTCCTCAGTCAGCGCCAGTATGCAGTAAGTGGCTCATTTAATTTTCTCAAAAGGGATTTGGACTGAGGAGGAAAGACGTTTAAATGTCAAATGGCAACAAACAGAGAGCAGCGGAGCAGGGTCCCCTTACACAGGAGCATATAATATAATATAATATAATATAATATAATATAATATAATATAATATAATATAATATAATATAATATAATATAATATATATATGTGTGCGTTTCATTTTGTGTTCGATTCATTTTTTTTGAATGCGTTGTCTAGAAAATAAAAAAAATAAGAGGTAAGAAGTTGAACAAAGATGTTCAACAGTACAGAGAGGGGGTTGAGTTACATTTGAGAACGTGTAAGAACATCTACACGTCAGTGTGGGGATTTAATGGAATCATCTCTAAGTCAGGTGGCATGAAGTCAGAGACTGCTGGGAAACTAACACTTGACTCATTCACCTAATAAGTCGAAATAAACAAAACAATAAGAAAAGTATCATCCAGTTCATAGATTCATTAAATATCTGAGACTTTTTTATGATTGCTGAGATTCTATTAGACGTTCAATAGTATTTCTGTAGCTGTGGGACTAAACAGACTAAAACGACTTTGTCTTCCCATATCCACGTATAAGACAACAAGACACGGCAACAAAAGACCCTACTGGACAGCTGACCGACAGACACACAAACCGAGTCCAAGTCCCTGGACAAACAGCAAGTCAATGTTCCCAGGTCTGTCCCCGCTCTACTCACCGTGCGGTAGACATCCTCGCTGCTCTCCTCGTACTTCTGCTGGATCCTCTCCTCCAGGAAGTAGATGCGGAGCTTGAGGCTGAAGTTCTCCTTCTTCAGGTCATTCAGGTGCTGTGACAGAGTGCGGTAACTGTTAGTCATGACCGTCAAAGAGCACCGACTCTGCTCGACATGTCCGTTACGGGTCAGAAATGAACGGCCTCCACATTGTCAGGGAAGACAGCGTCCACGTTGAAGGACGGCATGTCCTTATGTCAGAGTGCGGTAACCGTAAGACATGCTACCTCCTTCTCCAAAACAGCATACGTTTACGAAGCGGCATCCAAGCCTCGAACAGACTACTGGGATACAGCCTCCAAAACCACACACATACTAAACCTACACGACATTCACACATGCACACACACACACACACACACACACACACACACACACAGGTTCTAATGGGTTTGCGGTGCAGAGAGCTCCTCTGCAGCGCTGGTGGTCAGAGATGCAGCCATGTCAGCTCCATGGTGAGATCTGGTCTCGTCAGGGACCGTACAGGAGCTTATTTTACTGGAGGAGACATCCCTGGAATCCCAGAGCGCCATGGGACATGGGTGGAAGTGGAGACGAGGGGAGGGAAGAGGGGAGGGTAGAGGCACAGGGCTCACAGACACATGTGATATGAAGGCAACTCTCACCCCTCTGTGAAACAGAACCGTTGAAAGGAACATGAGGAAAAAGGATGGGATTATATGATTCAATATATTCTATAAAATTATTATATATATTTTTTACTTTGCTGTAATTTGTCTTGGAAGCTGAAACACGTGAACCAGCAGTGAGTCAAGTGAAAATTTATTATAGTGACTGCTGAGGTCAGCAGGCCAACTGATGGTAGCTTCTAATTAGGGACACGTTTTCATTACCACTTGCCATTTAAAAGGTACCAAATCTATCCAGACTTCACCACAGACCTGGTCTGGATGGCTTAAAATCATGAAGTCCATGAAGTCAGTCATGACGTCTGAGGAGCTGATGGGCGTGGGACAGATACGTAGGTGAATGGAGAGAAACTGGGTGAAATAGGAGACTTGAGCCACGGTGCTATAAATAGGGAGGTGCTCTAAATCTCACCGAGCAGTGAATCCCTGAATGTCCCTGAGAGATGAGCGACCGCCGCGGAAAAGAACCAGAGAAGAAGACAGGCTGCACTAACTGTTGGTCTAACGTCCCAACGAGAGCAAAGGCCTTTACGGAAAAATCATTCCACCATTCACTTATCTCCGACAGAGTGACTGAGACGCACAGTCACGCCATTATTAGCTCTTGATTATTTCCTTGAGTGAACCCATTAAAGTGTTGCATTACGTTCTGATACTAAATAATTCAGAGAAGCGATCGGCTCGGCGCCAGGCCCAGTCTCCACATGGCGTTAGGGATGACATCACGCAACACGCTCATGCAACTATTCCACACGTGCAGCCGCCACGTCCTCTCTCAGCCTCGCAGCTCTGGACACAGGGTTGAGTGTGTGTAAACGTGTGCGTGCGCTGTGTGTCGGAATGTGTTTTTATGTCCTGTCCTCACAGGGCTCAGCAGCATCTAATAACACTGGCGAGGTATCAGGTGGGTTTCCTGTGACAGTGTTTGGCTTGAGTTTTATTTTGATCTGTTTACATATGGTGAAAAAGGTGAAATGGAGGAAAAGACACCGCTCTACATGTAATGGTTCCATTCAGCTGCTGGGCTCGCTCACAGTGTCACAGCCATTCCCACCACTACATATTCTTAAAATATGTATTCAACCCACCCTGCATGTTTTTTTAAAAAAAAAATGTTTATAATGAAGCAAGAAGTGGATTAGAAATGTTGTGTTGTATGTTTGCTTTGATCCAGGACACTTTATCAGGATAATTGATTACTTTCACCTACATGGATCAGTTAGAATATTAATATATACAAATAACATCATTAAAATATGGTTGGTTGCAGGTGTTTCTGAACAGTATGTTAAAGGCATGCAATGCAGATGTGTTTTTTTATGTGTATGCATAACTTATTTCTGGATTTCATCAAAACCAGCCAAACCAGTGCTTCACATCCTGCAGCAAGACATGACTCCACAAGGTGGCCCTGTAGAGCCCATTGTCAGGCTCACCCACAGTGTCATTCATCACGCCAGAGGACCCACATCAAACCCCATCACTGTTCAGAACATAGAATCTCACCTGCTCAAACTGCTTGAGTGTGTGAAGCTGGAGAGGAGGAGAGTTGTCTGTTTCATCACTGCACAAATCTAAACCCAGGAAAAGAAAAAAAAAAACAACATTTAAAAAAAGAATCACCAGAAAGCACAGGCTTAGTGTGTTTTTATCTGTTTTTTTTAATATAAGCTATGTACCTGTCATGTGACCTGAGGTCTTGGATGAAGTGTCCTCCTCTACAACACTGTCCAGAGACAAAAAGGCAAACAGGCATCATCAGCATGAATGGCACAGAACACACCAGAGAGATGACAAAAGCAACACTGCAGACAGCAAAGTGTCTTTTCTAACGCTAGCAAGCAGAGATCTCAAACAGGAGAGCCGCTAAAATCTTTTCACAAAATAGCATGAAGTCATTTGCATCTCTGTAGGAGAGCAGTGGGTTGTCCAGGAGTCCCGGCAGGGGAGAGGACAGATTTTGTGGAGGTGGGCCTGCTGAGGGTCAGAGGTCAACTGGGCCTTTTAAATTGATGTTACCCAACTATCTTTATACAATGGTAAATCATGTGGGGGAGGTAAATGACATTTGCAATTATTCCTTTCCTTTTTCCTTAATTAAAAAAATATATATAGAGAGAGCATTTAAATACATTTACAAGCAAATCAATTAATAAAGCTACACAATTAAACACCGGGTGTTAGTATGTTTATTACAATCACGACTTGGCCCTGTGTTTTACAGTGCTGCATACGGCCCGTCATCAGTCCACCCCCCTCATCCCTAACTCTGCACACTGTAAATTCCTCTGACAGCTGCTGTGTCACCTGACAGAATGTAAAGACAGTTGCTGCATGCCAGAGGTTTAAAAATTAACCAGGTGGAGACACACACTGCTGGTCATTCCTGTTCTCTCTCTCTCTCTGCAGGGGAGATGGTCAGTTGTTGTTTGTGTGTGACTGCCTGGGAGCTGGCTGATGCAGTGAGCAGCCTGTATGGCTCAGTCTACACAGTGGATGGACACTTTGGACCATTTGAGGGTGCTGTTACTCTCAATGAATACAAGTAGCCCAGTTGTCACACACAGTACAGGCCGAGTGTATCATGAAGAAGAGGAACCTTTCTAATGGTCGACAGTGCATTTGTTTTGATATTTTCACACCTTAATGCAGAATGAAATTGAATCATAATGAATATTACACACAGCTGGGCTCCGTGTGTATTTACACCGCACCGCAGTGTAGCCTGTGTTCTTTCCAATCTCTATATGAGAAAAACATATTATAGTGGACGCACGTGAAAGGCTGCACACACATCTGGTGCAATACGACACAACAGTGGCCTCGATAACAGCTCGCGCACATCTATACTGTGTCGATATCGACGCGTCCCGCGTGGAGAACGGCCTCTGCTGGATGTTCGTTTGCTTTGTGATGGATAAGATAAATCATCACAGGAGCACGCGGTGGTTTCTACAGTGAGCCCAAAGCAGCGCTTACAGCCCGGTCAGGGTTTTGTTCAGGTGCCCAATCAGCGCGTGGCTGCCTCCCCGCACACAACCGCACCGAACGCCGCCTCACCTCTCCGCCTGTCCCCGGATCTGCTCCGGCGGTGATGAGCTCCAGTCCATAGAGGTTATTCCTTAAGACAGTCGGCGTCCATGCCGGTGAACCGTCGTCATTTCACTCGAGGCCAAATCAAAGCGTCCACGCGCATGGTGTCTGACGCACAGCACTCTGCTCGGCTCGGCTCTGCAGGGGGCGCGTGAGGCTGCGCGCGCCCTCAAACATTAAAGGTCCCCCTCATCCCTCCTCACAGCAGAGCCCCAGCTGCTCCACCAGCACACAGGAGCTGAGAGGATGAGAGGAACTATCACCTGCACGGACACCATCTGAATAATCCATCAAAACAAAGCATCTGGACTTCCCCCCACCTTATAGGCTATAATGAGCCATGTGATCAATGACTATGGTTTTTTTAAACTGTCCATTTTCTTCCAGACGAAGAACATCGAAACTTCATCTGCACGTTCTACACAGCACACAATGACATTTATGTTTGTCCTAACTACATGGATTGTTATGGCCCAGGATGATAAAGTTGTATCCAGCTGCAGAGGTTGCAGAATATTATATCTATTAGAAGATAGTGGCATGAAGTCAGGGGTCCTGCTCTGGAAGGGAGGGGGGAGTAGGAGGGGAACGTTAATGATATTATGTCAGTGAAAGCAGCCAGAGGATGTGAAGAGGAATACAGCTTTGATAATGTTTGTTAGAGACAATGGAGCCAATTGGTGATGCTTCCTGTTATGACATGGCTCGTGATGAGACAGCACAGCTGTGGATGTGTGTGTTAGCCATCGGACATGTACTGTATATCTGGATGATGAAGAATCATCTCTCTGGATTAATAACAGGAGCAACACATTTCACGTTTTCCTTGAAAATGAAGCCTGTTTGTCTCTGTATGTAAAAAACCCTGGACAGATTCCCGTCCTCAACACTATGTCAGCTGTGGGGACATGTAGCATGCATACTGTATAAATGTTTTAACCACAGCGCCCTCTCCAGGCTGGTTATTTCATTACATAATATTTAATATAATTTTCATAGATATTTTGAAATTTATTTTAAAGAAGTTAAAATCAATGAAGCTGGGCTATTATATTGTGTTATGTACTCCTTACCATAGATCATTTTTAAATTCCCATATGTTACATTGAAACATATCGTGTAATATGTACACTACTTCCTGAATGTTGTGAAAATCTTTCCAATTATAAGAAACAAAAGAAAGCAAACTATTAAAAACAAGCATTTTTAATCACAAAATGTTTTTATGTTTTTTAATTATATTTGTTCTTATACTTCGTGCTAGAATACAAGTATTGTTGTATCAACTGCAATTGCATTAACAGTCACTAGAGGCCCTCACAAGACCACTCACATTTAGGCACTACAGTACATGGACAGAGCAAACCAACACCTACATTAATAACATATAGTCACCCTTTCACAATAAACTTTTTTTTACAGCCACTCACTTCAACCTTCAGCCATTTTAATGATAAGCCACAGCATCTAATTATACATTTCCAGCAGATATGGAAGCTGAGCATCAATGAGTCTTTGTTCAGGTTGAATCTTCCTCATTCATTCAGTAAGTTTGTTTCCCAAAGACCACCCGGGGTCCCGTCCTGATCCCTGCAGGCTCTGTGGAGATAACCCAGATGGCAGGAGCTTTTATGAAATCCCTGTCAACGATCTTGTTCTCCTCAGCCCGAGCCATCGCCTCCAGTTCAGGTGAGGTTTCCGGGCACCAGTCGGCCATGAATTTGTCCTTGGCTTCACAGTAGTTCACCACCACTTCCTCAGGCTGCTCCCCACACATCCAGTCTGGAGCACGGAGAGGGTAAAGTTTGTGGAAAGAATAACATTAGCTGCAATGCAAAACAAGTGGAACAGTGGGCTCAGCCAAGAATGGCACAAACCTGCACAGTCATGGATGAGGTCTTTGATGAGGTGTCCGATGATGGCGTAAAGGACAGACAGGACGATGAAGACGGCCATGAGCAGGTAGAGGACATAGGTAGGCAGGTGGACGGCGTCCCGAGACGGGGGCACATACGACTCAAAGTACACAGTGCCATCTTCCTCCTTGTGATGAATGTTCAACCTCCCCGCTGGCGTGTCCATCACTGTGTGTCAGTACTGTTGTCAGCCAGAGGATTTCCACGTAATATGTCTGTGTCATCACTGAGGTGTGACGCTAGCACATACCACACATTCTTATCTCTATCTATCTATCTATCTATCTATCTATCTATCTATCTATCTATCTATCTATCTATCTATCTATCTATCTATCTATCTATCTATCTATCTATATATATATGTATCTTTCTATCTATCTATCTATCTATCTATGTATCTATCTATCTATCTATCTAT
>JAFBJQ010003894.1:51545-120103 GCA_016785345.1 Trinectes maculatus | reverse complement strand
CTATCTATCTATCTATCTATCTATCTATCTATCTATCTATCTATCTATCTATCTATCTATCTATCTATCTATCTATCTATCTATCTATCTATGCATCTTTCTATCTATCTATCTATCTATCTATCTATCTATCTATCTATCTATCTATCTATCTATCTATCTATCTATCTATCTATAATATGGCTGACGTATGGTAATCCTTGGCATTAAAACAACAAGGTCACTGCTCCAGACAAAAGGTATTAGAGTGAGGTAAGATGGATTAAATGAAAGCAGACAAGACACCAGAGCACTCTCGTATTATGGAGTTGTTTACTGGAGAGAAGCTTAGTCCAACACCGGAACAGGAAAACTGATGTAATCACACGTACATTACGGCAACAGGTGTGAAGTACAGGGGACAAACACTGTTGTTACAAAAAACACAAACTGAGTGCTGAATATTAATATAGCAAATTATACATTTTTTTAAAACAATATGGACCATGTTGACGTTAATGTTTGCATTATCAAGGAAAACAGCATTTTCTCGTAGCATTAGCACAAAGTAACTGCTGACTAACATTTGCAGTGGTTTATAGCAAACAGCAAATCACAGGGAGGTGACATGAGGGGTCACGGGGCAGGCAAAGGTCACACTATGAGTAGATTTCCTTTTCTCTCTAGCAATGGAGCTGGTCAGTGAAGGAGGTGTGGACGGATGGCGAGACTCTCCATCTCCCTGATGGAAACCAGGCAGCAGCCCGCCGCTCTTTTCCTTCTCCATCCTCAGCAGGTCTCTCTCTGTGAGCTCACGTGAAATACTCAGTCGCTGGTCTTCTCCTGGTTCTGCTCTGGCTTCCTCCGAATCCTCCTCCGCTGGTTTGGGGCCAAGAATCCAGTCTGTAAGGGTAAAATGAAATGAAAGTGATTTTAAAGGAGCAATCCAACAATTTTACACACTGACGTTTAGTCCGCTAATCAGCCTGCGAAAAACGAATGGCACAGAAAAAATGTTTAAATGGAGATACAAACTGATGTACAGCGTCATAAAGATGTAGACGAGCACCCAAAGAATGTTACATAAAGCTATAGTAACTGACTATCACTATGGCAAATCATAAAGAGGTGCTATTAACTAAACTTCTTCATTTGCTGAAGTACCCCTTTAAGCAATTACTTTAGTCAATCGCTTAAAAATGCAATATTTTTTTGTATTCACCTGTGAAGACAGGAATCAACAGGGAAGATTAAACACTGTGCACAAACTTCAGGATAAGTGTGAAGGAGAACCATCAAACAACACGGTCACCAGAAGGACAAAGAAAAAAATGTTGATGCCACACTGGCTGCAGAATGTGGGGCAAGAAAAGGGCACGGGGACACCACAAACATGGACACCAGTGTGGAGCGGGAGGAGGGTGAGGACACCAGCCTGGGGTTACCTGCCAGGTCGTGCATCAGATCTTTAATCAGATGCCCCACTATAGCATAAGTGGCCACTATGACCAACACTACCCCAACTAGGACATAGACCACATTGCGGGGCAGAGTTATAGCGTCTCTAGCTGGGGGAATGTAGTCCACGAAATAGGCCTCCTCCTCCTCCGGCCTTCTGGACAGCTGGAGGAGCTGCCGGTGCTCTGACACCATCTGCGTGAGGTTCAAAAGCAGAGCGCCACCTGAGGCATTCGGGGACATTACTGGATGTCGACTTGTGGTGGTTTAATTGTTTGATCCGAGCTCCTTCATTGGAGAAAAGGGTGATAGCAGAAAGGAGAGGAGCTGAGCGTTAAAAGATTTATTGTAATAATAGTCATTTTTGTTACTTGGAGGAAAGACAGGGTTGACAGACAGGTGGAAATGTCATGATGGGGATTGAGAAATCAAAACGTCATCTTTCCCTGTCACAGACGACTGCTACAAAAATGTAGTTCAGCAAACGATAACAAAAAATCTCAGGACGTAGCTGTGCCATTTCTCCTAATCTCTCGTCTAGACTTAAGTCCCAGCACTCCTCCTTGCAGTTTTCAGAGAAGAGGTCCTCGGTCAAATTTCCAGTGGAGGGAGGAATGTGAGGCGGGAGAGAGGTGAATATAGGACAGACGCGCTTAATAGGATCGAGTCTGTCACAGAGAAATATCAGCTTTCCATCTGCAGGGATTAGAGATATGAGCGAGAAGAGGTGGACAGTAATATGCCAAAGAGGCTTATGGTCCTCCATGACCACACAGCATTGATACTTATACTACAGAAAACCCAGTTCTGCCTGGGTTTAAACTCAGTGAATATACCAGGTTTCAGATTAATCTTAAGAACAGCAGGTTTTGATATTCTCTGAACATCCTGTCACACACTTTCACTAATATGACACTGTTGTATGACAATATTATCACATATTAATAAATATTAAAATATTATTAAATATTAAAAATATTTTATATGGTCACAGCAATATATAAGTGGCCGCACAGGTGTTGCAATGTAATGAAATGTAACGTGATTCTGTGAATGTAAGAAAGAACTGACTCCTTACCTTGTAGTCAAGACGTTGCTATGCGTTTTGCAGGAAATGGACGTCACATGATTATGTGTTGTACGCAGGCAGCTGTAGAAATAATCACAAACACAAGGAGGAGGAAGGTTAAGGTCAAGCATATAAAACACTTTCCATAGCAGGTACTCTCTTAGAGCAAAAAAAAAAGAAAAAGAAAAAAAACAACCACCTATGCTTCCCTCTATAAGTGGTGAGGTCTTGGTGGATTCTTCTTCTAAGTTTCAGGCTCGCTTTCCTTTGGCGCTTTTTGCAATTTAATAAACTGAGAGATCAGAAATGTCCATTCGATGATGGCGACGGTTACATTTGCAAAGAGAATGAACCAAGAGACCGGGTGCATGCCCCAGTAGAAGACCACCGTCATTTTGTTCTATAGCCAGAAGACGAGAGATGTAAAAAAAAAAAAAGTTCAAAGTGGAAGAAGGACAAAGGAGATGGATGGGTGATGGAAAAGCAGTGGAAGGAATGAGGACGCCTCGGGGTGAAGATGTATGAATACGAACGTATCTTCTGAGGTAATCCGGGATTACCACATAAAACACAGCCTTATTCCGCTGTAATCCTTGACAGGATTTGGTTGACGCATGCCACCATCACCAGCGACACCTTTTCAGCAGGCAACAAAGCAGAAGATGGAGATCAGATCTGAGATGCCTGTTGAGACTGAAGTGTGGTGCCATTTGGCACAAAACCCCCCCAAAACACCACTACAAGACAATTCACAGAAAGTAGACAGATTAAAAAAAAAACAAAAAAAAAAACTTTCATAATAACGCAGACTCTACCTGCGACTCCTTTTTCCTGTACTTGTGGGATCCATTCAATCAGTCATGTTTTGAAGTTGGGTTTTCTTCAGGTGAAACATCAAGCAACAACGATTACAAAATCAAGCTCCACAGAAAGCACTATTAGCTGCACTAGTCCTAAGCAACGTAACACCCAGTCACTCGCTGGAGTAGGTCCATACTGGCAGTGGCTCCCTCACGCCGGGGTCACCACCTTCGTGGGCTTGTCCTCTGGCTCCTTTAGCCACTTGAGGTAGGCATCTCCCAGGATGAAGGTCCAGTAGACGATGGTTAGAGACGTGTTGACGGTCAGAATGGCAATGATTAAAGGGTGCAGCATTCTGACAGACTGAGGGGACCTCAAAAAGAGAAGAACCCTGCCGGATGGGTGAAGGGTTGTTTCTATGTCTGATTGAATCAGCCTGCTGCTCCTCTCTTCACCCACTCCCCACCCCTTCCTACTCTTTCCACTGGTCACTAAGTTTCTGAGGCAACAGGAGCATAATCCCCTTCAGCCGCTTTGTTGCAGAAGATAAAGTTGCATTAGATGCAGGCCTGCTTTACAAATGTTTCTCATCCATGCCATGTTGTTGCACAACACACGTATGTTGATGAGATGATGCTTTTCAAGTCAGCATTCTGACAAACAGGAAATAAAAGCAAACATAAAAAAACAAAGCCTTTGTTCGGAACTTTGTTTCCCCTCTGAAAATAGACAACAGAATTCAATCCAGACTGGAGCAGCGATTCATCTGACACCAAACAGGACTGACGGCTCCTTCACAGACACGTCTCATGTACTTAGAGTCCAAAAACCTGAAAGGCAACCAGAGAGCAGAAGTAGAAAAAAAGACACTACAGACAGAGGGGTGTGGGGGTAGAAAAGTGCCTCCAGCAGGTGGCAGTCTGTACCAGCTGACTGATTAATAAGCATACACAATCTGGGGCCTGCTTCAGAGTCAGGTTAGTGGCTCAGGTAAACAGTAAAGGTAGCTTCATGGATGCTTGCTCTTGATGGCATCCGCTATCCGCATGATGCGTTTAAAGGCATATAAAAAAACATGTTTATAATATTACACATACTTGTGATATTTGTGGATTGTGAAATCTAATGGAACCAAAACTGTCCACAGTAGGAGACACGTCTTCATCCTTTCTGTCCACTCCAAGCACCTGTACCGTAACACTGCGAGTAGACGAGCACCAACATTTACTCACTTACAACATGTACAACATGTACAACATGTACAACATGTACAGTTGTAGTTGTATTGCAGTAACTGTCACCAGATGTTGTGGGATTGAAATAAGTGTGTGTTGGGCAGCTCGGGTTTGGGGTTCAGAGTTCGGGTTTAGACGCAGGCTATGTTAAACCTGCTTTCTGAACCAGACCTCTGGCTGGCTCGCGGCACGTGGACCCACCTCGCGCGTATTCCCATAATAATCAGCGTCAAAACACGAACGCTCGAGGATAAATGCGCATTTTTACGCGCGACGCGTAACGACTCACCGGTCCGCTATCCACACTTTACGCACTTGTCCTTTAAATCGTGACGCCCGAGTTGAACTTTGAGACCCGCTGGTTATCAGACACACACAGACAGGAGCCAGCGGGACACACTGAGACACTGAGACACTGACTCTGGAGGAGTGGCCCTCAGATCAGATCGGGCCCTGGTCTTGGAGCGGACGCTGGTCTCTATCATGTCTGGATCCACAGCCATCACGTCTGTGTAGCTGGCAGTGTTTCCATCTGAGCCTTTCTCTTCTTCACTGGGTCAAACACTAAGCTTGGATCAATGATCCCGCCGGCGGAAGTTTCCGTGTTCCTCATCTCTCTCCTGGCTCCTGGAGTCTTGTACACCATGAACAACATCCCTGCAGTACAGGAGTAAGTGTCCCCTCTGTGGCCTTGGCCTGCTTATTGGACGCATTGTACCAGAGAGTAACGAGTAACTGATGAATGAGCTCTTCCCTGTTCCTCAGACCTCTGTCTGTCCTGGGGATGGGACTGGTCATCCTGGGATCTGTGCTTCTCCTCGTCCTCCTCACGGTGCAACACAAGACAAAAGTGGACCCTCTGTTCTATGGTACAGCCGTGTCAGCGTGTGTCAGTGACGTGTAGTAGTGTGGCAGCAGAGGCTTAACGTTGTGTTTGCGTGTGTTTGTCCAGTGTTTGCAGAGTTGTCTTTCACCTGCGTGGTGGGCCTGGTCAATGCGTTAGAGCAGGACGGCTTCATCTCTGGATTCATGGGCTTCTATCTAAAGATGGTAAAGTCATTTACAATGAGCTCGGACCTGGTTTCTACTCCAGAGTAACTGTTCAGTGACGTGATGATGATGATCTCTGCAGGGGGAACCGCATCTGAGTACTGCCTATGCTGTGATGATGTCTTACTGGGAGGGAGTTGTCCACTTTGTCCTCTTCCTCACTATCATCCACTTCATGTTTAAAGGGTAAACCGTGCCACTGTCCCCTGCATGACCCCTGCATGACCCCCACATGACCAGTGAGGTCTTTTAATGTCGTTATCCTGTCCACACAGGAAGTCCTATCGAAGCCTGGGCCTCCTGTGGGCGGGCTCCTCCATTGCTCATCAGATCGTCCTCATCCCAGGAGTGCTCATTGGTAAGAGCTGCCTAAAAAAAAAACAACAACTTTAGACCGTGTGCGTTTGTACTGTTTATGTATATCACTGAGTGTCTGTTTGTGCAGGTAAATATGGGTCTAACATTCAGCCCGCCTTTTGGAGGAACGTCCCGTTCTTTTTGGCGCCTTTCTGGGCGGCGTCCGTGCTCTTCAGCAGACCCAGGGCGACGCCAGTTGTCACAGCGGACAAGGTAAATCTCTGGTTTCACAGCACGCCTGAGTACAAGCCGGTCTCATCAGTATGTGTCTTGGACTTTGAGGTGAAGCGATGTTGATCACAGTAATCGAGGATGCGTGTGTGTTGACCAGATTGCAGCAGAGCAGATGAGGGGTCTGCTGTCCCGGCCATTCGACCTGCTCCTGTCACTCCTGTTGGTGGGAGCGATGGGCTTCTCTGTTTTCAGAGGCTTTGTGAGTACTACTACAGGGATGTGTCGTTTTCCACGTTTCTACACCTGATCCCACTGACATAGTCGATTCTTCTTCTCTGCTCCAGGTGGTGCTGGACTGTCCCATGGACACCTGTTTCACCTACATCTACCAGTACGAGCCGTATCTGAAAGACCCGGTCGGCTTCCCCAGAGTTATGGTCAGTCTGGAGACAGACTGCGTTAAACCACACACACTGTACACCCTTGCTCATAATAACAATAATAATAATAATTCTGTGCACAATTCCTTTTTTAGATGCTGGTATATTTTTTCTATGCTCTGCCCCTGTTGGCTGTCCTGATCTATGGCCTGAAGACACCTGGCTGCAGCTGGATGTTCGACTGGACCATCTTCTTTGCCGGAGCAGTGGCTCAGGTAACGAGTTATGTTGTTATTCCTGTTCTGTGGAAAAGCGGATTGCAACACCCAGACTATATTTGACTGTATATATATATATCTGTCCTCCATAGACCCAGTGGTGCCATATTGGCGCATCCCTGCACTCCCGCACTCCTTTCACATACCGAGTCCCTGCAGACAGATGGTGGCCTGTTATCACCCTCAACGTGCTTCTCGCTGTTGTGCCGATGCTGCTGGCCCTGCGCTGCCACGCCAGCCCGGCCTTCTTCATGAAACGCGTTCCCAAGGGACAGGCCAACAGCGAGAAGAAGAAAAACTGAACCTCAACACGGCCTCGGACGAGGGGAGGAATACGTCATGTTATTTTTAGCTGGGATAAAACTGCTTTTTTTGGGTGCACAAACTGCTTCAAACACAGAGTTCTTCAACCTCAAAACAAGCTGAAAACATCAGTCACTCCCTGCATGGACTATTGAACCCTGATAACAAATCAGCTGAGGGAGTTGAGAGCTGTGACCATCCTGCACTGCTTTCAGGTGACTCATGCAGATACCCAGTTGTCTCTGTCTTACCAAACTAAGACTATTAACCTGTTTATACTGGTCGGCAGCACACCGCCAGAGAGTAAAGGTCATTATTGTAGTCTCTATGTACATATACGCACAGAAACTCCACAGCTCTACAGTTTAAAGTTAGTTAGTTTTGTTTGTGGTCAGCCAAACAGCTTTCACCCTGTTTAAAAACAGCCAGTATATTAACAAATAAATAAAATTCACTGAATATGTGTGTTTAGAGAGATGTTGCAATTAACAATTACTGTATGATTATATGATCGATCATTTGGTCCATAGATTATTGGTAAATATTAAAATATGGCCATCAAAATTTCTCATAGCCCAGTTGGATTGCTTCAATATTTTTTGTCTCAATAGTCCAAACCTTAAACGTTTCCGTTTTCATTTGTATAATGCACAGGAAAACGACAAATCCTCACACTGCAGTCGCTGAAATCTAAAATTATGTGGTGCCTTTGATTGATAAAAGTAGTTCACTGTCCATCACGTTATCAGTTGATCAAATGCCAAGATAATCAGCTGTTATTTCCCTGTGTCTCTTTGCATAATAAAACGAACTCTGCTCAGCTCTGTGCTTTTAAATGATTACAGGCTATTGATCTTAAAAGCTGAAATCAACTTGTTTAGGATTTCGCTGGCTTGACGTCTGGGGTAAGATTATTACCCCTGAAGTCAATATTGTCCACGTCTGGCGATGTCATTCTGCCCTGTGTGCACTGAAGTGCTGCAGCTGTCACACTGATAAGCAGTGAACCCGGGTTCAGGTGAGCTGTGACTCACCAGTGCAACACAAATGACTGCATGACACATTGCAGCAGCGTGCACAGTTCAGACTGTTTCAGTCCAAGGGGATAAATCATCTTGCAGTTAATAAGAGTTACTGTTGTGGACACAGATGTCATGACCTTGTTTTCAGCAACATGACATATACTGGGACCACTGTGTAGAAAAAAAACTGCATGCTATCTCTGATGTGTAATCATTAGTAGCAGTGATCTGATAAAGTGAGCAGACTTTGTCAAGGAACGCTCAGAAAATGCCGTTCATTTTCTCACTTTATTAAGAATGAAATACAACAGCAGGACAAAAAAGTCATAGGAACACCAAAAAAGTGGATGACCGATCAAATATCAAAAAGGACCAAAGACATAGAATTGTGACATTCTACCCATCGTGTAAATATCGCCGTGCAAAGATCGAAAATATTTAGCTATTTAGATACAATCGAGTGGTTATCTTAAGAAAGTATGGTATCGTCCCATCCAAACTAACTATGTCAGTGGGATATACTGTATGCGTTACTTGAAAGTGCCTATGGAGACTGGAGAGTTGATCTGATTGGACAAGGTCCAGCTATTGATCAGGGATCAGCCAATGACAAACACCACAATATTTACAGTGCAGGGATTAGAGGCAATCAAATGATTAATATTGTTACTGATTGATCGTTGGTCTTGTAGAAAAGGGATGTTACATCGGCTCACGGAATTATAAGTTGGAAAAACAAAAATAAGGAAAGCATATTCACTTGCAAATGATTCATAATAAATAGTGACATTACACAAAAACAGAGCAAATATCAGAAAGAAGCAGATTATAATATTGTTACTGATTGATCGTTGGTCTTGTAGAAAAGGGATGTTACATCGGCTCACGGAATTATAAGTTGGAAAAACAAAAATAAGGAAAGCATATTCACTTGCAAATGATTCATAATAAATAGTGACATTACACAAAAACAGAGCAGATATCAGAAAGAAGCAGATTAAGACAGACCAGCTATTCGGGTACTATATGGGGGTGGGGCCGGGGGGGTAACTGCTACAGTACACATACAAAAAGCTCAAGGTTACCAAGGACTGAAGGCTGTCTTGCATCAATTCCGTCTCTGTGCTTTGTAAACAGAATACAAAGATGAGCCGTTTTTTTTTTTTGTTTTCATGTAGAACGAGCAAACTTTTACCAAAACATAGTGAGTCAGCACTTCTCTCTGCCTCTGTCCTACATGCACACGCTCACACATGCTCACACGCCTGTCTGTCGCTCTGACACACTGAGACAGGGTGTCAGGTCACAGACAGGTACCGGGACGGACGATGTTAATACGAGTTAGTGTTAGAGTTAGTGTTCGCGTGGACCTTAGTAAAAGGAAGTGGGTTGGGAAACAAAAAAAAGAAGAAAAAAAAACAAACAAACAAGCATCATAACACCTGAACTCGGTGACAGGAGAAAACCTTATTCGTTAGCTAAACAGAGAGCGTGGTCAGAAGCAGGAGAGGAAAGGAGAGTGACGTGAACTACTGTCCTTCTTTATGGGGCCATGGTTAGCACCTAGCCGTTGCAGACCTTTGTTGTGTTATTTGGTTCAGTAGGCGCCGTGTGCGTCCTCTCTGGCCTTGTGTCCCTCTCCCCCGTGTCTCCTGTGGCTGCGGCGTTCGTGGCGCTGATTGTGGTGGTGGCGTCTGTATCGGTGCGATCGCCGGGCTGTTGGCGTAAGGAGACACGTATATTTATCATGTCTCGCTGAAGAGATTTTGTAACATCCCTTCACCTTATACTTGTTGCAGGAAGTTGATTAAATTCTCTTCTTATAATTTAAAATCTTATATTCATATATAAAGTGATTTCAGTGTATATCTTACTCTGGGTCATTGTCGCTGTTGCACATAGCTTTTATTTTGTAACATTTTTAGATGATGGCGGATTGTGGCCATAATGTGATGCACGTGGTCACGTGCCACCAAGTGGTTACTTTCAATGTGGCATCAAAATGATGATTGATTAACGTCCACGATTAATGGGCCCAGTGTCTGGCAAGAAAACATTCCCACAATATATTCCATAATATTTCACCAGCAGCAGCACGACTGTTGACACGAGGCAGGTTGGGCTCATGCTGTTGATGCCAAATTCAGACCCTGCCATCTGTGTGCCTGAGCAGAGGTCCAGATTCAAGCGTCCAGTGTTGTGAGTGTGTGTCCAGTGTGTGTCCAGTGTGTGTCCAGTGTGTGTCCAGTGCAGCCTGAGATTTCTGTTCTTGGCCGACAGGAGTGAAACCCAACATGGTCGTCTGCTGTTGTAGCCCAGCAGCTTTATATTGCTATGTGTTGATGCCTTTACACTCCCCACATTTGCACAAATTTGCACAGTCACAAACACAATTCCAGAGAACAAAGAAGTGTACATTGAATGCACCATGAAAATGTACACCAGTGACCATGTAATAACTGTTATGTCTTAAAGTTTAGAGTTGGGTTAGAGGTTTGAAAAAAAATTTAAAAAGTAAGACAAAAAGCTAACAATAACGATGTAAACACTTCTTCTACTTGTCAGTGGGTTTGTAAGAAAGTGACAAAGTGAACACTCACACTTTGTGCAGATGATCCTTGGTCTCTCCCAGCTCCCGTCGGCCCGGCAGCGAGTGGTGGGGATGTGACGCTGGTAGAAGCCATCAGAGCACTGGAAGCGCACCACTGAATGGATGTCGTAGTGTGACCTCCTGCGACCGATCAAATGGGCGTTTTCCACTGTGGGCGGGGTCCCACACAACACTGCCAAAACATAACTGCATTAAGTTATACTAATCAAGCAGGTAAACAGCTGGTTTGCTGTAGCATCGTTATGTCATATCCATCCAATTTCATACCTGGAAGCAAAAGACTTCATGTATGTTGACAATCTCTCTACACGTATTAAATGTGTCACTGACACTAACGTACAAACGTTAGGCCACAATCCAAACGTGGGTATAAACAGGGTTTCAAGGCGGAATATTCCAGGCGAGTTTTGGCCTGTTGATGGCAGCATTGTCACTTTGTGTATTTGTTTGACGCGGGACCAGAGGGAGGTGACGGTTCTCTGCTGTCGACAGAGAATACAGACGCACTATAGCGCCATAACAAACAGTTCAACTACTCAACCCCATCCTCCTCCATTTTCCCCCTGTGTAAGTGTAAAGCAATGGGACGAGTGCGAGCAACTAGCAACATGTAGTGAGAGAGAAGGCACTGATGACTGACAGGTGACCAGCTGGTCAGTGACAACACACAAGCAACAGTATGAAGACAGCAAAAAAAAAAAAAAATTCGCTGCACACTGTTACATTCAGTCCAGCAGTATGGTCGTACCTGTGCCTTTCTTGCAGATATAGGGCAGGTTGTAGTTGCAGGGCACGTCGTTCCACTTGCCATCCTCATGGGCAATGGTCACCACGCAGTCCTCGCCACCTGCAAAGAAGTTATCCGGCTGACTCTCCCTCCAGTTCTCATACACCTGCACGGGAGCAAACCAGCACACATCAGCTGCATTCTTTTCATATTTCTCTGCGCGACGACGGTCATTGATGAGCTCCTTTTGTGTTACATTTCTGATTCGATGGCATTAACAACAGAACACGCAGATCACCAACCAGATCGTTTCCATCCGTCCACTGGAAGTCCTCCTCCACCGTGCGGTCATTCAGGCCGATCCAGGCATTGTCATGACCCAGGCCTGGAAAAGAAACACCAGTGCATCATGAATCTTTGTCCCATTTACGCTGGAAAACACACACTCACACACACTCACACACACACACACGCACATACACACACACACACGCACACACGCACACACCTCTAAAGGTGCCTCTAAAGGAAGACAACAGTTTATTGGTCAGGTCTCAGACATAGACGCACCATTGATGAAGCCCTGCTCTGAAGCGGAGGTGACGCTGCTGAGGTGGGCACTGTGCTCTCTGCAGTCTTTCTCTGCGTCCTCCCACGTGTGCCTGTGTGTGAAGTACCTGTAGAGCGACAGCGTAAGAGCCGGTGTGAGAATGCATATTTCATATAATATGCAGCAAGACGAGTGTGAACGGGTTCAGGCCACTGCAGGAAATATGTCACAGATAAGTGGAGCACATAAAGAAGTAACACAGATGGATGGGACACCTGAGGTTGCAGGTAAATATACCTGAGTGAGTTGTGACTCACAGCGCAGCCATTTGTCTTTCATCATCCCTACCTGTAGCAGTGGCCGTGGAACTTCCACCAACCGTGCTCGCAGCCTTCTATGTCTGTAGAGAAGAGAAGAAGAGAAATGAGGAGGGGGAAATGAGCGAAGCTACAATTATTCCTTCAAGGGCATGTGAAAAGCATCGTTAAGAGCAGGAACGGGGCGAGGGGGGCGGGGGGGTAAATGGTGTGTCTGAAATAGGAGGCGAGAGGAGGCAGAAGAACCATTTGCCTTTTTTTTCTTCATTCAAGAGTGAAATATATGATGCTGGTGTGTTCAGAGGCTAAACACATGGTTTGTAATTATACAGGATTGTTTTCAATTCACTGCACATTGTAGCCCTCAGCTCTGCACTATTAGTATTCATTAATAACACCAAGGCCCGTGGATTCATTTATAACCGCAAAAGGTTAGATATTCATTAATCCTTATTACTTCTAGTGCACAGCACGCACACACACATGTTTGTGCAGCTATCCTTGTTGGCACATTGTATTGCGGTCCATTTTTAACCTTAACCATTTTATGCATAACGTTAACCAAAGTGCATTTCACATCTGACTGCAAACTTGGACCAGGGCTCCATATAATTACATATTGCCTCATTTGTAACAGGTTGCAGTCCCCATGAGGAATACTGGTGTGACAACAGATAACACACACACACACCTAGATCAGGAACTGGAGGTGGCTAAATCTAATGAGTTGAAGAATCGGAGCCTGTTTATTTTAGGGATTGGTCATAATATTCAAATCTTTGAATATTAGTTAAATTATGCAAAATTGAATTGTTGACGCAGCTATGGCAACAGAAGCAGGAAAGAAGCAAGCCAGCAAAAATAGACATGAAAAAAAAATTGCGTTACTCAAAACATTGTTTTGCAAGGATAAACGTGATGCACTCTGGGAATAAACAGTGACTGTAATAATAATAATAATAATGATGATGTTTGTTTACAAGAAATCTCCACAGGGCAGCTTGAATCCACAAGCAGCACATACCACAGTTACTGCAATAACCTCAAACCACAGAAACAGTACTACTATTACAGCAAACACAAGAAAATCACAATTTTACTTCATATGTGTAGCATCTACACCTGCAACTCGTAACGACTCCATATGTGCAAAATAGCTGATACTTTTTTTTTGTGCACAAAGAAGAGTCAGCCATTTTCCATCGCAGTGTGAGACACTGCAGGTCTTAATAAGCTTATCTCTACTGGACTGAATTTGTCATTGCTACACAGTCCGATAACATAACACATGATCAGTCCCTCTCACATAGCTTGGAGTCACTGTTCTTTATCCATGTGTGTTTGCACAGTTTCCTGCCTCTTACCTTTCTCGCACGTGTCTCCGCCGTAGCTGGGCAGGCAGAGGCAGAGGAATGAATCAATCTTGTCAATGCAAGTGCCTCCATTTTCACATGGCTCGGACTGGCAGTCATCGACGTCTGCAGAGAGGGGGACAGCAGCGAGTACAGATGGATCGCAGGTCTCATTAGGGTTTGAACTAAAAAGATGTTTGATCACGGAAGACACATTGTTCGTGTTGTTTAAAAACGGCGTGGGCGTTTAAGACCTGGCACAAACGGAGCTGATCATTACTCCCGAACAGAGAACAGAGAAATGTGTCCACGTTCTCAGTTTCAGTCGGCGCGTGGTAAGAATCCAGGCAATCCAACCCTGTTTACATTCCTTACATACCCTCATACATCTCTCACGGGGGACGACGTTCACATGTTGCCTTGCATTCATCTTTATGTGTTTTACAGGGCTTGATCCAAGTCTAATCTCGTCTTTTTGTTCACTCCCACCGTTTCCAAAAGAAACTGCGGGAAGGGGCGAGAGCGGTCTGCGCGTCGCACTGCATTTCCTTTACAGCCTTTGACGTGTGGACATAAATTTGGTAGACAAGAGAATGGATAGGCCGACCTACTCTGGGCTTGAGTCCCATCTTTGGCCGGCGCCCACCCTGCTGTAGAGGACTTAAATAACTATGGATACACTACCAGTGCAGCCAACCGTGTTCTCTAACCTCTGTGTGGCAGGCAAAAGGAATATTTCTCCACGTGGATCAATAAAGTATCACTTTATCATTGAAAATGGGGGGGGGATATATCTGTAAGTCGAGGTCGGGGGGGGGGGGGGGGGGTGTAATCTTCTTACACCACTGCAGGGTGGGATAGACCTCGACTTACAGATATATACAGTACTGCAGAAATCTATTAGAACCGCTGAGAGGAAGTTTAAATTAATTTCCTCCGAGTATTTTCAAAGACGTCGAGACGGAGTTTTAAGGAAAACGCTGACGAGTGGAAAAAGTCAGCGGCTGTAAATGTGTCAGACCAGATCAAACCAGACCAACCTTTAGCCTCACACCAGACCCTCACATCTCTTCACTAGACACTCTGATGGTGTAGCATCCAGGGTTCTAACACTGTTTTTGCACCATTCTTTAAAACTGGATTTCCTCAACTTTACCACGAGCTTCTTCTTCTGTGGCATCAGACGGTTTTGGGATCAACTTTAATCTGACAACAGAGGCTGTGTGTCTGTTTATAAAGGTGGCAGCTCTTTGAAGACAGAAGCTGAGGTTGTTTCTATTTGAAAGATAGAAAAATTGATACCACAGATTTGCGCTAATGGGTTTTCTTGCAACATTTCCCCGTTTTCCAAAGGGCTCAAAGTTAGGATCAATCAAATGCTGTTTATCATAAGATCCAATATGACTTTTCAAAGATTTTCAAATGTCAGAGGTTTTCAAATGTCAGGTTTTTTTTCAAAATATACCTGTCTTTCACATAAAAATCACATAATTCATTTATATTAAGTAAATAAATAATAATAAACTCAAAATAAAGAAGTGTAAAATATCCCCTGAAATGCTGGTGGCCAGTTAAAGACACAAGAGCAAACCTGTCTCCCCATTCAAATCAGTCCGGCTCTTTTTTGCTCTCAAAAAACTTTCATCCAATATGCAGAGGATAAATCTGCTCCTCAGAGAGATAATACTGCAAATTCTGTTAAGTCCATAACAAAGCCTTACAGCATACCCACGCATCAGCCGCTGTCTGTCTGTCTGTCTGTCTGTCTGTCTGTCCCTCTTTCTATGACGCTTTAACAACAGACAAAACTCATTAAGAGTTAAGGTGTTCACTGCAAATTGGTCCTAGAATACAGATAAGTGCATTGCTCTGTGTGGATCATTTATTCATAAAGTGATCACTTCCTTGAGGAACTGCTGCCTAATGAGCTGAGCATGTGTTAAGGAACAAATTAGGGCCCTTAAGGCAGATTTATACCTCTGTGTCAAAGCGTCACAACACTCTCTGTCTGCTTCAGGGGATTAGAGACGAGTGCACCGGCGGCTCCTCTCCAATCTACACAACTATATTTAGAACTTAGTTTAACAAGATGGATATAAAGAGGGTGTCAGTATCTGTGCACACAATATACATTAATATTAATATATAGAGATTTTAGAGTGAGATAAGAAACCAGTACAATGCACTATATCTTGACCTTGAGGGACCATTACCATGACCCCCTCTTTAACAGTCTGAGCCTAACCTCTGGCCACAGCCTCTGTTCAACCTTCTCTCTCGCTGTGATGGACAGCTTGGCCTTTGACCTCCTTCGACCTGCCAATAGGCCATTAAAGAGCCTGATTTCAAATGGTGCAGACTGACGCGGAGCTCACTTCATTACGCTGGCATGTGTGTGTGTGTGAGTGTGAGTGTGTGTGTTTAAGCATAACTCACCAATCTCACAGTTCTCTCCAGTGTATCCTTGTGGGCAGTAGCAGCTGTAGCCCGTTCCCTGGGGTAGGCACTTTCCCCCATGCAGACACGGGTTTGTCAGGCAGGGATCCACCTCAACTAAAAGAGACAGACAGAGGGGGAGGGGGGAGGGGGGGGGGTTAAGGTGTAAATTAGCGCTACTGTAAAAGAGTAATCAATCTTTCTATTTGTAAATGTGGTTAATTTGGGACAAACGTTTATCGAAGTTCAAACTGATTAAAACTTAAACTCTTCCTCACTCCAGTGATTCTTCAAAGTCAGATGGCTAAAACACTGTTTCCATCACCTCTGCTTGGATTCGGAATAAAAATAAAATAAATGACTCAAGAAAAAAAACAAAGAAAAAAAAACATGCTACCCTAATTTTACTTAATTGCTGCTCAGCTACAACCAGTGGTTACAACACGCGCGGATCCATTTCACACACTGTCTCTTTTCAAAGGGATCAGAAGCCAGGGAGCCTCCACCTCGCCATCCACTCACAGCCACAGTTGTCATGGTTACCATATGGAAAGCGAGCCTTGGCTCACTCCACCGAGCATAGTGGGCAGCGTGAGAACTTCAGACATTAGCCACCTTCAACAGAAATGAGCAGACCCCCCGCTGAGCGCCTCGGCCCTGCCATTCACCCCCAAAATGTCTTCGTGCGTGTGGTCCCCTTCCACGATTCCACATTTCCATATCAATTGTCACGCCACCACATGTTTCTCCCCTGAGCTGCTCATTATAACAACTTAAGGTCTTTGAAAACCAACACTCGTTCATCCTGGCCGCAAACGCTTGGCTGTGGGGCTCTTTGTTCTGCCAGATCTCTCTCTGACACTGAGGACTGCGTAGAGGGAGGCGAGGGATTGTGCAGGTTTGTGCGTTTGTGTTTACACAGTATGATGAAGGAAAATCAACACCCTGGCGACGATTACCCGTGCGATTGATCCTGGCCAGTATCTAAGCAGAAGCAGAGATCTGTCGCTCGCATCCTCGTCATCATTCACAGCCTCTAGGCCGGACAAAATAAACGCTCAGGGACGAAAGAAAAAAAAAAAATAAATAGGATGAGCGTTTTCAGCTTCAACACCTGCAACTCCATAGATTTGTGGAAAATGTTGCTAAGTAAACCTCTTTACTCGTGGTTTGAATTCTGCTGAAGTCAGGTGCTAAAACCAGCGATGCATTTCATTTAATGTCTCACCCAATGTGCACGCGCACCCTGTGCATCAGTGAAGGTCAGCGGCAGGCCCTGACACATATAAACTGTTATGACAAGCAGATTTATGACAGAATGCGTGTGCACATGTGTGTGTCTGTGTGCGTGTGTGTGTGTGCCTGTAAGTGTGAAAGATAAGCCTTGTGTGACTGGCCGTTCATTACAGCGAGTGGTTCAGAGAAATCAATAGTTGGTATGAGGAACCTAGAGAGCGGACTGTGCTCTGTACAGCGACTGACACAACAGGCACAAACGACGACAATAAGCCGACAACAGCAAAATCCGCACTAATAAGTTGACAAAGACAGGAACGTTAGCGGATAATTCCCTGCTGCAGTAACGCTTCCAAGTGTTAACCTACTCATCACACTCCATCTCTAATCACATCTGCAGATTCAGGCGAAAATATGGTTGAGTCTAGAAAATATGACTTTGGGATGAGCGGTGGAAATCTCACAAGTCTAGGTCGGCATTTCAGTGAAAGCAGGGGAGCACAAAGAGGAAGCTGGAAACAAAGGAACTCGCAATCTGCAATTTAAATGTTACAGAAGGATGAAAAAAACAGAAGTTTTAAACAGATCAAAAGGCTGAAGGGAAAAAAAAGCGTGATGGCGTTGCGTCTCTCTTTGTGTGTGTGTGTTTTGAGATGTGTGTGTTCTCATGCTTGAGGACAATATGCTCTGCTGCAGAAGGTCCTTGAATCCAACCCGAGGCCTCTCTTTTCTCTTCACTCTAATTGATTGGAGTGACTGATGAAGTGCACGCACCCTGATCCACTGAGGACAGCGAACACTGACCACCGCCATGAAACCCAACCATCGGACACTGAACCAGAGCTGGGCTGAGAGTGTGTACACGAGAGAGAGAGAGATGTAAGATGAAAGCTATTACTCTGGTCCAATCTCCTTCAGGGCTGTCTGTCTGCTTCCTCACCAGATCCATCAGTGTGTTTGTCTGTTTATAGACCTTCTGCCTGCACAACTCCGGGGTCTCTCCATCAATCAATCACCTCTCATACTGTACACCAGCAGCGCAGATGGTTGCCCTCGGCCTCTTGTCGATACGCTTTACAGCTGTTTTCCATCCGCAGACTCGTCACACCTCCAGCAGGCAGCTCAGTCAGATATGAGCTGCTCTCAACGGGAGCGAAAAAAATAAATCACCTCACAAATATGTGATAGCACCATGTCCGTGGGGCTTTCTTTCAGGCGCCGGGTGACAGAATCTATTTTCCTGTATGCACTGTTATTATCAAGCAAAAAGAAATAAAGTAAACCAGGTGGCCAGCTAAGATGTACTGTAGTGTACTGCAGACTTAATCAGCAGATCGGATAGAGCAAGAGGGATGTGTGGTTCCAGTGAGAAGAAAAGATTTGTTGGGAACGCGCACCAAATCTGATCTGACGGTAATGAAAAAAAAACAGTATTAAATGATAATGCTGTTCTTTTACAACCAGGAAATTTCCTTCCATCGTTGTTGTTCCGTATTTCGTTGTTCCATCATTGCCGGAATCTCTGTTGGTTACGAAGATTGGTTATGTGATTATGTTTGTTCCTGAGGTGCTGATACAAAACATGGCGCGGTGTCAGAGGGCTGTATCAATTCGCCATTAATTCAAAGTGTTAGTTTATTTATTATGCTATAGCAGTTGTAACTAGCTTAGAATAGGCTACTCAAAATTGTAGCCGTTAGCCTAACAGCCTGTGCTGCATTCACACTGTGGCATGAAATGAGTCTTCACTGTGCATGGCAACACGTTATAGCACGACAACAAACAACGCAACATCTCTGATCCCAAAGTCTCCACACCCACACAAAAACATACCCTGTATTTAAAAATGTACCAAACAACAACGTGTCCGATTGTGCAAAACAAACGGTGCTTACTTGTCGGGCCCAGAGTTACGGCGCTGATGTTAGCTCCTTTGCTGCTCTCCTCCTCCATGTTGCCAGGTAACAGGGCCCCCGAGCCCACGGTGTGAGACCAAGCAGACTCCTCCTCATCCGGATGCCCTGACAGGAATGGAGGATAATCCAGAGAGCTGTTCTGACCTGCTTTCTGCACTGGGACCCAGTGAAGCGGCATCAGGGGGTTTGAGGAGCTGTCCTGGTTTTCGAAAAGAGGGGATGGTGATGGGTCTCCCGATCCGACCATTTGAGACTGAGGTTGGGAAGATGGTGTTGATGGTGACGGTGACAGGGATGGGATGTGGGAAGTCAGTGACGGTGATGAAGCAGATGGAGAGGAAGAGAGGGAAGAGGAAGGAGATGGGGATAGGGCGGGAACTCTGGATTCAAACATGGACTGAGATGGAGATGATTCAGAAGGAGACACCGTGCCGGATGAAAGCGGTGAGACAGATGGCGATGGGGACGAAGACGGTGTTTGAACTGGATCTGTGGAGATCGAATGGGATGTGGTTTCTGCTGCTACAGTGGACTGGGACTTGACGGTAGAAAGGTCAGTGCTTTCTGACCCCGCTGTGGTCAGCACTGTGGGCTCCAGAGGAAGGGCAGTGGTAGTGGTGGCCGTAGTGGTTGAGGCAGTGGACTGACCTTTCCTGTGACCCCTTTCTCTAGATCTTTCTCTGGACCTCTCTCTTGGTTTATTCGTCCCGACCGGTCGTCGTGAGACTTGAATCTCTCCTTTCGCCTCCACACCGGTTACTTCTCCACTCCCCTCATCTTCTCCTCTCCCCCTCTCCCCCTCTCCTCTGCTCCTTTCTTCCCCTCTGTTCTTCTTTCCCCGCCCTCTGCCACCACGACCACTTGCTCTGGACGTCACCGTCTCTTCCCTCTTGTCGCCCGACTGGGTTGTGGATTCCGCTTCAACCCGGAGCCAGGTGTCACTGCTGGATGAGATGATTTCAGGTGCAGAGCTGGAGGCAGTGGATGTGTGGGTCTCGGAATTCTCTGTAGTCATTGAACTACTGGAGGTAGAGGCCACAGCAGATGCCAGACGAGTGGCTGAGTCTTCACTGGCTGGTGTCGTGTTCTCCCTCGAGGGGCCGCCGAACCACGAACTTCCCCAAGAAAACAAACCTGCAGAAGGCACAAATAAGCAAAGTGAAAACAATGACTGAAGTCAGCGGTGCAGTTTCTGCAGACAGAGGGGGAAAAAAAAGCAAAGACAAAGCCAAGAGTGACAAACCAAGTGAGAAACATCTCAGAGATTCAGTCTGTCTCACCGAGAGACAAAAACAAACAATACAAAACTGTCTGAGCTATTTGTCAGCTTCCGTTCTCCATCACTCTCCACACTTGTCCAAAATAATGAATGTGGACGGCGACGACAAAACTTTAAGTAAAGCTCAACTGCACAGGATGTGAAACATCATTGTGACTGGGACGCGTCTTTGAGCGTCTCTGTTATGCATCACATATGAGCAGCAGGTAGCTTTAGGTGGCTCCTGAGGTTGGAAGGATTCTGTTTTGTTTTATAAACTGTGAAATTCAACTACGTGGCACAAAACTATGTGGCAAGAGTGAAGATGCTGCATGAAGAAACACAAAGCTCGTTAACACTTATTACTGATGACAATAAAAGATTAGCGAGTCATTACCACAGTCAAAAAGCCATTTCTGATGAAACTGAAATGAAAATGAAGCCAAACAGTGAGAGAGAAGGAAAGGGTGATAGACAGAGCGAGAGAGGGAGAGAGAAAGGGAGAGAGAGAACCCTCTACACGGTAAAACTTCGGACCTCCATGCTCTCACAAATTGCCTCCAAATTGAATCAACAACTCTGTAACGCAGTTTCAGCAAACACTGAAAGGAGTTACCAGCCATTTAAAGACCACTTCCCTCCACAGCCAACACAAAAAAACCTGTAAAGCCCAAAGACCCTGAGGAATGGGAAAGAAAAATACCATTTGATGAGTTGCATTTCTTTCTTTATCCATCACCTGCCTGTGTCTATGTCTGAAGGAACCCTGATGCTTTTAGCCATGGCTTCCTCCCACACTCCAAAAACATGCATGTTGGGGTTAAGATGGAAAAGTCTGAACGGTTGCCTTGGTGACCCTTCTGGGATGTACCCTGCTGTTTGCCACATAGATTCTCATAAAAATATGTTCTCATTAATCTTAATTTTGCTCAAATGCTATAATTTTTTTATTTTTCATTTTTATGGTTTATAGTTTATAGTGAAAATCCACACACCTGGTGATAACATGCTTGACAGAGTTGGCTCTTCATTGGTCGTTTTGGTGGCTGTTTCCTCCTTCGCCACCTTTACGTTTGGTGCTTTGGTTCCACTTTCATCTTCAGTCCCTGCCAGGTAGGTCCAAGGCTTCCAAATGGACTTGACAATCTTTGAGATCACCTGAATCAGCGACAGACAGACGGACAGAAAGAGCGGATTCTTTGATGTCGTATTTTGATGTCTATTTCGCACCTCGTACTTTTAGCATTTAAACCAGACCGACCTTTTTTTCAGCAGGTGTCGTGTGAACTGGGGGTTGAAGGAACTCCTCAGAGTCTGGACCAGGCTCCAGTGATTCTCCCCAGTCTACGGAGCTTTGTCCTGGGATCAACTGGAGGGTCATGTAGGCTCCTGAAGACTCTGAGGACCAGGGGTCCAAGGCTGAGGAGACAAATTGATGACTGATTAAACAGTGCATCTTACAACAGGCATCAGTATCGGTAATCAGACTCACAAGCATCAGTACTGTGATTAGAAACCTCCTCTTCAAGGTCAACCAGTCCTGTCCAATTAGAAGGCGAACCATCATTACCACCAGAGGATCCTGCCAGGATGTAAATGCAATGATTATTAACCCATTATGTGTATTTTAGTCTAAAATGACTGATTAGATGATCAATTCTCTGATAATTCAGCTGGTTGCAGATCCTCCAGCAACAGACAAATGTAAAACCTCTTGCGGTGATGGTTTGCTGTGTAGTCAGGTCGGGATTGTCTGTCCCTGTAGCGTCGGCATCAGTTGAGCCTGTGAGGTAGCTCCAGGGCTTCCACAGGGAGGAGTAGATCTGAGAGATGGAGCCTGTGTTCTTCATGTTACCTAGGAAACGTGTTGATGAGATGTGCTGTTCACATGGTGGCCACCAAAGCATTGTAAGCAGTGTTTGGTTTGACTCTGTGTCTATTTGGCAAAATTTGGCTCATATCAGCCAACAAGAGTAAAAAAAAAAAAAAAGAATCTAGAGATTTTAAGAAAACCTGTCCTTTTTTCACCTCTTCTGTCAATCCAGCTGTTTTACATGACAGTGTGGTCGATAATGTGAATCAGGAATCAGAGTTGCCATAGCGACAGCAGTGGTAATGTTATTTGTTTTTATTGCTTTATTTTTATTTAGCTTTCAAATCTTACACAGCAACATCAACAGTTAAATATGAGTGAGCAGTAGCGTAATGAGCCAGATATTCTATACATTTATGTAAAGAGTCACTTCTATTTTATTGCTCTCTAAAGAACCCATAATGCATCAGTTCTGTATTTTGCATTGCCTTTTCCCAAGATTAAAAACAGTATTCAATTGCAACAAGTTGCTTTCAACCTATGTTACAGTACCTCTGTAGCAGTAAGCATCATAGAGCACTGTGGTGTTGTCGGCGGTGCTGTTGGGTGTGACGGTACGGACTCCCAGCCGGCTGCCTCCACAGTCCGGGCGGGGCCATGTCACTGGATAGCGGACGCTGCCGTCAGACAGCCAGCCCGGGGCACAGCTGTCCAAACCAGCCTTCCAGGCTAAATAAAGCTGCCCCACTGTGGCCAGCTGTCCCCCCAGGGACACACAGCGGTCCGAGGCTGAGGACAGAGACAACCTGCCTGGGACTGAGGAGTGAAAGACCTCACCTGAAGGATGGAGACATGGAAAAGGGTAAAGAAACAGACAAAGCCTGTGAGATTTCTGCCAGATAAAAACCTGGGATAAAAATAAGTAGGGAAAAAATGACACATAATATTCATATATTTATAATCTTTTGTATAATTTTTTGTAAGTTGTATATGGATTTGAGTATTAAGTATATTAAATCACATTAAAGAATGAGGGCAGGGGGTTGGGGTCATACCATCCAGTTCCTTGGCAAAACAGTACACATCAAACAGCTCTTTCGGATCCCTCTTCCCATAATTCCTTACTCCAGCAGAGTACTCCGTGTGACCATAGCAACCGAGATCCGGCAGCTGGACAGAATAACTGTGGAGATGACCGTGTGTTCGTCATAAATGGGAATGAATCTTGCTTCTTTTCACTGATCACAGGACATAAACAGCATGCATATCTTATGGACATGTTGCTGATGTTACTGTGTGAACGCTGCCTTAGCTAATGTGCCACACGTTTATTTTTCATTAGGACTTTAAATGTCAGCTCGGAAGAGAATTCCTACTCGCAGTCTCGTCTAAAGGGCAAGGGATTAGAATAGATTAAAATACAATTATCAGCAAAGAAACAAAGGGGTTGAAGCAGAGAACATGTTCCAGAAGCAGATTAAGTATCAAAAGTGGTGAATATTAATTGAAACAGCCAAATTACCCAAAATGAAGAAGGGAACAAACAACACACAAAAAGACTAAATGTCTAAATACGAGAGGATTTTCTGTTTCCCCTTGTTATTTTCATTTGCACCAAGTCTGTTGGGTTCCTTAGTCTGACTGTACAGAGTCATCTGAGTTTTGCAAGTTATATTTTATTAAAACATGATTCATATATTATTAGAATCATTTTAAGCTAGGTGACATATAATTGGTCAGAAAAATATGACAAAGTAAGTGGGTAGCAAAATTGGGAAAGTTCTTGAATATCTTACCGTACAGTCTGATCATCCAACCATCCGGTGGCACAGCTGGCAAAGCCATCGTAATATGCTGCCCACAGCTGGGCTGGTGTGGCAATCTGAGCAGAGTTTTCCTGGCAGGCCCGCTGTGCATCAGTGAATGAAAGGGCATAACGGGCGCTGGGTGCCTGGTAGTGAAACACCACACCTAGAAGAGCAGGCACAGAGAAAGCTGTTTGGTAAAAATGTTCAATTCTTTTAATTTGGGAGTTGGCACAACAAAGATTAAAAATCAACATATTAGAGGGACGTAATCAATATGCATATTATTGTGGTCACAAACAAATCAATCTGCCACCATGGCAGTTTGACAGTTTGAATTTTCACCGGTGCTCAGTCCATGCAAAAATCAAAAGAATTACACAATTTATCAAAAACAAAAAAATACTTGCACTGGAGTCACTCATTATGATACTGATGAAACAGTGATACTAATGCTTCATCAGATAAAAAGATGAAAAGGTGTTGGCCTATGTTAAAGCACCATTTTCCACCAGCACAACACATTAAATAAAATAAAAGTCAGAAATCACTCATTTTAAGGCTCAGTCTGTCTGTTAGCAGTTTTTCTCCTCTGTTTCCACTGAGTAGTTGCTGTATCAACCGTTTCTCAGAATGAATTCCTTGATAGTCGCTGCACTTACCAGAGACCACCAGGGGCACGGTGTCTCTCTCATACACGTTACCCATGACAACTTGACAGTGGTAGGTGCCCGAGTCGTTGGTACGGAGGCTGGAGATCTCCATGGTAGCATTCAGAGGATTGGCAGTGTATCCTGGCAGCATGACGCGGCCACTGAAAGCCTTATTCAGCTTGATTACATCACCTTTGGCACAAGAGAGAGAGGTTTGTTTATCACAAATGTTTTCTGGTATATTCTGCAGACTTTACAGATCGAAAATGAACTTTTTAAGAGACCCCAGATGAATAGATGGAGAAAGAGTCTTGAAACAAATAACAAATTCAATTTTGGTCTGATGACTATGAAAAAACTATTTAAAAAATAACTGAGGAAGCCTAATCTAATGCTATGGATGTCATTTTTATATTTTGTCAATCTTTTGCTTTGCAGTATTATTATTATTATTATTATTATTATTATTATTATTATTATTATTATTATTATTATTAGTAGTAGTAGTAGTAGTAGTAGGAGTAGTAGTAGTAGTAGTTGTTGTTGTTATTATATTTGATTCGGTTAGGATTAGAATTAAGGTAGGGTTTGGTTAGGATTAGTTTAGGGTTAGGATTAGGGTAGGGTTATGTCTATGGTTGGTTAGGGTTAGGATTAGGGTAGGGTTATGTCTATGGTTAGGATTAGGGTAGGGTTATGTCTATGGTTAGGATTAGGGTAGGGTTATGACTATGGTTAGGATTAGGGTAGGGTTATGTCTATGGTTAGGATTAGGGTAGGGTTATGTCTATGGTTGGTTAGGGTTAGGATTAGGGTAGGGTTAGGTCTATGGTTAGGATTAGGGTAGGGTTATGACTATGGTTAGGATTAGGGTAGGGTTAGGTCTATGGTTAGGATTAGGGTTAGGTTTAGGGTAGTACACCTGTTGTAGTGTTGTCTTTGCTTTACCTTTAGCTGAAAGCACAAACTGCTCGAGAGGAGGGCCCTGTCCTGCTGTTGGAGGCCTGGTGCGAGTCCACAGGAGGTGGGCAGGCTGGCTGGAGGAGCTGGTCTGCAGGGTGAAGACACAGGGGAGGACGGCTTTGCCTGCCAGTGTTTGTTGAACAGTAGGATGGGTGATCCTACGCATGTTCACTATGGAGGAGGCTTCACCTGCAGAGAAACAACACAACAGAACATCATTGGTGTATGGAGAAATAATTGCAGTAATTATTTCTCCTTTATTGATGATTCACCAGATTTATTGTATAAATCTACTTAGCAGATAAATAACTTCTGCGACTCATTAACCATGTCTCACACACAGGAGAATATTCAGCTGCGACAACACTGAAATGTGTTTATTAGTCAAACACAATGACGTCGTGAAAACATGAGTGTAACCTGTGTTTAAAAAAAAGAATATTGCACATGGTTAAATTCAAGTTATTGGTTATTTCCATCTGCATATATATTGGACATCTTCTGCAAGCTTAACCCCCCCTGAGAGCATCTGCCTGTGCCGCCTTCCCAGCAAATCTCGTGTAATCACAGAATCACAAATAGCAGGGAAGAGCATAAGCGCTCGAACATGACGGAGACTGGGAACGAGAGAGGCCTGGAGGGGGGAGAGCGGAGGGAGGGAGGGAGGCCAAGAGATGGAATGGATTGAAATCGTGGGACGTTTGATGACAAGTGTGTCCTGTGTTATGGTGGTGACAGATGGGACAAAAGACAGACAGCCTGGAACGAGGACCAGGGAGCTGGAAGTGACATGAAAGGACACTAACTGTCATTAACAGGTGTTATCTCTAATTCCTGTTCTCCAAAGTCCACGGAGCTGTTTAGATGAGAGGAAACACACCACTATAGGGTTTTTATTAATGCGTCCGTTTTTGAATCTGCAGATTCCAGTGAGGTCTTTCATATGATTCTCGCACCGGTGATGTCACAAACATCTACCTGACTCTTAAATCATGGACTATTCAGCTTTTTAATGGAGCACAAGGACTCTGGCGTGAACCAACTGGTGTTATTCCACCGCTCTGAGGTTCAAAGCTTTAATGGACCCAGTAGATAAATGTTCCTTTTTCATCCCCTGGCTGGATTTTATCTTTAAACACCAACAGACTGGACTCAATGTGAATAACCCGACATCACAGACCTGTTCTGTACAGTAGTCAGACAGTATTAACCATTAACCTGCTCAGCTGTTATCCATGTGTCCCAGATTGATGACCTTTCTTTGTGATCCTATATGACAATAAAGCGACTTGGGTCAAAATTAAATAGCTACTTACAGCTGTTTCATTGTATTTATTGGGGAGATCCTTAGATTTAGATGATTTAACATATGCCTGGATGTGGATTATTAACTTTCCTCCATCAGAGCCTAAAGACTATGGTTATATTTTAAATCTGGAAATAAGAGACGAACAGCTTCCATCGAACCTGGCAGTTGGAGGAAAAGTAATTATGAAGAACAACTTATCTTTGCTACAGGCAGCCGACAGGCTCCATGTGGGCCCTCAGACCCCTGATACTATCCACCAGACACTTGCAGCTCAGACATGCTTCGTCTTCTTTCCTCCATAACTGTGGATTTTATGCATGGCTGTAATGGAACAGATGGTCAACTAAACCTGCGCAAATGGGTTTGGAGGTGTTCCAGCGCCATCCCACCGCGCATGTCTGCAAACATCCTCACTGTGTCAACTTTCACTTACAACACTCAAATTAGTACACACCTGTTCCGTGTATTTATGTCGATGGAAATTTTAATTGGGAAGATATTTTATTTCCATTTATCCTGGACTAACTACTCTACTGCTTCCTTTATTCCTCGCCCCCATCCCTCCTCTCGTTTGTCCTCATCCCCTTGCTCCCTTCCTACACCTCCCTCCTCTTTCACTCAACACTCTTGACTATTGTTCCTTTATGTCCAAAGCTGCTGATTAGTTGCTGAGGCACTTGGAGATGAAGCGGTTGAAGGGAACAAAGCGAGAAGGTTGAGAAAGGAGGCTGACAACGGAAAACTCACCCAGGCCTGAATAGAGAAGCAGCATCAGAGCAAAGAGGGTCTGCCGCGCAGCTGCACACAGGGTGAGCCCCATCCTGGACCTGCAGAGAGACAGAGGGAGAGAGAGGGAGAGAGAGAGAGAGAGAGGGAGAGAGAGAGAGAGAGAGAGAGAGAAGCTTTAGATCAGATTAATCCTGAGACACAGACAGTTTGTTTTCCTTTCACACAGTAAAGTGAATATCACATTTCATGTAACTGTAAACGGAACACGTCTTACAGCGATAGCGTTTATCGCTGCCTCTGCACTACATATGCAAAAATATTATGACATTATTTGTTCATGCATATTAATTTGATTTAATCACACACACACTAATGGCTGAACGATAAATGGTTCCATAAACGCGGTCCATTTTTTCCTGCGGCAGGAAACAGTTTGGTGGTTTGTAATTGAATGAACAGATGAAGTGCTGCCTGCTCTTGTGTGAGCCTGACAACCCCTCCACAGCTGTTTGATTTGTCAGACCCCTTCAAAGCCAATTAGACCCTTTCAGATCCACCCGACTGTGATAACACAAAGTCGTGCTTCCCGGTTACCAGCTGAAAAACTGAGACAAATAGTTTTCACCTCATACTTCCATTTGTCCTTTTCACACACACACACACACACAGACAGACAGACAAGTGTCATTCATCGAAAAGAGCCGTCAGCCATGAGATCAGTGTTTACGTGTTGAGGTAAACGTCAGGTGTGAAGCCACAACAGGTGTCATAAAGCAGCAGCATGAGATCTTACCGACACAAACCGACTGATTAGCGACATTCACAAATGTGTTTTTGTTTGGGTAAATTACACCTACTTTCTTTTGTTTGTCTCTCATCATCATCATCAGCCTCCCAATTATATCATCTCCCCTGTGGCCACATCTGCAGAAAACACACCAAATCTGCCGGATGGCCTGGAAGACTGAATCGCTGTAGAAGCCAGTGTGCTGCAAATGAGCAGCATTAACATGGTACCATACGCAGTGATGGATAAATGTAATATATTCATTAATTATTGGCCTAATTGCATACTAACGAATAAACAACGCGGCTGTGAGGACACTGAAGGACTAAGACACAGTTCACTGGAGCTTGGTTAAATTGCTCATTCAGTAGAGTGTGAGAGAGGTCGTAAACTGTTGGCAAAGAAATGAGACAAACGTGACCTTTGAACTTATTCCCTATGAGAGATAGGGGAATGCCCTATCAGACACATTACATTACATCCACAGCCCCGTGCTCCAACACCTGAGCTACAGGTGCCTATAACACTAAAAGTAATGGTGTCCATCAGATATTGTGAGGAGTGGTTGGATTGTATTGATAAAAAAAATTGGATCAATGAAATCATTCTTTTCCCATCCAAAATGTATCTATCCAAAATCCACTTTGAGCACAATGCGGTGATTCTGGTGTTTTCCTGCTGCACCACACAGAAGGAACTCTACCACCAATTAGAAGCGAGCTGCTGACTTTGAGTTTTTGGCATGGAGCCCGAAGCTTCTCCGTTCAATGGAGAGACGCCTGAGACATCGCTTTATGGCCCCGCACTGGTATGAGATGGAGATGAAGAGGAGGCTATGCTGTTTGAAGTGAACACAGCTTTGTTTTATTCAGTCGTGCTGATTGGAAGGGGACAGTGATAATTCTATAATTATTCATTTATTCATTTACTTAAAAATAGGTTCTACCCTTGCGTGCATTACCAGCCGAAGACAATTTAAAGAAGCTGAATTAATTTCAGAAACTGGTCCAACTTGTTTTTGGCTGTCGAGACTTCCCTCACATGAAATAAATAATGAATCCTAGAAAGCGAGTGCCTCTTTGCATTCACCAAGGTAACAGTAACTCATTCCATCAGAATCCCCCAATGGTCGGAAAGACGATTATGCAACACCAGCTCGGCCCTTTATACGTTTCAGGAATAATGGTGGCTCTCTTTTCCGAGCATGTGAAAGCTTAGTTAAATGTTCAACCGCATATGGAGCGTTTGAGTAAAAAAAAAAAAACATCCATGAGCACTTGGGGACATCTGCAATGGAAACACTGTCATTAAACGACAATTTGTCTGTGTGATTTAATCGCGGCAGTGATGGGGATTCTGATGAGGGTGAGGGCCCCACTGTGCCACACACTTTGAGACATCCCACCAATAAGGTGGGTTAGGAACTTGTGATGGGCTGTGACAGATTGGGGTCGAGCCATTGGGCTCTTTGCATGTTGAAGGCTCGCACCATTGGATGAGCACGCTGGGTGTGTGACAAGAGATTTCTAAAGGTTTGGAGAGGGTCATGACACAGAGGAGTTTGCCCAGCCTTGCAAGCAGAGAGCATTAGAGAGCGTTGTATGTGAATGCCTGGGCCTGGCAGGGGCCCCAGCTACCATCCACAGCAACAGAAATCAGAGTTCGGCCTATGCGCATCTCTATGGATGCGTCATAACATGCAAACCGTGTTTCTATAGACACGGCCCATTCAAAGTTTTACGACATACAGTGCACCAGGCATCCAATCACACCAGCTGCATACTAACCACTGCCACCTTTTGTTAAGGACGAAACATCAGATGTTGTGAACGCCTCCCTCTAAATCGCCCCACTTTGCATTCACGGGCACGGTCGTGTCTCGAGGAGAAACGAGCCAGAAGTCTCTAAAACGCTCCAGTGGACGTCAATGCGGATGTCCGTCCGACAACGCTGTCTGAATAGGACGCGTTCTCGGCTCGTTGTAAGAGCCAGTGAGCAGAGTGACAGAGATCCAGAGGGAGCCAACGCATGAGGCTGGCAGGCCCTCAGCACTAAGCTGCCAATCAGTTGATGCTGGAGTTCACTTGGCCTGATGATCGTCGTGACGCAGGCGAGAACGGTCCCCTCGATCCCAAATACAGGTCATACAGGTCATACAGGTCATACAGGTCAGGAAATGGTGGGAAGGAATGGAAAGGAAGTTTGAGGGCAAAGTAGTGGAGAGAGTGGAGCATGTTATCTTTGCTACTGCTGATGCTGTGTGTGTGTGTGTGTGCGTGCGTGTGTGTGTGTGTGTGTGTGTGTGTGTGTGTGTGTGTGTGTGGAAGAGGTTTATTTAATCAGGGCAGCTTTGGTCCCATGTTGATCGATGACATAAGCACAAACACATATACAGCTATTGTGATGGTATAGCTACTATGAAGCTCTACATTAAATCCAATGCAGAAAGCAAGTCACTGCGTTCAGCACTGAACACAATGCACTAAAATACTCACAACAACACAAGCACACACAGTGCAGTCCCTGGCCTAATGGTACATATTTGATTACGTTTCCTGAATCCTTTATAGCCGACAAGACAACTAATAAACTTTATGTACACAGTGGCAAGAAAAGGGTTTGTCAACCCTGTAAAATTACCTTGTTTTCCAAATGAATTGTTCTGCTCTTCCTAAGTGGAGACAAACAATATGCGCCTAAGGTAATAAAAAACGAACAATTAAAATCCTTTGTTGTTTTTTTAATACACTCTCTTTACGTATTATCGCATATGCATATACATATATACACAAAGTCCTGGAAGAGGCTCTTTGCAGCGTAAGCTGTAACCCCATAAATAATGCAGTCAGAGCAGATCAACACTCCGCTGAATCAGTGATCAGCAACGTAGCTTTTGTTACTTTGACTTTTGAAAGGCTAAAACTCTCGAGATTTTATTTGCAACAATTTTGTTTGGACAAAAAAAAAAAGAAAATCACATTTTCCAGTTTCTGCTTGGTATTCTTCACAATATTATTTTGCCACCAGCAGAGGAGAGCTCACGGAAATACATTTCTGATTACTTTTTTTTTTTTTTTTTTTACATTAAGTTCCAAAACATTCTGGGGGCAACAGCATGTTAAGAAGAAGCAGCAGCAGAATTAATGAGTAAAAATATGATTTGGCTTGAAAGGCTTATTGAAACTGAAGCAGGAACAGAGTCAAACTATCAGACTACAGGGACCTGACAGGAGGAGCTGATTCCTAAGGTTATTATATTTATATTGCCGTTGTGACAACAACACAATTCCACACTGAAAGCTCTTTGAAAACAATGCACTGAAGACTATATTAAGACTATAAGACTTTATATTTTGTTCTTTATTTCTTGTTTGGCTGCAGCCGGTCCATTCCAGTTAGATGCACGAATGGAATTTGAACTTCGACTTCGACTGAGGCAATCTTCATTAATGACATGTAAAGAAAAAAAAAAGAAAAAGGAAAACGCACTGATAGCATGTTGCAATCGAGATGTGGTATCATAAAAGAGACATTAAACCGGAGTGCATGAACAATAATTGCTGGAGAAATTAAAAACAGAGAAAGTGCTGGGGGAGAGTGAGCAAAGCGGAATCATTTATTCACTTCCTGCACACAAAGGCCCAGATAGCCTTTGTGTTTTGTGTTCCTGTGTGGTGACTAATCACACTCAAAGCCACTAATGACTCATGCAGTTCTGGCCTGGGCTTCAGATGGCAAGAGGACTTTGGAAAAGCTGCTGGTCCCCCGGATTCCTGATTACACACTCCATCCTCTGACACTGAGACCATTGATGTCACTGGGCACGGAGACAGGGGTTACTTGAAACCGTCTCCATAACACATTCAGGGGCCAAGTTAAAATTTGGCTGGATGTGTGTGCAGCAAAGCGCAGAGAGGAGGCAATTTAGATCAGTCTGAAGGATCCTTGACAGACCTGGATAGTGAGAAAGCAGCAGTGCGGAGAAAACCACTCGAGTCGTGACTTGGACTTGATCAGTTCACATTTATTATTCAGGATTGTACTGATACACTGTACACTGTTGTTTAATGCATGTCTCATCAATGATATAGCATCTCTCTGTTTCCAACCATCCTGTTGGGGTGTTTAGAAGAAGCTGAGAAGCTGCACTCAACAGACCTACAGCAGATGATCTCAGACGTGCTCAGTTTCTCTCTCTCCACCTCTTTGTCCACAGCTTCTGACATATATTTATTATTATCGTTTTGGGAACATGGCTTTTATGGGAACTAGGAACCAGATTAACTGGAATCAGTCTCAGTCTCAGGATCAGATCTCACTGGCTTGTTATTTGTTAGCAGTGAAGCTGCATCATTATGTTAATATATATTAATACAGTCATGCTGCCATGAAAACCAAAACAATGCGATGAGAAATGCAAAAAGATGATCACAGGAAGCTCTAGAGTTGGACCTATACACTATGAATGACCCCTTTTCATTTTATTGAAGCTGTTGAAATGTATTGTGTGTAAAATGTTAACAGCAGAATTGAGGGGGGACAAGGATTTTGGGATCAGAGGTCAAACATGTATCTAGAGGCTGCCACTTGCTGTCTGAGTGGCCACGACCCCAGCTGTGTCGAAGAGAAACCAAAGGTCAAAGGTGACGGTTTGGAGGTTAGCTATTGGCAACAAAGCCAATAAAGGATCCAATGTGTGCGACCGCATTCATCTGAGTATATTAAACGTATCCCTCCACATCAACCCACGCTGTTTGTCTTGGATCACCAGAGCTACCATAAAGACAGTGTGTTTTTTTTTTTAATCCACAAGCTACAGTATAATAATAGACGCAAATATAGGCCCACTGGTGGGAATTCATCCAGGAATTCATCTTTAATGATGCGCTGAATCTGTGGACTTTCAACTAAGTAAGGAAAGGAGAGAGAGAGAGAGCTGTGCCCTTCAAGTGTTGGTCACCGGTGCCAACTGTGTTCTCGCTCGCTCGCGCATCGGCAGTTAACCAACAAAACAGCTGAGGAGGCAATTCAGACAGCGAGACACTAAAAGGTAAAACATTCAAAAATTAGCACAGCAGCAATAACAATCTCTTTGAAAGGGCCTAATCGCTTTAACCATCACTACATTACAGAGGCTAATAAAACATCTGTGCTGCCTTAAAGAGCTTCTTCTTCTCTTGCTGTTGAGCCAAACATTTGTTGTCCACCCGTCGCCACTTAAAGCAAAGCCCTGCAGCCAAAGAGACAAAGAGAGGCACCTTTCTCTCTTTGTGTGGGTGAGCTCTTTAGCTGTGCTCTCATCTGTGCTTGCAATGATTGGCCTGGTGGGCTGTTTTGGTCCCGCCCCTGGCTACTGAAGACTGAAGTTGATTGATGGATTGGTATGTCCAATCCCTGTTGGGTTCGGTTACTGGGAACTCATTCGCCAAAACGGTTTCAATATCCCAGGGATAGAGAGGGAGACATAAGAGTTTGACTTTATATCTGATAGATGAAAACGCAAACTGCTCACTGGTCTTTTTCCCTCTGACAAATTTCTCCACTTGGATGGTTGGATCACTGGGCTCTGAGATCAGAGAGCTGTCCGGTGCTGAAACTGTGGACAGTTATTGCTCCAGTCATTGTTAGTCTAAAGGTTGGCCGTAAAACAGACAACAAAGTTCTAAGACCTCATAAAATTTTCACTTTAGTTCAGAGTCAAGCTCTCACTTGGATCTGCAGTTTATGAATTACAGTAAGAGCAAAATAAAAAGCAGCACTGCAGCAAATAGATTTAACTTATTTACTTCACGTAAAAAATTGATCCGAACATCTTCAGCGCATTTTCAGGGGAACATAACCGTTAAGCTACAAGACTGTGCTTCTCTCAGAGGTAAGGTTTTTTTTAATCATACCTAGGCCTAGGCACTTAAGTAGGTGCTGGTGCTGATTTGCATTCATATAGTGCCATTCTGTTAGCCATTAATACTGTATAAGGAGGAATTCACTCCATAATCGTCTCTAATAGTGACATATTGGAAGGGGCACTTTTAAACCACAGAGACCAATATCAAAGCCTGGCTGAGAATTGCCTTTGGCTTCGTCTGAAAATACGTCATCGGCAAGACTCTGAAAATGCATCCATACCAATGAACTGGGGAGGAAACAGCAAACGGTAGAGATCAGCACGGCTTAACTGTCTCCGCTGATTCATTTCATCCACAAAGAAAATGACTATTATCAGTTAGGACTGCCCCTAATTGTTACTTTCGCGATTGATTAATCTACAAATGAGTCTAGTAAATGTCAGAAAATGATGGAAAAAGTTTTCCAAAAGGCACTGTGATGTCTTGGAATATTTTTTTATGATATTTTGTTCATATTCCAGAGATAATCAATTGAAAATAATGTAATAGAGACAAAACAGCTAATCTCCTCATGTGAGGGGGAAATATCTGAACAATTAAATGACTCAACAAAACAGAAAATGAAATGTGGGTATGTTTGGCATTTGTAACCATCGTTTTTGTCTCATATGATTAATTGATTGTTCGATCAATCTTTCAAGCTGGAGAGTATTTTATCCTTTTTCAAAAGCACCTCACCCGACACTTCCCCCATTCCCCGCTGATGCAAAGTGACTCCTCAAATTGCTAAAGGCTCAGAGCCAGACATGCTAAACAATACTGGCTGATTGAGTGCAAACTGTGCAGCCACAGACAGGGAGGCAGCTGAACGCAGCTCAGACCCTATTTTAGAATCAGAAGCTTTTGTTCCCAACATCTCACTGTCTGATTCCTCTGCAAGTATATACACACAAACACACACACACACACACACACAACTACTGTACGGTGGGTGCTCAGATGCCATTTTAGACAACACACACACATACACACAGACTGAACGGAATAAAAATGCATGCTGTAAACTTTCAGCCGGGCCGCATAGCCTCATTTCCACCATTCCCCTCACTCCCTACCCCACAGGCCCAACTTTGTGGTCGCCTCACACATGCTTTTCCTCTTTTCCAGACTGGAGCCTGTGCAGAATGCGGCGTTGCCTAGTTAACTTTGTCCTGCTTCATGGCACTGACACACAGCTGGTGGTGGGCGCTCTAACAAGGCCAAAGGAGAAAAAAGAAGAAAGGACTTAAACTCCTCCTGACTGCAGCGCTGAATAGAAACAGAACGGGCTTTATTGGGCTGCAGGGGCTCTCATATTCGCAGACAATACAGCTCATTTGTCAAGGTGACCCAAACTGTTCTCCTCCTTCACTGTGTTTGCACATGCCGGTGTTTGTTTACAGAGCAGGCAGTCATCAACGCAACGCTCTCATTTAGCTGTCAGTGCAGTTCTTGAGGTATACATAAGGTTTTGATTTATAAATGCCTTAAGCTGTGCACCCAGGGTTACATTTTTCCATTTCTGGTAAACGTCATCTAAGAGGTGGTCAAGATAACTGTAATTTTTAAAAACAGAGCGACAGAAACAGATATACAACAGATAACAGGAATTTGTGCCTTTAAATTGTAATGAATATTTTATAGCAAATTCTGTTTATTTAGTATTTAGTGTTTGACTATAAAAGTGTCTTAATCCTGCAATTTACTGTAAAAAAAACAAAAATGTCCAGTTGTTTTTACAGAAAAAAACTGGCAGCTGTGGTTACCAGAATAATTCTGTAAAAAATACAGTACAGATGTAAACAACTTTACAGAACAACTTGTAAATTTTACTGGTATTCAATGTACAATAAACGATAACTGGATGTTAATTTTACTAGTATTCAATGTAAAATAAGCAAAATCTGCATGTAAATTTTGCATAAATAATTAGTATAAAAGCAGCATTGTCCTGTTAAATGAGCAGTAAAGGACTGTATAATCTACAACTTTAAAATGTATTTTTGTTAATTAAAATACAATTTTAGGATGTAAAATTTACAAGTTGTTCTGTAAAGTTGTTTACATCTGTACTGTATTTTTTACAGAATTATTCTGGTAACCACAGCTGCCAGTTTTTTTCTGTAAAAACAACGGAATTTTTTTTACAGTGTGCCATGGTTTATTGTAAAACCTAATGTTGGCAGGTGTTCAAAAGCTCTGGACTGATTTCCATACTGGACTTCACAAACACCTGTTCAAGTGTTCAGCTCTGCATCAGTCCAGAGAGAGCACCATCCCACCATCATCCGATTCCTTTCTGAATCACCGGGATCTGCATAGGAAGCACAAAGTTCTCGTGGTATGATGAGAACATCTCTCTCCCGAGATGTTAAGGACACGCTGACAAGGTTACTTGGCAGGTTGATGATTTATGCATGTCCCTACATGGGCCATAAATATAGACCAATATTAAAAGCTCTGACCTTGTAAATAATTAAAAATATCCCATCCTGGTGCGATCTGTGTGAGGCTGAGGCTGCCATCATGTATCTGCACATGTATCTGCAAATACTACCTTTATATACATATATATACACACACACACACATATGTGGGAAACTGACTTGCCCTGTCTGTCTATATATATATATATATATATATATATATATATATATATATATATATATAGTGGGAAACTGACCTGTCCTGTCTTGCTCCATTCATAACCATAACCATTCCTGTTTCTTTAACGTACTCCGGGAGGGAATCAGTGGGAATATCACTCTTCCAGCAGCAGCTGAGAGAAGGTCTCAGGTCTCAGGAGCTTCCCACCACGCGGTGACTTGAAATATGACACATGACCAAATCATTTCACACATCCTGCATACGAGGCAGATCATTCCCGGTGCTTTGGCTCTTACCTTATCTCCACAACAGGAGGTGCGTAGTGACGGTGCGGTCCTCTGGAATGCCTCGGTGCCTCGGTGCCGGTGTCCTCGCGGCTCCCGCAGGGTGCAGGGAGGCAGGCGGCGGCAGGGGAGTGAAGCAGCAGGGTGCGGATGGAGAGGAGAGCGGGTGAGTGTGTGTGTGTGCACAGCCGCTGCGCGTCTTGGAGTTCACGCTGCCTCTCCAGCCTTCTCCTCTCCACACTGAGCAGCAGCCGCTGCGCCGTCCACCCTCACTCTATCACCGTGGACACGCGCGCACACACACACACACACACACCGAGGTGCTCCCTCCTCCTCCTCCTCCTCCTCCTCCAGCAGCCACACTGAGGGAGTGAAGCAAAATCAGTTTGAACAAAGAGGCAAGCGGTGATGGGCAGACGGCTCCATTCAAAGATGGAGAGAGGAGCGTGGTGGAGGTGGTGGAGGTGGTGGGGGAGAGGGTTGGGGGTTGAGAAAGAGAGGGATGGGGGATGTACCTCATATGACCGTAATCCGATTCCTGCATAAACCTCAGGAGGTTGATCCGGTTCCTGCTTTCACATTTTACATGAGCTTATAATAAAAGTCTGACCATCACACACACACACACACACACACACACACTTATATGTAAAACCATGACAACTTAAATCAGCTCCCACAGACAAAACAATGACCACACAGCGTCCAGCAGTGTGTGTGTGTGTGTGTGTGTGCACAGTGTATAGTCCACGCTGATTGACAATGAGCCTCAGCTGCAGCCACAGGCGCTGTCCCAGGCAGCATGTCATCCCCACAGCATGCAGGGTCAACACAACACAACACAACACAACACAACACAGAGGCAGTTCGCACATGATTAAGAAAGGATGGGGGTGTTGTGTGTTTGTTGCCCAGACCACATGGTTCAGCCACACTGATCTCCATCCATGATAAAGCAAAAAGGAGCAACACACTCTTTTTTTCACTTCTTATAAAGTAGACCTGCAGTCTGTTGCTCAGGATGGTTTTGAATAATGCATCTTCCACTTGAAACGGAGGCAGGAGCCAGAGCTGAATCTTAATAGAGCCAGTAATCATGACAACCAGGTGGAGTCACAGATTAGTCAGAACATCTTAACGGCAAAAGAAGATTAAAATGAAGGAAATGTGTTGACAGTGATTTTCCCTGGAGTCAGCGATGTTTGGAGATGCGTGATGTCACCGAGGCTGTGATCAAACACTCGGCGTGCAGCACACAGCTTTAAACTTTTCTCTCCTAAGCTCCGAAAATGGAGGCAAGTCAGGGGAAGAGAGGGAGTCAAATATGACACGTCTTTGTGCTGATGTGTTTGTTTCTGCTCGCAGCTCTAACACAACAAGGAATTCAGAGCTGATTGGCGGATAGACAAGGTCGACTGCAGGGACAGAGACTTGGTGTCATTCATCTGGAAATTGATCCTGTGGAAATGAAGCTGAGGGCAGATCGTCTGTCCACTGGGCCACCCAACAGTTTCCAGTCCGCCGAGGTACGAGAGTTTCCAATAACAGGTATTGATTCATTCCATTACTGTTATTGAACAGTGTAGCCTTACAGTGTGTTGTCTCCTGAGGCACGTTTTTACAAGGACCGGTGGATAGTGTGGGAGTTTCTGCTGTAATCTGGAAGATGCAGCTTTGACGAGGACGTGAGTGCAAATATGAGATAAGGGCCGCTCCCGGTGACACAAACACGTTTTGTCCTTGTCAGCAAATAAATCTGCAGAACCGAGCAACTGGACAAGACACGAGGGTAGGTGGGAGTCAGGTGGGAGTCAGGTGGGAGTCAGGTGGGAGGCAGCTCGACATCTTCTCGGCAATGTTTCTTCTGTCCGTCATCTAAACACCTGCCTGTGCTCTCATGGTGTGGTGATAGATTTTTCTTTTTTGATAGAATGCAAAAAAGAAAATATATTCCGTCTGCATTCACTGGCTGACAGACACACACACACATGCCTGTACAGGGGGTCCTCGTGTTACGACGGAGATCCGTTCCTGAGAATGTGTCGTAACCGAATTTCGACGTTAGTCGGAACATACATTCATTGTGCATACATTGTGCCACTAGATGTCGCTATAACACCACCCTACAATAAGAGTTTACTATGGTGAATTGCCTTTTGTCACTGTAGGGGTTGATATCGTGAGTGTAATGAGCCGGCCATTTCACATAAGTAAACACAAGGCAGAGTAGCCTAGCTGTGCTGTGGAGGTGCTGGAGAGCCGGTAGGCGTGCTGAGAGACAGAGAGAGCGCTCACCAACTAGTTCCAGTGCAAAGTCTGTACGTATTTACAGGGCAAACCGCTTAAGCCGAAACAAGGAAGTTCACGGGAGATGTGTCGTAACCACGAAAACAACGTATCTCGCGACCGTCGTAACTCGAGGACCCCCTGTACTTTTCTATTTGTCATTTACATAACGCACTACCAAGCTCCTTTAATCTTGACCATCTTAACCCTACCACTCCAAAAACATCTCAATCCAATCGCCTCACTGAGTCTCATATAGCAACATAAACACACACACACACACAGATACAAACATTACTTTAAAGACGTGCACGTTTGCAGACGGGTTTGTTGAGGCAAGCAGAACCGCACAGAGAGAGAGATTCATCCAGCTCTGTTTGCATCACACATTCCCTCAGATCATGATGCGAGGACGAGAGGGGGAAAGTTGCTGAAGCACTCAACACAACCCTGTGAGTTTTACTGCAAAGGCCTCAGGGAACTGCTCCAGGAAGCTGAACACATGGAAACAGCCAGCAAAGATACAACCAGTGTAGCAGGATGGAGATGTTTGGTGTTTGCCCCATTTAGCTTGTGCTACAGCCTCACGGGTTCAACAACAACCTGCGAATTATAAATATTGATGTGTAAGTGTATATCTGAGCCTGTTTATGCCTGTTGAGTTTGGAGATTCAGTGTTGGATTATGGGTTTGCAGGACATACACACTGAATAAATTCACACCTACACACGCGCACACAAACACCCACACACACAGACACAGAAGGAGGTTTGACTCAGCCTTAATGTGAGCTGTGACTTTTAGAAATGTCAGGCACTTTGCCAAACAGACAAAGAACGTCAGTCACTCATGGGCAAAGAAGCAGCCAACCACGCACAATGGAGGAGACGACAATACACGAGGGCGGCCTGATGAGGATGATGACACAGAAAGACCTTTGGACAGAATCACTCTACATGGGCTTTTCATTTTCAGGGTGTTGCCGTTCATGCAAACAGATCAAACAGACCAATAACCCGGCCACATAAAGAGAGGGGGAAACAGGATATCTCGCAGGAGGCAGAAGTCTGAAGTGAGCTCAGCTTTATTAACTCCCGTCCTGGTGCTGATAAAGCAGTGGTGCAGACTCGCACAGCCATCATGCTGTGTTTAAGTGTTTCGGAGCCACAAAAGCCCATCTGGGTGTCAGCAGTTATGGAGGAAGTCGGGGAGACATGGTGGCCCATGATGTTAACTACATGGAAGACCTCCGTAGTGCTTAACCACATGTCTGCTAGTTTTGGACTAGCGTTTGCCTAATGTTCTCAGCTGGTCGACTTTCGTGTCCATATCCAGGGGGCTGCATTTTAAGGCTGATTGCATCACAGGACCGTCCCATGAATACAACTAAATCATCACCATGACAACCAAGCAAACCCCATCTGCTGATAAATATGATGAGATGTGTCTGAAAGCACTGGAATTCTTTTTTGTTGTTCAATCGGTCAAATGAGGGAATAAGGAGTTTGGAGGAGAAGATAAAAAAAATCAGCTACAAATTCCCAAATCCAGACTGGGTTCACAGTGACGTTACAGATGTGTGAGCTCTGCGCCTCCGGATCTATTTTCAGCTTTTCTCTCGATCTTTTTTTTCTCTTTATCTTTGAAGTGTGGCGCTCACGTCAGATTTGCACTTGTCTGCAGTGCAGCTGAGGTGCTAAGTCTTTTCATTCAGATTGGATGATGACAGCTTCAACATCCCAACCCCCCGCTACACATTCAAACGCACACACACACACACAGGCATATGCACATTCACAGTGGAAAAAAACCTTTTACATGCTCAATTAAGCACTGATCTACCTTGGCAGTTAAAATTCAGGTCATGTGTGGAGGAGCAGCTGTGGTGCTCTCTCTCTCTCTCTCTGTGTGTGTGTGTGTGTTTTCTGATGATGTTTCAACTCATGTAAATGTGATTGTGTACTTTTTCATGCATGATTGGGGAGAATTTGTTTGACCAAAATAATGCCCAGTGTGTGTGCGTCCATGTGTGTGTGTGTGTGCGTGTGTGCGTGTGTGTGTGTGTGTCTAATGAGCTCCCGTGTGCAGCATCTGTGGTCCGGGTCACACTCAGCCTCCATCCTCCTGCTTTGACACAGCTCTGAAAGCAGGAGGAACTTGTGTCACACACACAGAGGAGAACAAAACAAACACACACACACACACCTGTCAGGAAACACGTTCTTTAAGAGCGCTGCGTTCAGAGACGCAAAATTTAAATTGTGAAAATGGTACACACAGACAAGCAAAGGCCACAAACCATGAGCTACATAAAAACAAATTAACCAGAATTTGAAACTTGATAACTAAGTACTCACTTCATCATATTAGTCTGTGCAACAAGTAGTATAATATGAATGTGACGTTAGCTGTGGGCAGCCTGACAGGCTCACACCTCTGTAGCATGCAATAACTCATCATAAGTCAAAGGTCAACATGATTGTCTGTCCTCAGCTCTTCTGTCTTGTCGAACATCCCATTCTCCTCCACAACATCTGCCCTGCTCCACACAGGGATGCAGATTGTTACATAAGAACCACAGCTTTGACTCTGTGTCTTCACTGCTGCAGGTAAGACTTATAACAGTTGGCGTGACATTAGACTGTTTCACTGTTATTGCCTCACTCTGCCTCCTTGACATTGACGAAATGACTCTGACTAAATGATCTCGTGAATCTGCTCACTCACTCCTTAACCTACTTTACTGCAGATTTAACACTGTTTCATCAGCCTGGTTTTTCCCTCCAATCCCATTCAAGTTGCTCAAAACCATTCTCCACTGCAACTGTGTCAACAGATGATGCCTCGCTATGTTCAAGGACTATATTTCATGACAGAGTCAACATCTCCCCTTAAATTGTTAATAACCCTGATCCCTGTCCCTTATCAGCTTTCTCTGTACTGAAATAAAAAAAAAAACAGGCACCTTCGCAATTTCCATTTACTGCAAACGCGGCAGACTGTGCAGAGAAACGCACAGTTAATCCATTGTTTACACACGTGATTGTTGGCTTAAGCCCAGAAATGAAAAATCAAATTAGATCAAATAGTAACGTAAAGCCATAACAGGGTGGTAATAGAGAATACACTTTCATGCTTAGCAGACTCATGTATGTGGATGGGGGAATAATGCTAAAATAAACTGGATCATTTCACAGTATTTAACAGTGGGAAATAAGACCCTGTCATAAAGAACGTTGTGGAGCCACAAAATGTTTTGCACAATAGCTGTAAAAATGCTGTTATTCATGATGGCGGCTCGTTTTTCTCTCCAAAACCTGTAAACCTGGTGAAAACATGCATCCCCTTTGTTTGTACGTGTCTGTTGGGCACGTGCACACACACACACGCACGCACACACACCACGTTTTACACCTCTAATGAAAAAGCCCATCTGTTTGTTTTTCCTAATTATCCAACATTTGGCTTGTCAGAACATTAACACAGCGTGAATTCAACATATTTTTTTTGAAGAACATAACTTCATTAGAAATATTGCACATCTTGAAGGTGGAGGATTATTAAACCACTGCCAGTTAGCGCAGGCTCACGTGGGCTTTATAGCCAATATGGTGACTTACACAAGATTAGGAATTTGGCTTGTGAGAGATACATGGTTCTCATATGATGGCAGTGCTACAAATATATAATGAAGTATGTTCGCTATAGCAGAAGCCACCTCTGAGTCAGCACTATACAACTGTTAGGTTGATAATTAATAACAGCTTACTAATGCACTTAAACCTGGTTAACTGTTTACTCTCTGTTTTTTCATTCATTCCGAACCATCAGGAATCTGATTTTAAAACCTATTTTGTAATTTTGTGTTTCCATGACTTCATTCCGTGACACAAATAAAAGAAAAATCACTGCTATGCCAAAACATTAAAACCAGGTGACGCTGTGGCTGATCAGTGTATTTTACATACAGATATGAGATTGGCATAAATTGTGTCGTCCGTCTGCAGCAGGAGGAAAATAAGCATGTCTCCCAAAATGTCAAAGGATTCATTCTAAAGATTTGCCCTTCATGCCTCATTGTCATTCTGAACAACCGTTTGTCCGCTAAACATTGAACATGACTGGCTCTGCCTCTGTCTGTCTGTCTGTCTGGTGACTTGTTGGGTGAGGATTATTCCAACAGCCTTGTAAATCCTTCAGCAGTAAAAAGAGCCATGCCTCACACTGCTGCTCTGTCCTTGACTGAAGGACGCTTTAAAAGCTGAGGAACACTGACATAAAGTACAAATACTCTTTCACATCATTTCATTGATTTTGGCAAATACGCACATCTGGCCAGCTGGCTAACAATCCCACTCATCACCGCGCAATGTTGGTCTTTAACCTCCTTAATTGAAACCTCAGCAGCCTGAGGAGAGCGGCACTGTGACATTTCCTCAGTCCTGATATCAGGTTGCCTCGGTGCACAACACTGTGCCACTAATGGTCTCATCACTGCAACACAACCGCAACAGTATCTCACATCCACAGCTCCCCCTCTTGCTCCCTGCTGTCACTTCCGGGCTAATAAAATTTTTGGAAGAACTTCCTTGAAGGGCACCAACCCGCTGTTGCTCAGCCTGGATGTTCCAGTAAATTACACCTCAGAGTCAGTCTGAAGCAACCGAGAGAGAAAGCGATGAGCAAGGCCTCTGAAACCTCTCTGACAGGGGCTGTTCCTGATGACACCGGGCACACAGTCACATTTGTGTAATAAACCTTGAGGAGTTTTTTGGAACGACAGCCAGGAAGCTCGTTACATCAGAAGCGTCTCATATGCCCTTCCACTCATGACCAGCAGCAGCGTTTATAGCATTTCATCCTTCACATCAGACATTAATTTCAGATAAGGGGAAAGGAAAGGGGGAGAAAATGAAGGATGATGTATTTGAAGCTCAGACAGTGACGCTTTAGGGCCATCTAGTGGATATAATATGCATCACATGGAAGCTAACATGCCAACCTTTTCTTTTTTTTAAATTATGCATGAGATAACAGAACAAACAAGTTAGAGTATAATATCCCAAACACCCATTGGATAATTGGGACTGCTTATCTCACGGATACCACGCAAATTAAAACAAACAGTTTATACTTTTAATTTTAAGCCTTGTAAATGTGACATGATTTATGCTTTTTTTTAAAAATGCAACATAGCAGTGAATGATGTTGAAGTAGTCAGTGGTGTAAAATTTACAACCTGAATAAATGTGCTATATTTTCAGAATAAAACCAATTTTTAATTAAGAAAATGCATAAAGTAAAACTAGTATTGCCGTTTCATTGAAGGATCCTGCTTTAATTAGTATGTTAGCAAATATGGCCATTGCTTTTCACATTGTAACACAGAAAATACATATTCAAAAATATGTAAACAGTTTCAGTCAATACCTGAACGTTACTCAAACATGAATTTATTCCGAGGGGCCGCTTCTCTGCTGTTCACATCTTGTCCAGCAGGGGTCACGCGCTGCCTCAGTAGCTGCCTGCTAATGTGGGTCCTCTTCCCTCAAAAGAAGCTGCAGTGCACCTCCCATTCATCAGTCTTCTTTTATGCACAGTGACAAAGGAGACATCAGATAGGGAAGTGTGGGAAAACACAACAATGCATTTCAGAACAGAGGCACTGACTAATATATGCAAAGTTGGACTCTACACATCACTAATGAATTCCAATCACCACATTTTACAGCACCAACTAAAACAAATCTAAAACTATAATACTGCTATGTTCTCGGAGGTTAGCTAGGGCCCCATAGCAGAGCATCGGAGGTAGGTCGAGGTGAAACAATACCTTCATGTTCAAAAAGGCAAAACACAAAATCCAACTGTGGATTCTTCTCCAGGGACGACACACAGGTGGAACACGAGAAGCCAAGAAAAAACTGAGGCTGGAGCAGCAGCGAGGCAGAAGGTAAACACCAAAACACCAAAAAACAAAAACTTATGTAAAAACCAATTTGACTGGTAGGAACCTCAGAGACACAGACAAGAGATGATGGTTGAACCTTAGAACACAGAACCATCTGGCCACCAAGCAGTCTGAAGACCAGGTTTTTAAAGTGCAGGAGATGAGGTGAGTGGAATCAGGTGTGTGTGGTCTGCTGCCACAGGTGAAGCCAACCACACCTACTGTCCCACACCTGCTCTGGAGGAGAAACAGGAAGAGGAGGAGAGAGCGAGAGAGCACAAGAACCCGCAACACAAAACAGAACCATAACAAAAAAAATTGACTTTATTCTTGCAAGTGTACATGGGACTCATGAAACAGTGATGTGATATTCTTGCAAAAAAAAAAAAAAATCCAAATTGTTTTTGCTCTTTGCCATATTTGCAGGCCTCGCAGGATCTGCATCCATGGTCCACAAAATGAACCTGAAATGATCTGTCTCATTCCTGACTGGCTGCTCGCAGTTTCCCACCCAACTCAAAAGGCGTGAGTCACGAGGGGTCATGTCTGGCCACCCCTCAGGAGAATAACGGGGTCTCTGTCTGCGCCCCAAACCACCAACGGTTCTCCATGGTCCCTATGGCAACAGCCAAGGACCCTGGAAGGCCCCCAGACTGGGGCGTCCAAGCAGATGCCCATAATTAACGTGGCTATATGGCGGTGTCAGTCCTGCCAGTCTGCCTTACATGGGGACAGACCCTCTCCCAGACCTGTCAGAGGCCCATAGGGCCGGGTGAAAAATGACTGCCCTGTGGTGTGTGTGAGTGTGTGTTGGGTGGGGGGTGGGGGGTGAGTAACGTCTGCCCACTGGTGTCTGCCCGTGCAGGCCTGCTGATCATCACACAGTGGCACAATATAAAAATCAGCTTTCACACATGACCAGCTTCCTCCGACAGAAACATTTAAAAATACAGTGACGTAAAAATTTAATTTCATAGACTTTGTTTTAAGAAACGTTCGTACCTTATATCCATTCATCACAAAGCTACCCTGGTGTTGTATATGTGTAAAGTTAATGTTCAGGCTGACATACTGTCATGTCACAGTCTCACTGGGTGTCTGGCTTCTACGGTTGACTGAGAGTGAGATTGTTTCTAATCCTCACATGCATCCAACCTTAAGACACAGAGAGCCATTTCAGAAATATCCATAGGTACTGAAACAACCAGACCCTGATAACACTAATCAGACATTTGGACATGAATCATTGCTCTTTTTGCTCCCAAAACAAAGTTAACGCTGATTCTCGTCTAATTCTAAATAGATTTAAATATTAGCCTGTGAATATTTAACAACGTCAACATCCATAATGCAATCTGTTTATAAGACAAGTAAATGAACTGCATCTGCTTGTGACATATATAACATTACTCTTTAAAAAACAACAACATTCGTTTACACTTACAGTGTGTCATAAACTAATGTTCACCTCGGGGACATAACAAATAAAGGGTTCACGTGTTCTTGATGGTTTCCTGTTTCCGTTGGGTCAATTGATAATAATCAATATCACGGTCCAGAATCAATGATCACAACACCACTGCAGTTTCCTGTCCCCACAGGTCAACTGATCAATGCTGATTAGGTTAAAGACACATTTGTCCGCTGGCGGGCAAGTGACACCAAAGGTCAACAAATGCACTGTCCAAGAGTCCATGAGTTCATCAACAGCCCTGTGGTCAGCGACACACTCTGGGGCTCATGGGGGGGTCAGGGTTTCATCTCACCTCTGACCTGGCCCGGCCCTTTTTGTGGTCATTACATAATAAGATGTTTCCTTCCACGCTGATGAATCTCTTTCGTTTGCAGAACAACAGAGACGTGTGAGTAAAACGTCTTTATGAGGCTGTTCAGCCATTAAAACCACAGAGCAGTGGTCTGTAAAAAACCAGGCTATTGAATCACTATATGGGCTTGTAAATGTGGAACAATAGTAAAGCTACATGGCGGTTAGGAGGTCAATTTCATTTATTATTTTTTTAACCAGTTTTCAGGCCAGTTGTTTTTGTGATTGTGCACATTTCATCATCTAAATAGAATAAAGGAAATATTTGTGTGGAAAGTACATTTTAAATACATAGGCATAGACATAAAATGATGTCATTATGAGGTAAAGAAAAGGCGATAAGTGGAATAATTCCCTGATGTAAAGCTCTTGATGATCACAGACAAAGCTGGAGAATCCGGATCATGAGTATTCTGTCAGGGGTCGTGGGATCAGCGAGCCAGACACTGTTTGTGGGACCTCAAATGCAGGAACACGGGGAGGTGGGAGAGGGCTGTCTGGTACTGAGCCAGCCAATTATACTCTGGCTAGACACATCACACTTACATGTCATACATGTAGGAGTCCTGCGCTGCTGAAATGAAATTCAGACTGAAGTCCTGCTCGTGTCCGCAGACACCTGGTGTTGGCTGAAACAACTGAACACAGCCGTTGTTGTTTTTTTTGTTTTCCAGAGAACACAAAATGTTTCAGCTAACCAGAAATAATAAACAGCGATAACAGGTATGAACACTGACATAGTTTGGAAACTGTGCATGAATGAACATGTTAGTTTGATTGTCTGAAAGCTTGTTTAGTGAGGATAATACATCATAACCACCAGTGTGAACATATACATCATTACACCTGCTTAAAATAAAAGAAACACCCTGTTTGTAATGTTTTAGAAAACAGATTTATATCACATAATAATAAACTTTTTTTATTATGATACATGGTCCTTAATTTTTCCTGTTGAGTTCAAATGTTTCTCTGTTTTAACTTTGTCTTGCAACATTAGTTTTATCTTGCAGCCTTGGAAATAAAACACACACTAATAGATATAACACCATGTGTTAAAACCTGCCACAGAAGCTCTTGCTGAAAATACAAGAAATGTTCAATTGCATATTCATCTGAGATTTTTTTTTCTCACTGGATATCCAATCAAATGTCTCATTAGTAGCCTGCAGTACATGTTACACGGTGCAGTAATCAACCGCCCAAATGTGCTATTTATTGCTGCTGCAGATGCTGTCACAGTGTCCAGGCATTAGTTGTTTTGTGGATAAAATAAACAATGCCATAATTTATGTACAAGAAATGTATGAGAGAAAAAAAACCTTCTTATTGACTTCTGTAAAACCTTAGATCTTTTCTTACTTTTGAAGCCACTGAATTTCAGTTCAATTTCTATAAACACTTTATTACTTTGTAACCTAACTTCAAGACACATTGAACAAAATCCATATAAATAAAGTTTTGTTAACAGGGACATGCTGCTGATACAGTTGTTGTTCGTCAGGGAAACTGTTTGAGAAAAGATCTGTCGATTTGTCTGCAGCTGTATTTGAATTAGAGGTGACAAACTCTCCCACGGCGGGGAGCGCGCGCCCGTTTGGAATTAGCCACGCGCTACGCCCTGCATAGTAATGGCCGCTCGCGCTTTGAGCTTGAACTTGACCGCAGGAATGCGGCTCGTGGGAACGCGAGCTGGAGGGTGCCCTCGTCCATTGACGGCGCGCGGGTCGGTGTCAGCTCTGATTATCATAAAACCCAGCCTCCTGGAGATGAAGGCAGGAGGAGAGGGGCTCGCGCTCCCTCTTTCACACCAGGCCGGGGAGGAATTAACAGGTCTCTGCTGCGGTAAGAAGCTTGTTCTGAATTTATGCACACGTCTGTGCGACGTTTATTACAACGCCTCGCTTATGCATTTAGAGAAAGTGTGTGCGCGTCGTGTCAGGTTGGGTGTGTGGAGTGTTTTTAACACTGACTGTGGACAGATCATGGTTTTACAAAGCATCTTAAATGTATTTTATGTCCCGGAAACAACTGTAAAACAAGTCTGTGACGACTGTTTTGCTACAGTGTGTTTACTGTGTTATACCATAACTGCTGTTATCTGTTTTTTACACGATAAGAACCAAACATTAAGCACTGCATTGAAAAATAATATGAAAAATATAATGGAAATTTGACATTGTTATTTTGTAATATATTCCTCAGATACAAAATTGCATCATTGTGTAGAGTTGAAGGACATATTAGTTTACCTGTAATGTATTATATATATATTTTAACTAAAATACTTTTTTTAATTCCTTAAATCAGTCTGTAAATACAGAGTGTTCTGCCACTGGTTCATTAAAGTAGGCTTAATATGTCAATTTTATTACCGTGTGTATTTTAAATGAAAAAAATACATAAGAATACAAATACTTGAAAAATAAAATTCATTCTAAAATATAACTATCTGATTTATTTTTTATGTACCTGTCTAATCCAAGTTTATTTCTTTAATGGCTTCATGTCTAAACATTTTTGTACGAGCCAACCTGACTTCAAAACAAGCCTGGTGTATCTTAAGTTTAATCTATTTAGTCACAGAGAAACTAAATATGAAGCTTATAAATATTTCAGGTAGTGTTTGCTTTTTATTTTGACTTTTATTTCAAGAATCAACTACAGTGTGAAAAGAAATTAAGATTAACAAAGATACAGGTGAGGGAACCCAAACACGTGGTTAGGCAGCATTGTTTTTAAAACTACTACCACATATATATATCATAAAAGAAGACGATATATTCTAACTATTAGTTCTGCATCATTTTTTGTGATTGACAAAGTTACAATCAACAATAAAAATTGACAGATAGTGAGAAAACTTTCCATCATAGATTTTGCTCTCTACAGCTGTAAACTGTCAGATACAGAAAACTTATTCTAAGATCAAACCTGAATGTTTTACATATCTCGCCATCTGTCAGGCGCAGTTCCATAGCTTCACCTCCATAATCTGTAATATTTAAATATTCTACTATTTTTACAGTGGGGAGAAGGTTTTTAATTCATGTACTGTAAGTACTGTAAGTACAACATGAAACCATTTAGTCTATTATCAAAATATTCAGACATCAAAATTGGCCTAATTTAACAAACTTTAAAGTTTTGAAAAATGTCTCCACTTTAAGTTTGGAGAGTTGGAGTTGAGTACCCGCGATGGAATGGTGGTTTGTTGAATTTCATTGGCAGACAGTGTTCTATTAAAATGTTATTTCTTCAGGCATTTCTCACATTAACATTCACAGGTGATACTCTAATGGACAATGCACTTTTTACAGTTCCAAACAAGATGTGTCCAAAATAATGATATTTCAGCCTCAAGCAATGGAGAAGTGTAAATTCAGTTCTGAATTCTTTAGAATCCTCTCCAAACACTGAAATGTCAAAGTGCTGTTTATATATAACGTGAGTTCAAAATCATCACATGATATATTGCATCAATTTACATGCAATCGCATGTACATCATTTTTCTACTGATTACCACTAAAACTACTACTATTATAACTGATAATAACAATAGTGATGATAATAATGATAATAATAATAATAGTATAAAACCTCCATCCAAATTAGTGCTTATTTCAAGCCTTATTTCAATGCCAGTTAAAACAGTTTATTGTGTGTGATAAAAGCTAATGCCACTGCAATTTAATGCACTCAGTGTGAATTTATTTAACACCATTCACCCACATTTATTAGCCCAGGTTATAGAAATACAGTAAAGCTGGGTTATGATAATGGTTTTAGTCTTCCTAACACAATGGCTTTTACAACAGTCTAAAAACTATACTGTAAGTGACGTTCTCTTATAATTAAATTATCAAATTTCATTCCACAAAGCAGACTATTGCCTATTCATTTTTTTAAATACATTGCAGTCTGCGTTAATATAGAGACTATTTTCAGCATCTGAACCAGTTTCAGGTTTCTCGTTATCTATAATTTATTCTTCTTTCATTTTTATGCCCATGAAAAAAACACACAAGCCTCGTGCATTAATTGCATATCGTTAAAACAGAAGTACATCGTCACTGTAGAGAAACACAGCTCCTGTGAGGCGATCTGGTTTCTTCTCACCAAAGTGTGTCGCTGTTTCGTCCTGTAGCCGAAGCCTTTTGACTGCACACTGTATTTCTGTACTTTACACATGTGGCCTGTCGTTGAGTTTTAAAATCAGACTCGTTAAATTCATAAAACTCTTTATACTCCACTGTAAAAATAACAAGTATGTGTGTTAAAGGTAGAGGCATAAACACACTGTAAAAACCTGTACATCCAGCATGTATTACTGTAAAGTAGCAGGCAGTGCCCAGGTTTATTTTCCGCTCTGTGTTTGCATCATTGTAACATTTGTAACCCATTTGTAACACTAACACGTGACAGCAGCACGACATTTCCTGTGGTGCTGCATGCTTTACCAGACCTCCCCTGTATCAAAGTGGGAGACAAAAAAAAAATCACATGACTGATCCTGGGAAATGAACAAAACCAATCTGACCTCTGTGCATAGAAAAACCACGAATTTCAATCAGTGAATTCTGCTTTATAATAATTAGGTGCAAAGGTTTTTCAAAGGAAACTAGCATGTAGCACTTGCCTATAGTTAGCTGTAGCGTTACATTACCCACCTTCCAGCAACACATTCTGGCTGTAATCGCGTAAGCAGCAGGGGTTTGCTCGACCTGACTCTGGTGTCTCTTTTTCAAAATAAAACCACCAGCATCCTTTGATTTTCCCCATTTATGCCCCCCCCAAATATTACAGGGCCGGTCTGACGAATTTGATAGGCCCTGTGCTGACTCTATTCCCTCCTCCTCCTCCTCCATCCTCCATCCTCATTCTCATCCTCCTCATCATCCTCATCATCCTCCTCCCTCCCCTCGCCTCTCTCGCTGCCTGCAGCCGCAGCTCTCCCACACTGAGCTCCTGCCTGACCCGCTTTATCCGGTAAGAGAGGGTTTTGTACACTGTATATACCAGGCACGTGTTCCCTGCTGAAGCTAATAGAATTATTGGAAATTATTGAAATTGGGATTTGGTCAAATCTCTCTCTCTCTCTCTCTCTGTCTCTCTCTCTCTCTCTCTCTGTCTGTCTAAGTATAGAGTCCAGTTTATTTTACTAATGAGAAGAGAAGAAGCGTATTTGGGTTGATTATTATAATTCAGCAAATTGTATAGAATTGTATAGTTTTTCGGGGAGGATCTTAAGACTCAGTTGTTGTTGGTCTGAACTCAGACGATTTGTAAGTAGCCAATAATATTTAGACACTGGAGTGCAGGAAGGACATGGTGGGCGTTAATTTATTTGCATTTCCTCATCCATTTATTTATTTTAGTTTTTTATAATTAATATAACGATGCCTTTTTCAGCCATAGTGTTAAACAACAACATACACAAGTGAAGTTTTGAAAACCTTATATAAAAATGGAAAAAAAAAATCCAGCTTATTGTGCAGATGTTTGGCTTCAAATATCAGGTCACAGTTATAATAACCTGTACCTGGACGATTGGGTAAAATGTAGGTTTAAAATAACAATTAAAATAGACCCCTGGACCTAAATCATCCGAAAAACACAGCAATGTTTGCAAATGTTTTTTTCTCATCATGAAGAGAGAAGCGTGTGTGAGGCAACTTTACGCAGACTCCGGAATATTTAATGAGGCACTCCGCTGCCATGTGCTCACGAGAGAGGTATTCACGTAGAAGGAGGAGGAGGAGGAGGAGGAGGGGGAGGAGGAGGCCCCAGGCAGCGCTGCAGTGCAGAGTTCAGCAGGGAGATATTGTTATGAGCCTGGGAAAGTGTAGCGGGGCTGACGCCAGACTCTGTTGAGCAGGGTGTGTGTGTGGGGGGGGGCGGCTGGAGGATCCCAGACCTTATTGTCATGTAAATGTCCCTCCGGCACGTTGTTGAACTTGATGTTGACTTCTTCTCTTTCTCTCTCCCTCTCTCTCTCTCTCTCTCTCTCTCTCTTTTGACGGGGAGTTAAAATTTCCCTGTCTCTTGTTTGTGGGAAAATTCATCTGAGGACACACACACACACACACACACACACACACACACACACACACACACAGATGAACATTTTAACTGCAGTTACAGTTTATCTCCAGGAATTAATATAAAACTTTTTGCGATTTTTTCATCATGAAAAATATATTTGTATTTTTTTTATTTTTTAAAAAACGCATAGGAGACGATTAACATTAAGCTTTAAGTTTTTTTTTTTTAACTTAACTATAGTTACTAATGTGGATGTGAGGCACTGGAAAAACACTGATAACACTGTCTATTTATTTACAATTACAAAAGACAACAGGTCCGATTGTTTGAGTGGACTAGTGTAATATAGGTATGCACGTGCACTCCACCTCCTGAGTCGCGCGTGCTCAGGAAGAGGCCTCTACATGCAGTGAACCACAGCTCTCATGCTAATGTTGCAAAAAATGATTATTATTATTTTATGTGCAGGGCTTCCTGCATTTCTATAACCTCCGCGTGGAGTTAGTTCAATTCCAGGGTGACAGCAGCAGAGGCCAGAGCTGATTCCATCTACTTACAAATGCTTGAGAGTAGAAAGGGATTCATATGGAGGAGCCGGAGCTGTGCTGCAGGCTGACAGCAGCGCTGCACCTCCGTGATGCTAACAGATTGTCCATGCGCAATAATCAGATATGTTGCTGCTATCAGATGCAAGTTTCGTTTGGAAACCTGGACTCTGGCTCCCTGCTCTTTTGTAGGGTTTACACACACACACACACACACACACGCACTCTCTCTCTCTCTCTCACACACACACACAATCTTTTTTTTTTTTAAAATATCCTTTCAAACTTTGTGAGATATTGCAAGTTGCTATTCGGGTCTTGTCTGTGACTCTGGCTTCTTTTATCAAGAGGTGTGATTGTAATCGTCCTCACTATCTCATCTCCTCGCCCCAGATATCACTCAATATCATTACATCGCACTCGATAAGGATGAGTATGGCCTGAATATGCCATCAAGAGTTGGTTAGGCGCAGACCTCTTTTTTTTGCACCATGGACAGAAAGCCTGAGTTACTCTGAGGAAAAGCAAAACAGAGATCTTCTGCAGCGTTTTCTCTTCATCTGCTGTAAAAACAATGAGTGTGGGGGAAGTTGTAGTATAAATACTATAAATACAGGTCAGCAGTGAGAAATGACCTTTATCACATGTTTAGCGTTTTATGACGTGCACGACAGAGGTGAGGTCAAATATCTTCTATCTTGCATTGGTCTTAAAGGCTGTGTGTGTGTGTGTGTGTGTGTGTGTTTGCATTCTTGTGTCTGTTTGGCTCACATTACAGTCACTTTGTGACTCGCGACTTCTAATTCATAACATGTCACCTCTCAGCATGATGTTCCTCCAGTGCGTCTGCGAAACACTGTACAACAGGATGAAAATGGATTCTGATTCTATGACGTTTGTCATCTATTATATGGTCTGAGCAGGGTTATACAGATGTAGCCCTAATAATAAAATCATATAGAATATCTTTTTTTTTTACAGATCTAGAAAAATAAATATGTGGAGCGTCTTAAAATAAAGTGATGGCTGATGTTGAATATCATGATTCATCCATCTCCATGCGCGTCAGGCTCCATCTTTACGCACAGCAGCTCTCTGGACATTACGCACTAACTGATGAGGATATTGTGGTATCAGATCCCGAAAGACACACAAACACACACACACACACACACACACACACACTTTCACTGTTCAAATTGGCGTTAATATTTTCAGATTCCCGCCTCGCCCCCCCTCCGCCCCCCCCCTCTCTGAGGCGGAGTTTCTCCCCTCTGCTCACCGTGACGACTCTGCACTTGTCATTTGCAACTCGCGCGTGTGAGGGAGAGGAGCAGAGGACACTGCTGCTCCTATAGGAGACACTAGCATGTAGCCTGTATGCTCTCTTCCTGTGTTACACAGTTTTTTTTTTATCTCATCGGATGCGTTTGAACGTCAGACGGAGCAGATCCAGTAGAAACTGCTGGTGGACGTATGTAGTGGATAGTGGAGTTAAGCTCACGTGCAAGTAAGTGGGATGCTGGGTTTATGTCGCACCTGTGATAACAGATTGTGTTTTAACCTCAGTGCAGAGGGATGCTGTGTGTGTGTGTGTGTGTGTGTGTGTGTGTGTGTGTGTGTGTGTGTGTGTGTGTGTGTGTGTGTGTGTGTGTGTTGGACAGAGGGCAACAGCGTCTCCTGCAAACATGGTGTGTATAATGGTCAGAGTTGGTTGTGGTGTGGCAGGAGGTGGCAGGAGGTGGAAGGGGTCTGGCCCGTGTAGCTGTAGAACGCTGTAGAACCAGTGATACACAAAATGTTGCTTCAACACATACAGGTTTGTTGTAGGACACACTGTGTATTTGTACACCGGGTTTATTTGGATGCCAATGGAGGAAAGTTGAAATGAGACAGACTGTGTCAATGAATGAGCCGTGGACCCAATGCAGCCAGTGTGTGTGTGTGTGTGTGTGTGTGTGCGTGTGTGTGTGTGTGCAAAACAAACTCTGCCTTTACTGAATCTCCTGAGAGATACAAGTGCACATGTAAAGCGGATAGGATTCCTCTCTCTCTCTCTCTCTCTCTCTCTCTCTCTCTCTCTCGTTGTGTGCGTGTGTGAACAGTCTCTCTCTCTCTCGCTCTCTCTCTCTCCCCCTCGCCGTTTTCTGTTTGTATCGGCGGAGAGGCGGCCCCTTTAAGAGACGACGGGTTAGTTTGTGTCTTTGGTTATCTAGCTGTATGAGTTTTAATTTCATAAAGCTAGAGAACCGAAAGTACGAACTGACGCCGATGCACTTCAGGAGACGGGGTCCGTGTCGCGCGGCGCGGGGACGCAGGAGGAGAGGATGCCGCGCGGGCAGCAGCTGGAGGAAGCAGGAGGGACGGATGCTGAGGGAGGCTGAGCGCCACCGATGAGGAGGAGTGGTGGTGGTGGGGAGGTAATGGGGGGGGATCTCAAAAACCCTACACTCATCTCATACACATCTCAGTGGTGTCTCGGCTGCTCTCCTGGACTGATGTTGGCACGTTCGGCCACCTACGTGTCTGTGAGCGCGTGACTGTTGCCGCTCATGAGGGCTCGTGGTGCGGGCATCGCGGTGATGCTGCGGCCTGACGAGCATCAGGAACGTTGCGTTAACTTAGGACACGAGGGGAGTCGTGCATGCAGGGGGAAAAAGCAAACAATGTGCATCCACAGCGCGTGCTGCTGTGTAGTTGTCATAACTGTGTGGGTGTTAAAACAGCAATGTCTTGAGGGGTGAGACAGAAATAGTTAAAGGATACATGCGATTGGTGGAGCCGGGACTCACGTGACTGTGTTGGCAGCAGCAGCAGCGCCAGATCTCGTTCTAAGATCCCACACGTTGTTTATGGCGATGTGTGTAGGCCTAGAAGTTGGTGTTGCCTTCATTAAAGCTAATGCTTACATCACATGAACGCATCCCTCTCCTCTGATTGGCTGCGTGTTTTCTTTATGACAGGTGAGGTGATGTTGACATTAGAGGAGTGTGATGTTCAGTTGGATGCACATGTACTGTGAGTGTGCAGCATGGAGATACAGAGGTACTGTGTGCTAACATGCCTACTAACACCACAAACACTGGTTTACATATCATATGTGGTGTTTGCATCTTTTCTACCTGTGAAGAAAAAGCAGGATATAACCCACCATCAACACAGCTGATCGTGGACACGGCCATTCTCTGCCTGTTCCAACCATCCTTTCACCACAGACACTGAATCTGAGTTAAACATGGCCGACATGTTCAGATTTGTGTTTCGCCGAGTGGGTTATTTTCATGTTTGCCTGCCAGATAAGAGCAAAATAGGCCACGGGCTGGGAGTTTGATCTATTCTTAGAGAGATGAATATCCCAGAAGTCCAAGCATGGTCTATTTAGACCATGACTGACAATAGTTGTTGTGCACCGTTAAGCAAAAGCGAGATTGTGTGCGACTGTGTGTGAGAGTTTTGTACATTAGCATATGATAGCAGATGTATATTTATATATATTTGACCTCTATGTCCTCCATTTTGGATTGATGCAAAGAAACCCAGGGATTAAAATATTGTGGAACTATATAATCATTCCGTGTTTCTATCCACATCCACAGATCGCCGTGATGTCTTTTTGAGATCATATTATCTGATTAAATTCGTGTAAGTCCCACCGTTCAGTCATGTGTTTTAGTATCTTAGCAACTGGGATGCTGCTTAGACAAAGCGTACCATCGCTTTGAATTATACGACTACCTGGGCGGCTTTTCCATGACACTTTGCATTTTTTGTCTCTCCGCACACACACTATTATCAAGCATGGAATACTGCACACACAACATAAAAGATATTTGACCTTGACATAAAGAAAAATAATGAGAGGTGCATGGGAGGAAACAGCACTTTGTGAAGACAGTGAAATAAGTTTAGGAAACTGCTGATAGCTGCAAGGTCAAAACATACGCTTTTATCTTTCCTTGTGTTGTATATTTTCTCCATGTAGCTTATTTGTTACGGAAATAACATGAAGTCGGATGAAAGACGGGGCAAACGCTGATCCTCTGTTTGTTTTGTCTTTAAAGGGAAGTGTCGGTGATGTTGACCCTCAAGTTTCCAATCCACAACGAAGACCATGCTGGACGAGGAAACGCAGTCATCCTACAGGTAAATATCTATAAGGACGCAGACATGATGAACACAGACGTTGCTTATTATAGCTCATATATTTCGGCCACAACATTTAGACCAGGATGTTAAGAGAAAGGCTCATGTCAGACATGATACTGTACGCTAGTTTTCCTTCTGCGCAGTTCAACATGTTGCAGCATTGCTGATAGTTTGTGTGATTGTTGTTGTGTGTGTGTCAAATAAGAAATGCTGACTCAGCCTGAAATCTTGAAATCTTGAATCTGTATTTTGCACATTTTTTATAAAGTGTGCAGCGCTGTAATAAGCCTCGCTGTCGTTTCTTAAAGTGAAGGAGCGTTAAGCAGGACATTTACTGCCGTTAATGTAAATGTCACTGTTACATCCTTCGTGTAGATGTCAGAATAGAGTCGTGTGCACTGTGTGAACTGAGCGACTCAAGTGAGGCCTCCATGTTGAATTTCATCATCCTCTCCTCCCTTGAAGTATTAACATTTTTCACATCATTTCCATCCTCCTCTCCCTCTATCACACACACACGCGCGCACACACACACACACATTTCTTTCATCCTCATACATTCAGCGGTTTATCCCTTTAAAGACTATGATCCTATTTGTCAGGTAGAGTATGTGGTAGGTGCAGGGGAGGCGGTCGTGTAATCTTTGCTGCGGTTCTTTATCCCGTTAGGAGAGCACAGGCGTTGGGCTCACCCAAGGTTTGGACCTGCTCATGTGGAAAGAGTGTTTGGGTGGCTCTGTCCTTTTTGCCCCTAATGCCTTGACCAGCCACCCTCCCCTTGTCCAGAGTCCTCTGATTATTTTGCACCAAGCGCTCATTTGCATAAAGGTAAAGCACATGCATTATTCAGCATCGAGTCAAACCGCTTGAAAACACCACAGGCATAATTTCCAGGGAAGTCTTTTGTAAGGCGTTTAGCTCGATTCGATATTTTTGGTTTCACTCGAACATTTCAATGAAGAATTTTCTATTTTACAGTTTCTGATGTTTAAAAAAAACCTGATCCAGGAAGAATTTTATTTGAGTTGTCGAAACAGAAATATTTGCAGATTTAAGGCTGTCAGTATTCTCCCTCCACTGCCCCATTAAAAAAAGCTAAGCATTAGAAATTAAACAATAAGTAGACATTGTGAGCAAGGTCAAATCTTCATGGTTCCACAACCTTGAAGCTCAATAGAAAGCTCAGTTATTCAAATTTAGTATAGGGTTCTTTGAGTCACCCAGATTTTCCCAAGCTTTATATTAGCATATGCAAGGAGCGGCCTGTGCTGCTGTTTTCTAGAGTGGATGTAAATTATAACCTCAGTATTATACAGGCTGATAGGAGATAAATCTCTGCAGTAATGCATTGCAGCGAATGGGCGTGGGGTGGAGGGGTGGAGGGTTTGAAGAGTATACGTGTGAGTTTGTGTGTGTGTGTGTGTGTGTGTGTGAGTGTGTGAGAGAGAGGTACTGTACAATAGCCAGTGGCAGATGGAATACAGACTCGCACAGCACTCGCTAATCATCATGCTAAACTCTCTTTTCACTGGTTTTATTTTCCCCATCTTTTTTTTTTCTTTCCACCACACTCACTGATAGAAAAGAGACATTTTAAAGTGAAGCTGCACTGAAATTTGAATCTTTGCGACGGTCGTAATATTGGCAAGACAGTTTTGCAAATGAGCACACATTGTTTTAAAAACAAATATTAACACAGAGGGATTACTAAGTCGAAATTTTCACTTGTGCGCCCCAAAAGGCTGAGGGGCTTCAAGCCTCACGAGCAGAGTGGGGATCTCTTTGGAATCCCTATGCAAACTAGGGCTTGAATAATGAGATGTATTTATGAAGGGCTGGGAAGGGGGTCCTGCTTTTGAAAGCCAGTAGGCCGGAGCCTGAATGGGATAGAAGGAGGAGGGGGGGAGTCGGACAAGGGGGACCGGGTGTGTGTGGAGGGGGTACAGGGGCCCCCCAGCAGTCCAGGCCTCGGCTGAAGCAGCTGTGAAAAGGGGTCCCGTCTTTTTCCCACGCCCAGCAAGACGCGAAACACTGCCGCAGCTCGCTAGGGTCAAGTCCCATCGCTAATATATACACACATACATATACACGCAAGCGCGCACACACGCATAGAGGGAGAAATGTGTGTGTAAAAGTTGTGCAAATTAACAAGCTGTCTGTGAGGCACTGTGACATGTGGACACCTGCTATTCTCCCAGAATGCTTTGCACTCTCATCAAGGGGCCACTGGGCTTGACGGGACAACAATTAGGTCATAACTTCAACTTGAACTTAAAATTCTGTAAGGGACTGGAAAGAGCCTGATCATTATTATTCTTATTCTTATTATTATTATTATTATTTTCTTTCTTTCTTTTTGTATTTGTTTAGATACTGTGTGCTCTGCTAAATTTAACAAAATATCGTAATATTAAATAGCATATTTAATGTGTAAATGATACAGTATGAGGAATAATAATAATTTAGTATTTTCGTGTAAATATTAGATTTTCCCATTTCGGAGATATAATGGGATATTTTACTTCTGCAGCTGCTGATGTGTTCATTCCCTCAGTCTCCTGTGAGACAAACTTGGCCTTGTGCTTGACCCCGAACCCTAACTGTCAACTTGGCATTGTGCGTGTCCTCACTGCTGCACACACACTCACGCACACACACACTCACGCAGAGCTCGCTACAGGGACACACAAAGGAGAAATTTAAACATGAAATGGAGGAGGGCGTGAAGAAGATATGACACTATGGAGTTTTGCAGATGAAACCTCGGGGTGTTAAAGTCTTTTCATCCAAATACAAAATCTGAGGAGCAGAAAGAGAGTGATGCATTAGATGATCACCTCAAAGAGTCACATGTTAACTGAGGTTCTTCGCTTCGATGGGATTCACGTTCTGATGCTGCATTCTGAAACGCTGCCCATGTCAGCTGCTGTTTTTTTTTTTTACCTCCCTCCCCGAGAAGGTGGTGTCACATCCAACCCTTCCCTCTATCTTTAGATAACGACACACCAATCAAAACAGTGCAGCACTCAGTTCCCTCCCCAGCTTCCCCTCCATCGCTGCATCCCGGCTACACAGAGCGGTGTCACACTAATTCAGTTCCCCCTGCCCGCTCGAGCTCCCACCTTTAATTCCACACCGCCAAAGACACGCCGCGCTATCTCCTCCAGTGTATATCCAGCCTGCTCTTTTCTCTTCCTCTCTTGTTCCTACTCCCTTCTTTCTCCCGTCTTCTCCTCCTCATTATCATGTTCCCTCCTATTCAGATGAGCTCTAAATAGAGAGCGGGGCCTTTCTAATTAGCTCTGTAAAGATTCTTTGTCGTGGTCAGTGCGGCCCCCAGTGTGTGCATTGAGAGGGGATGTGTGACAGCTAGTGTTAGCATAGAGCAAGTGTGTATGGGCCCTTAATGAGGTTTGTTAGCGGAGTGTGTATCCTGCTGTTTGAATACACCCTCAGCGGCCTTTGAAGGGAGAGAGATGAAGAGAGTGAAGGAGGAGAGAGGAGGAGAGAGGAGTCTTTCAGCGAGGCGGCCTGCAGAATGCAGATCATGCATTATGCTCAGTGTGGTTTCCATTTGAACAGCAGATGAGAGGAGAATAGTGAGAACGGTGCTCTACCTTCGCGTTGTCCATGAAAACGGTGGGAAATATGGGGGTCATCATGACTCAATAGACCCTGAATAGACTCATCAAATAGAGAAAGTGAGGCTAGGAAATATAAGTTAAGAGTCCATCCACTGGCTTAGCGTGAAAGATGTCGATCACAGCTGCAAGTCAGTTTTAGAAACTCAGCTATCAGCATTCAGATGAGCGTGAGGCCGGACGCAGAGACGAACTGTGTTTATCTTGTGGTGGTTGCAAGTCTGAATGGACAAAAACTATAGGGTCAGAGAGTGACTGTCAGAAACCGTCACTGTGTAGCTGACGTACACGAAAACACAGCATACAGATTTAAATACATTTTAAAATGTAGTCCAGAGTTGAAGGAGAGGCGGTGGTGGAAGAATGAGGGAGATTCGAGATGGCTCTAACCAGACCAGAGCCAGAGGTGGAGGGTAGATGGAGAGAGGGAGGGGGAAAGAATAGTTTGGGGAATGAGAGATGGTATAGCGGTAAAGCGTGAACCTGCTGTGGCTGCCTGCTGCCTCAGAGATTGTAAACTGTCACTCAGGATGCAGACAGACAACCAGCACAGACATTATCCTCCTCTACTGAAACAGTCGTCCAAGCAGCTCCATCTGCTCCCTCCTATTCCTGCTCTTCTCTCCGTTTCCTGCTCGTACTGTGTGTGATTCGCCCTCACACACACACACACACACACACACACACACACACACACATCTTCCTGTCTCTTTCCCATTGATGAAATGAGTCAGCTGGCAGTATACTTTCCCCTCTCATTGTCTGATGGTTCGTTGCCTCTCCATAGGAGGTAGCGCGTGTTCAGGCTCTTTCCCCTGTTTTTTACCACTTTTACCAGTGTAATCCTTTACACCGCCACAATGAGCTCTCAGGATTCTATTAGACTCCCAGAGAGACACAGGATCTCCATAAACATTTTCCAGCTACCCATACCGCCCACCCACCAACATCTATACCACTATGTGGACCCAACCTGATAGTTTCCTTCCTTTATGCATTTTAAGCAGAGATGGCATTTGTTTAGTCAGAGAACCTGTCTGGAAGTGGAAGGTAAAATAAAAGCTTATGCACTTCCATTACCAATGGCTTGTTAGTGCTGTCAGCTCCGCTCCCAAACTGACTCCCAAAACAGCGTTCCTTTACAACCGCGGTGTATATAACAAGCAACTGTGAACAAGTAAACACTTGTTATATGGTCTTTGGAGGAACACTAAAGATGTTTTTAAAAAAGATGCCAAAGTCACTGGAGGATGCGATTCCTGCTCTCTGCTGCAAACACGGTGCCATTAAAGTCTGCAGAAACTGTGACTCGGATGCACAACCTCTGCACATGCATTTCAGTGAAATGCTCTGAATGTGCTTAGATATCCGGCCATTTTACTTCACTTCATTTCAAATACTGGGGGCAAAAAAAATGAATAAATGTTGCCGCTTTTAAAGGTTGTTGATAATATGTCAGATTTTTTTTTTATTGGTACATTACCTTTAATGGTCGCGTTTGACAGACAGACAGGAAATTGGAGGGAGAAAAAATTTCCACTGGTGCTAAATAGTGTGTGCTGTTTTATATAGGGAGATACACACTGCCTCAGTAACCGTCAACAAAATGCATCACTGGGGTGGCTGCGAGATGTGGATAGCATAAGGCTCAGTTTCATTTTAGAATGTTTGCAACTGTTAATACTGTTGATATAGTCTGTTTGTGTGGCTGAGTGAAAAATGGCCACCCGGGGACCACACTGCAAGTGTGTTTGTGCTCTCCAGGGTCCATATTTTTCAATGGAGAAATCTAAATGTAATCTGCTAAAAAAAAAAAAAAACAACTTTCCAATGGCAGTTGCAAACAGAAATATTCAACCCCTTCACCTCAACAGACATGAATGTGGATGAAAGATAATGACAATAAGACAAAAAACATCATTAAAGAAAACATATTTATTGATACAAATGAGTCATTCTGACAAGTTGACTTTGAAGTTCACACCATCAAGATTGCCAGGTTCTGCCGCAGAGGAACAGCGTGACCATGGGGTTGGTATTCTTCTGGTCATAAGCTTGGCTTTTTGCACACCACACATACCGCTGGCCCATATGTCCAAACAATTCCAGCTAGGTTTCATCAGCCCATAGAACCTTCTCCCAAAACTCTTTAGTCTTATCCAAATTCCTCCTGACATGTTCTACTCGACTTCTGATGTTCCTTGTGGTCAAGAGTGGACTGCATTGTTCTGACTAAGTTGCTAAGGGCCCTTTACTTCCTTCCACAGCCAGGCACGTTTACAGCTGTTCCATAACATTCTTCTAATGCCCACAATGGAGTCTCTGGGAATAAAGTTAAATCTTTTGGAAATCTTCTTAGAACTTAAACAACCTCCTCTCTCTCAGCCTTTCCCATGATTGCAGCTCACCTTGAGCCCCTTCATGGGCGGGGTTTATATATGCAACACAGCTGAAGCAAATGAAGGCTCGTTATCGAGTTCCCAAAGGCTTGATTATGTCTCAAGTCCACTTTAGGGCTTAAAAACTGTCAGGCAGTGTTAAAAACAAAAACAATATAATGTAGGGGTTAAATCATTGTGACAAAATATTACGCAAAAATACTACATCATGCATTTCCTGTTTTGATTTTATATATCGCTCAACCGAAATAACATAAAGACACATAAAGTAGTCAACCAAAGCAGAATCCTGATCTTTGATAAAAAATCCTTCATATGTTTGGTGGGTTGAATATTTCTGATTGTAACTGTAGTAGTGGTAGTAGCATATTAACGAATGAGGAGGATATCAATGAATTTGCCCCTGTGGATTTATAAAGTACCACTGATTCTGATTGTGATACAAAATACAAAATCCTACAAAATAAAAGTTGTGATACACTTTCTTTACTGTCTGAATGGTTCCACCTTAATGCTGCTTAACTGAGCTTGGAATATTTTAAATAAACATCCACATTTTAATTTTATTGAATGAATTTATTCTTTTTCTAAAGCCATTTTTCAACAGTAGACTATTTTAAACTACTAACTCTAGATTATTTTTGACCGTTGTCCCTTGAGGAAATTAGTTCGCTGTAAAACGAATACAAAAGGTAACGTTAAAAGCCTGGAGAACCATGAAAAATGTTAGTGTGGTGCTAAATGTTATTGAAATTTTAAAATGTTGTAAATAGACTATTTAAGGCGGTGGGACGTCTCACGCTGATGCAATGTGTTCATTGATGTCTCTCTGTTTTGTTCCTCAAGTCCAAAGCCACGGGTCACAGCCCCCTCACCCATACATAAGCATATCCCTCTATCTCTCGTCCGTCTCTCTCCTCCTCCCTCGCTGATAATGCAGCTCTTTTCTTTCTTGCTGGGTGGAGGGCTGCCCTGAACCAACATTGTCCCCTACACCGGCTCTAGTGGGGGGCCCTATTGTGTGTGAAGGAATGGCGAGTTAACACCCATGTCTGAACCGTCTCAATGGGGGCATTGTGTCTGAATCTTCCACCGCCTCACCCAATCTCACCTCACGTTCTCCCTCAAGTGTGGGGGCGACTCTGGGTGCTCCCCCCGTTAAATGCTGAAAACATGCACATAACAGCCAACTCGAATTACCCAATAAACCATCCCATAAGCGACCTCAGCCACTTTAACTTACTGCTTATTGTGTGTGTGTGTTTTTTTCTTCTATTTTATCAGCTGACCACACTGAGCTGAACGTGTCTTTGCAGTTGGTGGTGACAGGAATGGGGGTCAGTGGGTGTCAGTGGGTGTATGGTTGCTGACGGAGGCCCCAGCTATTCCTTGTTTCTAATAGAAAAGAACAAAGTGGCACATAAAGGGCTGTTTCGTATTAGCATGAGAACAGGATTCAGAATGTTTTCTGAATATTTCAAGATGCATTGACCGAGTCCGTGAAACAACTTATTGTTTGGTTTCAAAAGGATTATAATGCTCAGTGTTTGCGTTTGCTTTATTTACGTAAGTCGTTAGTCACGTTCACAATTGCGTCATATGCTAAGTATAAATCGTCGTTGCTAAAACGGAGGATATTTGTGATATTGTGAAGGATTTCTCGAAGACACTTTAAAAGCATGAGAAGAAATACGTCTGTTTTACACAGCGCGCGGAGCATTTTTATGTTTCTGTATGGCAACGAGCGCCTTGAGGCAGGTTACAAAAGTGCAAGATGGTGTTTTCTTCCCACATATTTTTAATCAAAGTGTTAGTGTTTACATTTGCATTTGCATTGAGCAGAGGGATGCTGAATGCCAAAGGTGAGATTTTGAAAAACATTCTCTATTTTTCTATTTTTCAGATAGAAACATGGGTGGGTGGTTGGAAGGCTGGATGAAGGCTGGTAGATGACTGAACTCAGAGACCTGATGCAGCTCATCATCATTGCCATGGGCTCTCGTCTTCCTCCTCTCCTCCTCTGGACCGTACCTCCATCCGAGGGTCCAGCAGAGGCAGTGAAGCCCAGGCAGGAGGGCTAGTGAGTGGGCTGGGAAGGATGGAGAAGGTCCCTGATGGCTTGAAGCACCTCTGGAGCTATCGTCATGCCGGAGAAATCAATATGAAACACAGAGCCTGCGCAGCTCTGAGTGGGGTTTCCTGTGTTATTCTGTGGCCTAGGGGCCCGTAGACCTCCAAAGGAGGGGCCCTGCGTGGCCCTCTCAGTTGTAGCCCCGGCACGTAAGACTGGACCTCAAGTCCAGATCTCCACTGGCTGTGTGTGGTTCTGCTGAAGGGGATTACTCCCCAAATAATACCCAATACCCAGACTGCTGAAAGACTGCCGAGAGGGATATTCCTTTCTCTTGATTTTTTTTTTTCCCTTTCATAAGATTGACATATCCCCCTTTCTCTGCCTCTGGCTGTTGAAAAACCAGTTTGGGAGTTCTGCTTTTGACTCACTCTCCATCCTCCCTCAGCACATTGTTTATTCCCCTACAGTTTTTTACATTTGACAAAGAGACAGCGCTATCTTTATTTGCTCTTCCTCGTGGTTGTTTGCTGTTGCTGTGGTGATGAGCCGTGATCATGTGTCTGTTCACACCAGGAACATTGGCACAAGGGGCGTGAGCAACTTTTTTTTTTAAACTTTGCGATTATTCGGTTGCCTATTGATTTAAAAAACTGACTGAGCCGCAAAGAGGACTGAAGGTCACAGAGCAGCGAGACTTTCCCACCTTGTGAAAATGGTACAATGGCAAGTATATGTTCTTCCCACTCCATGAACAACACTCATGACTTAAATGAATGTTCCCCTCTACTCCCTGTGCGTGTGCATGTGTTTGATTCAGATGGGATGGATTTTATGTTCTGGCTCCAGTAACAGATGTTTTACTTTTAGGAATGTTTGGAACTTAAATGGTTAATATCGTTTATAGTTCTTTTTAAAAAAAATTCTAACAGCCACATTATCTACAGCGGGGAGGTCCGTGTGTGTATGAACAGACTATAGATGCTCGGTGTTGGGAGTGTTTTCCAGTGAGCAGCAGCGGCGTGCACCCACAGCTCCCAAACTGCTCCCGTTGTCACAGCAATGCAGTCTGGTGGTTTCTGTCCAGATGGGCACGGCTTCAAACAAAATGGCCGCCAGTCTTTCCTCTGCCAAAGATGGCGGGCGCATCGCTGTTGTCTGCCATCTGTGCAACCGTTAGCTGTTACGAAATGCAAATCGAGGCTAATTGCATTTGCATAACCTCCAACCATCATGTTGTTGCCATGTGCTGATAATTGCTCGTATGAACGTGGCGTATCGGCGAGCAGGGAGTGAAGCAATGTTTATAGGCGTCGTCTGACGGTCGATTTTTTTTTTTTGTCTCTTGCGGTTACAGCGTTGGCGCAGTTTAAATGTGTTTGATAGGTGTTCGGTACGCGTGAGATCAAGAGCCCGAGCCACTGTGCCATATGGCCCACATGTTTCTGCGTGATTCCCTCGCATGCAAATGTGACACTGTACAAAAGACTAAGCCGAGGCTTTCTCTAATCAAAAAGCTTTCTGTCACGCATGCACACTGTGTTTTTTTTACACACAGACATCCATAATGCACAGATGAAGGCATTAAGCAAACAGAGGAGCTTAGACATGCACACGGACTCTAATTAAGAAGGGCTTCATGGGCCCAACATACTCCAGACAGAAAGACCATAATAGTCTGATTTTCATGCACATGGCTGTCTGGTTACCATGCAACTGAACAAATCGGGGCGGGGGGGGGGTGATTTTGTTAGAAAAGGCACGCACAATTAGGCAGGTTTACAAATTATAGCTGCCTGAAGAACGGAGGAGCCGAGTCACATTGAAATGTAGCTTTGCGTTATCATTTAACGCTGTTTCTAAAGACGCTGTCGGTCGTGAGGGACAAAAAGAGCTGCTTCTTGTAAACATTGTTTGAGACGTCGGAATAGCAGGTTCTACGAAATGACAAAAAAAAGTCAGGCATGCTTGATCTCACGCACGGCTTTGGTGTAATAATATTCAGAGATGTTTACATTTTATAAAGCGATATCTGATGTTCGAGATTTCGGCAGTGCATCTTTTGTGGTGCCATTCGAGTGGGCAGGACTTAATTCATGCAACGAGGGTCGTCGGAGCGACCGAGTAACAATGCAGCGTGCGTATTTGCATTCGCCCATCAAGGCAGCTGCTGTGCTGTACAGTTAGGTCTACTGTGGGCAGCAAAATGGCGGTCACGCAAATCAGAAGGTCTGTCTGCTGGTCGTGGGAGCTGAGGGGAGAGGAGGGGGGGGGGTGCGGCGGGGGGGGGTGAGGGGGTCGGGGG